>OY992532.1:174425526-174759779 GCA_963921185.1 Dasysyrphus tricinctus | reverse complement strand
ATATTAACTTAAAAGAGATGTTAACAAAAGCGTTTACAAGTCATTTAAATGACTTGTAAAAGCTTTTCTGAAAATATTCCAAATACACTTTCCACCGAATGGACTCTGACAAAGGTCAAAGTTGTTTCTCTAAAAGCAACTTTTCAGACCGACCATCACGTAGTATTTTTTTCCGCTTAACTGTTTCCAAGCCAGCATGAGACGTCTAGGAGTGCTTAAGAGGGAAATCTTGCGGATCTGCATAGAATTCCACTTTTACCAAAGGTGTCAAAAAACATTCCTGCAATAAGGAACTGTACGGGGTATCAAAAATAATATATAACCCTGGAGGAATAAATACATTATCAACACTTCGAAAAGACTGACGGACTACCTTGTCAATCATCCCAAGCTGCTGGCTGGCGAGAACCATCACAAGTGAAGAGAGACACCTCGAGCCACGATGTAACAGCACTTTAACTGGACGAAGGAATTTCTTCTATCAAACGACGACGAGACATCCGAATTTTACGAAGACGCAGCATCAAATTCTCAAATTTCTATAGCTAGAAAACACTCATACCCACACCTCTCTATTCTCCACCAATGCAACCGGACTTGAACAACCTAATAAGAATCATCTAGTATTACTTATCTTTAAAAATATTGGTCAAACCAAAAAAAGACCATGAGTATGGTCACCGTAAGATGACTACAGAAATTAAATTGACGTTGTCAATGCACTCGTTTAGAGACAAATCAGCCGTAACAAACTCTGCGCGTGGAATGATGGCATATTAAACACAAAAGGGGGTTGCTTTTAACTTTTAAGCCAAAATTAAATTGTCCTTCCATGACGTGAACGAAAATCGATTTGTAAAATGTCGGCGGGTGAATCAACATAAATTGTCTGGACTATAAAATCGGACAGGATGGCTAGCCAATGCCACTATGTACCTACAGCGAAATATTCTATGTACTCATCATCATCATTGCCATTAATTATTATAAATTGATTATATTGTTAGAGGAGTCTTTGGTTTGGGGATGAAACATTTTAATTGAAGAAATAGCAGGACAAAAACATCAAATCAAGCAGAGGGAGAGACGTTTGTAGTATAACAGGCAAAAGGATAGGGCTTTAGAAATACAATACTTAGGGCCTGTTTCACATTCTCTGAGTAAAGTTCTGATTAGTTATTCGACACATAAATTCTGAGGCAGGGTCATATGTTCACAAATAAAAAATTGCTTATGAATTCATAACTTAATCAGGTGGGTCATAAGACAATAATGGAGAATTTTTCTTCTGTGGACTTATTACCCTGTCATAATATTTATGTGTCGGATATCTAATCAGAACTTTATTCAAACATTGTGAAACAAGCCCTTAGTAAACAATATTGAACTTTTAGGGTGGTATTTGAAATTGTTGTTTTCTTGTCCCAGAATTAATAGTCTCCAATCCTTGATTTTCTTAAGATCTTTAGGGATCCAATTTAAAAATCTAAAATATTATTGTTATAGCTATGGTTGGAATAAAATGAATTGTTATACATAGTTTATTTATGTCTAATTGAGTACAAAATTTGATCAGGCACAATTTTCTGTCACAAGACAATCTTAACTTTTTGTCTCTGACATTAACCAATTACTTTTGATACTTTGAATTTGAATCTGGCCTCGGAATTGATTTAGCATTTCACGTTTTTGAGATATTCGAATCTAAAGTTTTGAGAAAATTTGGGGTTATATTGTTTCTTGAGGTAATTTTTTTTTGGATAAAATTTGTATTGTCATTCTGAAGTATGAACATTTTCCCTTGAAACTTTTGGTCGCAAATCTCGGATTCGAGTTCAGCACCCTCAGAACATAAAACAGGACACAAATAATAAATCCAAAATGCTATAAGTATCATATACCAAAACTGCCGAAATATTGTTTCGCGTGTGCATTTTAGTGGTTCTTCATCGTTAAACTAAATCAAATTAACTTTAATATTCTTTTGAGTTTGTTGGCAAACATAATTTACTGACTAAAAAGCAAACACACATAATCCCTTAAGAAAGCCACTTTTAATCAAAATTTGAAAGGATATCGGCTTTTTACAATGTGTTCAAGAATCACACGAACAACCTTACTCCCAAACTTGTTGTTCTTCAAATGACGTACGATATGGAATATGTCATAATTTTCTTAACTTTTATTGATGAGAAAAAAATATATTTTCGCTTGAAAGGTGGATTTCATAATAGTCCCTTTGCTAAGGAATCATCTACTTCAGCATTAGGATTTTGATGATGATATCACCTTTCACCCGTCATCATCCACTGCTATTCATCACCACATCTCACATATTTAAGATATAAATTGAATTTGTGGCGGATTGTTAAAACTCAAGCATGCGTTCGCAATTTACCAAAGGATTCCGCAGGATATACAACACGGCACCCCTTATACGCCTATACGCGTGTGAGTTATAAATATATACAATCTAAGGGTTGTCGGTCGGGCCAAAGACTACACTCATTCTCCATACACGCTCTGAACATCACTCCTGCCACCCCCAAGTGAGTAAACAGGATTATCTTGTCAAAGAATTGAATTTAATTTTGAATGGAGATTTGAATAAAAGGGAGGATCCAAAGAGACTATGGCGCGCGGGGTGTTGCGCATTCCAAATTAATTTTTTGTTATAAACCTTGGATGGGGCGGCGTGCGCGGGCGGGCGAGTGGGTGATTGTACATTATAGTACCACAGGATGTGGAAATTCTTTTGGTGACTGGAATTAATGTTAAAATCTGGGAAATGTTCATTTTCCAATTTATATGCTAATGCGATCGTGAAGCCTTTCATAGATAGCAACACACCAAAAAAAAAAAAACATCGACAAATTGTGAATATCTTTCTACAGAGTTTTATTTAATTAATCATTTCCGCCCTTGTAAATTAAAGCCAAAGGAATGTAATGTCCTTTTGAATGAAATATGTATAATTAAAATCACATTGTATGTGAATGGACGTGAATAAGAAATTGGCCTTAAAATTGAGTTCATAATGAAACCGTAGTGAAGACTTTTTCCTAATTTTTTGTTTTATTCTATTTCATTAATATGGATTCCATTAACAGATCTCTTCGAAACATGGGGGTGTTGTACGTATTTTTATATTTATGTCTGTGCTGCATCTTCTCTTCTCTCTTCAATATTGTAAAATAGTGTTATTCTTATCACAACAAAAACTTAAATGTTAAAAAAGGAGCCAAGTTCTTATGTGTACAAGAAACCTGTGCGTAAAAAGTCAGCCAAAAATAGTAATGAGATCTGAAATAAATGCCAAGTTTTTAAGTTCATGAAGTTTAATATCAATTATCTTAAGTAGAGTAATATCGCCACATCCTAAAGATTCGCTGGCCACAAATAATATCAAATGAGGAATTGTGGCGCAGGACAAGTCAAGAGCGGCTGGACGTCGACATAAGAAAGCGTAAATGGCGTTGGATTTGGTCACACACTGAGGAAACCAAACGATGAAATTGCAAAGCAGTCCTTTGAATGGAATCCTCAGGGTGCACGGCGGGTTGGAAGACCAAGAACAACATGGAAATCAACTGTCTTAGCGGAAGCAGAATCCCAGAGAAAGACGTGGCCACAGCTTAAGTACCTTGCAGCAGACCGTGAAGGATGGAGACGTTTTGTTGACGCCCTATGCCCCAGCCGGGGTTACAGGACACGATGATGAGAGTAATATCGAAACAATTCCAAATCATGACAGAAATTTGGTAATTTATGATTACTGATTAAAATTTGGTGGGTTCACTGGTCAAGTTTTCATACATTTTAAATTTGTGATTTAATAAGTATTTAAGAGAAAACTTGCCAAGTAAATTCACCAAATTTTATTCAGTAATCATTAATTACCAAATTTCTGTCATGATTTGGAATTATTTTTCGGATTAGCCGCGTAATAAAAGTTTAAAGAGTGCACTTTGGTACTCACCCCGAACGTTTTCGCATCAAATTGCATTGAGCGTGGTCACCGGGAAACTGCTCTTGAATGTTATAATGTATTAGATTGACTACGCAGGTTGTAGCTGTGCGTAGGTGGTTCTATCTCATGATGTTGTTGTTGTTGTTGAGGTGCAGCTTGTTGGGAGCAAACAATGCTCACTACATCGGAGGGTGTTTTTAAGTTTGAACTGGGATGCCGGTAAGGTGTTAATGACGGGATCCCAAGAACGTGAAAGCTTAAAACTGTCATCTCGATTGAAATTTTGGTTGCGTTTTATTTCAATCGCCTCCGTACCAGCCGTGGGATGTAGTGGGTTTCTTGAGCTAAAACCGGGGGTATATGCTGTTCCCTGTAGCTGTGGGTCTTTGTATGTTGGACAAACACAAAGAAGCATTGCTACTCGCTAAAAGAGCACATTAGTGCTGTTAGTAAGAACCAGCGGGAGAAGTCGGCAATTTGTGAGCACATCTTGGACAATCCAGATGAACACCACTGGATCCATTTTGACCAAGCCAAGGTTTTAGCTCAAGAAACCCACTACATCCCACGGCTGGTACGGGAGGCGATTGAATTAAAAACGCAACCAAAATTTCAATCGAGATGACAGTTTTAAGCTTTCACGTTCTTGGGATCCCGTCATTAACACCTTACCGGCATCCCAGTTCAAACTTAAAACACCCTCGATGTAGTGAGCATTGTTTGCTCCCAACAAGCTGCACCTCAACAACAACAACAACATCATGAGATAGAACCACCTACGCACAGCTACAACCTGCGTAGTCAATCTAATACATTATAACATTTCAAGAGCAGTTTCCCGGTGACCACGCTCAATGCAATTTGATGCGAAACGTTCGGGGTGAGTACCAAAGTGCACTCTTTAAACTTTTATTACGCGGCTAATCCGAAAAATAATTATCTATTATGTCTATTAACAACCGCGAAAGCCTAAAAAGTTATATGATTTGGAATTGTTTCGATATTACTCTACTTAAGATAATTGATATTAAACTTCATGAACTTAAAACTTGGCATATATTTTAGATCTCATTACTATTTTGGCTGACTTTTTACGCACAGGTTTCTTGTACACATAAGAACTTGGCTCCTTTTTTAACATTTATGTTTTTGTTGTGATTTCACTCCTTTTTGCAAAGATTTATTTTGCCAGGTGAAAGTCAAGCCCTACCGCTCTACAAAGTTTCATAATTCTACGACAACCGAAAGTGCTCCATACAAATAATAGCAATTCTGATAAAGTGAGTGGATGGCACCCCCCCTGAATGAACAATTCCAAATTTTCGATTTTTTTTTCCTTTCTAAGTACTTCAAGTCCTACCGACCTACCAATTTTCATCGATCTACAACAATCGGAAGTGCTCCATATAATTTATAAGAATTTTTAAGAATGTGGGTGGATGCCACGCCCCCTGAATGCAAAATTCCAATTTTTCAATTTTTTCTTTCTAACTACTTTAAGTCCTACCGACCTACCAATTTTCATCGTTCTACAACAATCGGAAGTGCTCCATATAATTTATAAGAATTTTGAGAATGTGGGTGGATGCCACGCCCCCTGAACTGAAACTTCCAATTTTTCAATTTTCTTCTAAGTACTTCAAGGCCTACTGACCTACCAATTTTCATCGTTCTACAACAGTCGGAAGTGCCCCATATAATTTATAAGAATTTTTAAGAATGTGGGTGGATACCACGCCCCCTGAATGCAAAATTTCAATTTTTCAATTTTTTTCTTTCTAAGTACGTTAAGCCCTACCGACCTACTAATTTTCATCGTTCTACAACAATCGGAAGTGCTCCATATAATTTATAAGAATTTTTAAGAATGTGGGTGGATGCCACGCCCCCTGTATGGAAAATTCCAATTTTTCAATTTTTTTATTTCTAAGTACCTCAAACCATACCGACCTACCAATTTTCATTGTTCTACAACAATCGTAAAGGCTCCATATAATTTATAGAATATTTAAGAAAGTGGGTGGATGCCACGCCCCCTGAATAGAAAATTGTAAATTTTCGATTTTTCCTTTGTATGCACCACAAGGCCTACCGTTGTGCGAAATTTCAAGTTTCTACGATGTCGGGAAGTGCTCCATAATTTTGATGATCTGTCAGTGAGTCAGTGAGTCAGTGAGTCAGTCAGTTACGGTTTTTGCGATTTTTGAAGTACTTTATCTTGGGAACTACTAATGCTAAAGAGTTGAAATTTGGTGAGCCACCTGTGTTTGATTAGTTCAGCTCCGAATTTGAAGTTTCTGACTTTATTGGTACTGAAGTTAGAGGGGGGTTGAAAATCGCCTGAGTTTGTTCCTGTAAAAAGGGTGTAGTGCCGCGAACTTGGCTGGGCACTACCGTGCCCTTTGATCACTTAGATCTAAAAATCAAATTGATGGTTTTAATACTTTTCGTTTATAAAAAAACTAGTTACAAATTGTGAGAATTTATTAATAAATATGTTTTGTTCATTGTAATAGTGGAATATTGAGAAATATGATCATTGAGTTGTGACCATAAGGATTTTTGCAAAGAAATAAATACTCGTTTTTTCTTCGAAATATCTGGCTAAAGATTTCTTGAAATCTGACAGGTGTCAATTGTGGGCTATCTGTCGTTAGCGGCTTTGAGGAAACGATGAACCAGTTTAAACTTTGTGAGCGTTTGAAGAAATGGCTCTGATTGCGGCCTGGCTATCTATGAAGATATATCATTGGTGGCATACTTTTTTAGTTCCAGTTTAAATGAAATTACTTCACATTAATTGCAATAATGAGACTTCCCTTATTTTGGCAGACACTTTTTGCCAAAGCGAATAATTTTGATAACTTATGTAACTGTTAAATGATTAATTAATTTTTTGTGCAACCTCCGATGATAACCCTATACCTTACAATCATTCAAGTAGGTATATATTGTATTTTGTGGCATCAGCTGTGTGACACGTCGTTGTAGTGCTGTGCTTTTAGAACTTTATGTCGATCACATCTATGATCCAAATCATCCAATTTGGGCCAAAATAAATTGAAGGGTCCAGGGGCAAAACGTCTTAAGCTCACTTGAATTGATTCCGAAGAAAATTAATTTGTAAATTTATTTCGAAGATAATGCTTAATTAAAAGAAAATTAAATGAAAACCACAGTACACAAATCTAAGGTATTATACTGCGCAGGTTGTCAGTCGAAAATAAAAAATGGCTGTGAGCGTGAGGAAGAAAACACACGTAAAAACAACAACAAATTAAAATTGAAATTGTCTGAAATAAAAATGGCTGGGAGCGTGATGACTTAAATACACGTAAAAACAACAACAAATACTGACATTTGACACAAATTTTGATATATGCGCAGAAGAAACAAAAATCAAAACTCTAATGATATTACCTTTAATATGTGTGTGTACTGTGAATGAAAACAACAATTTTTTTTGTTGAGCACCAGGTACAAACATACTTATATTGATTTTAACATTTGAACTTTCTTTGCAAGATACGCTAACATGAGTCAAAAAGACTTTCGACACTGATACCAGAATTTTCGAATGTCTTATTGGAAGTTTTCTTCTGAAAGAACCGGACATGATAATTGGAAACGATTTTTTGCTTTTTATTCATATGTACATATGTACATCTCTAGATCTTCAAAACTTAGTAAGGGTATTCATGCAACAGCGTAAGGTCGTCGTAAACGTGATAAAGTTGTAAACTTCGTAAATCTGTCAAATTTTCCATACAAATTATGACAGAGTTACGAAGTTTTAAACTTTACAACGTTTATGACGCTTTACGCTGATGCATGAATACCCATAGATTGAAAATTAAATAATTTTCACTATTGTGACATAATTGGACTTTTTTTGCAATTCAATTTGTTTTTACAAGACCAAGACCGGAAGTATTTAGAGCCGTTTTCTTCACTAAAAGTTGAACCCAACTTAAGGATTTTTATTTTCAACTTGAGTTTTGGTTTTCTTCACTTAAAGATGACAGTTTCAACTTCCGATTTTCAACTCTAGAGTTTATAAACTTTCGATTTTCTCAACTCCCGAAAAAAGTAGAAGTTGGTCGTGCAAACTTGAGATTTTTCACCAAAATTTAGATTTTTGTTCTTTATTTTTGTTAATTATAAGTAATATTCACTTTCAATATTTAGAACAAATTAATTTAAACCATTTTTCGAGGAAAATATTTTTGGAAAGTTGATATTTTTCCCACAAAGTCAAACACTTATTTTCTGCAAGATGAATACAAAATAAAACAATTCAAAATGGAACTAAATTTTCATGTTTAAAAACGACCAAATAAACAACTTTGAGTAGTTTGTTTTGGTTTTTTTCCGCCATTAATTTTTTTTTAGTTTTGACAACAAAAATAATTCCGAAACTTTAATTTCGAATTGAATGGACGCAATTTATTCAAATCTGCCATTGAAATTGACATATCTGTCACAAATATCCCAGGGATATTTTGAAAAACGGAAGTAGGCCAACTTTCAAATTTCAACTCTCGAGTTGAGAATTTAAGAAGTGAAGAAAAGCAATTTTCAACTTGCCATCCAACTCTCGATTTGATATCAACTCTAGAGTTGGCCAACTCCGGAGTTTTCGGCAGGTTGAATAATAGTGAAGAAAACCGACCTTAGAATGTCGGATATTTTTTTATTTATTATTTACCTGACATGTAGCTAGGTATAGGCACAAGTTTTTATTTTTAATATTGCTTTGTTTAAATTTTGGAGCAAAATAAAACTTTTGGAAAAAAGATTTTTAGGCCCATTTGCTGATTCGGAACATAAATCTATACATAGCTAGGTTCCACGAAAAAATTTATGTTACACAAAGTAAGTCATCACTTTTGAATTTTAACTAACTTCAATTCGGTTTGCGAGATCGTCAAAATATGGTTATTTTTTGGTTAGTTTCTGTGTTTAATCGGATTTTACGCGTATTTAATTTTGAAAACGGTCTGGAAATAGTAAACAAAAATGTTTTTTTTCTTTCCAAATTTTCTTGACAAAACCAAAATGGTCAAAAAAGGTTTTTTTTTTAACTTTCACAAACCACCGAAGGGTCCTCAATTGTGTTGTTGATATAAGCAAAAAACGGAATTTGTTTTAAAATAGTTTTAAAAATGAATAAAAACAAGCCAGTTTTCCTTGTCTTTCTTTTTGTTATTATCAAAGTAAATTTGTGCATTCCTTGAATTTTTATTCCAAAAATAAAAGAATTACTTGCAGCACACATAATAAAAATGCTTCAGTACTCATGCCACTTTTATAGTTTATTTTTTTACCTCAACTCGCCCCAACCTAGATCTACTTCAAAGTGATCCTAGGCCTCAAAAAATACAGAATTTGCTGGCCAGTAAGAGTTCTCTGTGGGGCGATCCCAGGGTGACTTCAGTGCTCACCGAACAAAATGGGAGACTAGAGAGCTTCAAAAATCAATTTGTTAGATCCAAACAACAAGATAACACTCCAATGACTTCAAAAAGAAGACCATTTGTATTCATACCAATCTATTAGATGCTGTCATTCGTTTAGTTTCAAAAAGTGGACTTAAGCCCTTTTTCACTCGGACGCTTCAACTGTTAATCATCTTCTTATAGGGTCTCCATTGACGGACCCGACCAAATCAACTACCGTGGGCTCAGCTGCCATCCTACCCCTCCCCCTAACTGCCAAAATATAAAAATCATATTTTTGTCTACTTTTACAAACACAATCAAAATAGTCAAGCTCTTAATCTGTACCTTGGTTCTTAAAGGGCTAATGTCCAATTTGATAATTTTTAGAAAATTGAAATATTTGCCTTCTTATTGCTATAAATGCTTATTACTTTTGAAAATTTAACTTTCTATAACCCTCAGAGTCTTGTTAAGAATCAATTGGAGCACATTGGCCTTTATTACGCATTTGTTTAACATTTTCCGCTAAGTCAAATAGTGTACCAAGGTATAGAAATATTACCGAAACTTCTTTAAATAGGGGATGAATATCTTTTACATTGGAGAAACTCAGGGCGTATGGACAGTCAGGTAAAAATTTTTGTTTTATTTTGTGCCTTACAAAATGAAACACCCTACTACAGGTAGTATATGACTAGTTATGCATTCACAAAAAAAAAATCAACCCGAGATTTTGATCAAATTTTCATTGCGGGAATAAGAAAGAAGACAAAAGTGGGTTTTAAGATTCTGTCTGTCTGTCTGTTCCTCAAGGAGGGCGTATCGAATTGGTTTTGGTGTCATTCGATACAGCATTCGAAACTACTTCAAAAACATGTGCCATATGCTTACGCTGCACCAAAGTTAATTTTCTGTTTGATGCACCACAACCCCCTCCCCCTCTCCTCCTCAAAAAAAAGAAACACTCTCCATGTGAAATATTTTATAGACTCTTTTGATTTTTTCGTTCTCATGGTACACAGTGGCGGATCCAGGGGGGAGGTCATGGGGGTCATGACCGCCCCCCCAGAGCTCCAGATTAAAGAAGAAATACGAACAATCTTTACTTGTTATTCAACACATAAGAAGCAGTGATACCACTTTACTTCAATTGAAGTAGATCTACTTCTTTTTTTCTTATTTTTCTTAAATCTACTTCCTACTTCGCACCATCACTAAAATATGGGAATCTACTTCATTTTAAAATTATCTGTTTCAACCTACTTCAATTTTACAAAAAAAATCCAAATTTACTTCCTTTTCCTTTATTTCATTTAATTCGCAGTTAGTCCAGCGATATTTTGTTTTTACCATGCAAATTGTTCCGTAGTTTTGATTTTTTTCCTACTTTATGTAGATTTCCGACTAAAATTTCCTGACGTAGCATGCTTGGTAAGCACCCTTTAGGGTGTTAGGAATAAACAATAGATTCGTAAAAAAATTTACACTTGAACCAGGTGTTGTCAGGTTTTGAAGTGAAAGAAATAAAAACTACCGTCGAAAAAAACAATTTGTTTTATAATTTCAGCTATATTGAAATAAACATATAAGTATGTTGATATGAAGTCTGAGAGAATAACATTTTTGCTTTTAGTTTTTCTTTAGTTTAATTTAATTAAATTTAATCAAAATATATACTCCAAGAGCCAGAACAAAAACGGAGGTTCTTAATGCAATTTATTACTGAACTGATTTTCTTTATGGAATATGTTCAGGGGTGTCCCCAAAATATGTATAAATCCAAGTTTGCGGGACTGGGAAGTGCGAGCGTCAGCCGCCATCTTGGAAAACGCGTTTTATCAAATATCTCGTGAACCGTGCATCGTACGAATATAATAGTAATTTTTTTTAAAGTAAATACTCCACTCTTTTGTTTGTTTTTTCTTAAATCAAGTTGTTTTCGTGAAAATTTTTTAAGAAATAAAAATTTAAAGTCTATATTCTTGAAGACAAACAAAACTGGAGTTTATCCTATGTAGTGGGGCGGCTTAGCTATTCAATTGTGCACTTTGTGATAAAAGCAAATAATTTTAATCACTGTTGGCACATTATAAAAGAATGATTTTAAGATGTTGGGCCACTTCGTATCTCCGCCCATTTAGGTGGGCGGGGCAATTTTGTTTTGAAAATTACTTGAAATAGAAAAAAAAATATAAAAAAATAACGACAACACCCACAATATTTTGCTATATCATTTTTGAAAGCCAAAACGTCATTTTTAAATTCTGTTTTTAAATTAAGTTATTTGAGTAAATAGTTTCGAAAAAATCATTTTCAAACTCAAAGTTTTGAAAAAAAAATGTTGAAAAAAACGTATACTGATTTTTTTTTAACTTTGCGTAGTTATATAAAAATTAAATTTTTATTTTTCACTGCTCCTATCAATTCTAGGTCGAATTTTGAAAACCAATTTCTTTTAAGTCCCTTAGTTTTTGAAAAAAATTGAAAATTATAAAACCATTTTTTTTCGAAGACAAATTTTTTTTGAGTATTTGTCTAATTCATAACGTAATTTTTGATCAAAAACACCCTGCATTTGTACCTATTGACAAAAACAACAATATAGACCAGTAACTGTCAAATCCCTTCTCTCGTCAAAAAAAAAATATATATAAGAGTAAGAAACCTCATATGACAGTTCTTTTTATTTAATGACTTAACACAAATAAAAAATAAAAAGCAAAAATTCAATTTAAAGACACTTTGTTACAAATTAGGTTAAAACATCTTAAATTATAATACATAATCCACTTAAAATAATATATTGTAAGACCAGCTTAAACTAGATATTTATAAATAATACATAATGTGCATACATGTTAACACTTGTGTACAAGCTTGCGACACCTTATCGAAATTCTACCCCGCCACAGGCATGTTTTTTAATCAATTATCTTCATATTAAACAATAGCTGCGTTTTATTATCTCCGAGTCTGGGTCGAGGTTATCTTTTAACATGCATTACAAAAACAACATGGGATCTAGGTTTCTATCGAGGTTAATTTCAATAACCCAGATAGAGGTTTTCACTCTTACCGGCAGAGGGCTATTTACCATTGTGAATGAACTCAGCGGTTTTTCAGCAGTATTAAGAATAGAGAGGAAAAGAGACAGGTGCTTACATGAAAAACAAATAAACATAAGAAAAAAGAGACTGATATACAGCACTGCTTTTGCACTAACCCACATCGTTTTATTTTCACGAGGTGAACGATATGGGTTATGAGCGATAATAAAACGCGGCTAATATCGTTGGGGTCGTATTCATCGGTGTCCTCTGGTCAAAGAACAGAAACCAAGAACAAAACAGATCAGTAGATGAAAACCTTCATCGACCTTGAATTTGCCTGTGGCAAATAAGTTTGCCCACAGGCTGAAAACTTTTTTAAAACAGTGAGATGAGTTGTTCTTGTACCTTTTCGCAGAACCGTACCATGAGATAGAGTTGGGGGTTTTGCAACTAATTCGTACCTCATGTAAGTAGAAGGCTCAACATTACTTCTCAAAACGCAAGAGAGACAGGAAAACAGTTGGTTTGGGTTTATTTGCACATTAGTGTCGATTTTTGTCGTCTTGGTCAAACTTACAAGTGCACGAACTTAATCTTTCCTCTTTAATGAACATCGCTGAAACGCTGACCAAATATCGCTTTCATGGCTTTTAAACCTTCAGCGTTCCTAAGTTTGATCAGCTTTCATGAATCATGGGCAACCACATATGTAGTCAAAGATACAAGAAGAGCAATTTCTTCAAACGGCTTGTAAAAATGTAGTCACTATTTCAAATTAAAAAAGTCCCTATTATGTCCAATGGTACACAAGGATACTGAGCTCTTCGGAGATCACATTTTATGTGGACAGCCAAGCTGCTATCAAAGCAATTGCCAGTGAGACTATAAGATCCAAGACAGTAGAAAAATGCCGAGGAATACCGAATAATATTTGTAACAATAAGTCAAACTTTGCTGGGTTCTTGGACATAACAATAAAGAAAGGAATAGAAGATGAACTGGCAAGGAAAGGGTCAGTATCAAATAGAAATAGTAGTAGGCAATTAGAAAAGGGAAGTGCGTTATCTCTAGAAGTTTAAGACCTAGAATTAATGAAAAGAAAACTCAGTATATTTTATCGCTGAGTAAAAAGAATATTAGAATCTTGATAGATGTACTAACGGGTCATTGCGCCATTGGCACAATGGCCACCAGACTGAGTGTTTTCACACCCAATTTCCAACCATTACCAACCATTAAACACCTACTTTGCGACTGTTCAAACCTCCTCACAAATCGCCTCCTTTACTTTGGAAACAGGGTTGTTGAAGAACAGGACTATCTAGCGCATGTATGAATGGCAAAACAGGAAAATTCATAGAAAGCACAGGCTGGTTCGCAAACGAACCAGTCTGTGTGAACCAATAGTTTTTTTTAAAGGGATCACAATGGACCAATAGGCCCCCTTGTACGCAACATCCTCTGTGCACGCCCCTCCTTACCTAACCTAACACAAGCTATGTCTGGTTGAAAATCTCGAAGTTCAACGTGTTACACTTTTTTTCGGGGAAAACACCACTGAACAGCACTATGTGGTTATTGCGCCGATCACGGCTGTGCTTATTGACCAAAGGGCACCGATGAATACGACCCCAACGATATTGTTTAATATAAAGATAATTGATTAAGAAACATGCCTGTGGCAGGGTAGAATTTCGATAAGGTGTCGCAAGCTTGTACACAAGTGTTAACATGTATGCACATTATGTATTATTTATAAATATCTAGTTTAAGCTGGTCTTACAATATATTATTTTAAGTGGATTATGTATTATAATTTAAGATGTTTTAACCTAATTTGTAACAAAGTGTCTTTAAATTGAATTTTTGCTTTCTATTTTTTATTTGTGTTAAGTCATTAAATAAAAAGAACTGTCATATGAGGTTTCTTACTCTTATATATATTTTTTTTTTGACGAGGGAAGGGATTTGACAGTTACTGGTCTATATTGTTGTTTTTGTCAATAGGTACAAATGCAGGGTGTTTTTGATCAAAAATTACGTTATGAATTAGACAAATACTCAAAAAAAATTTGTCTTCGAAAAAAAAAAACTAAGGGACTTAAAAGAAATTGGTTTTCAAAATTCGACCTAGAATTGATAGGAGCAGTGAAAAATAAAAATTTAATTTTTATATAACTACGCAAAGCTAAAAAAAAAATCAGTATACATATTTTTTCAACATTTTTTTTCAAAAATTTGAGTTTGAAAATGATTTTTTCGAAAACAATTTACTCAAATAACTTAATTTAAAAACAGAACTTAAGAATGACGATTTGGTTTTCAAAAATAATATGGCAAAATATTGTTAGTGTTGTCGTTATTTTTTTATAATTTTTTTTCCATTTCAAGTAATTTTCAAAACAAAATTGCCCCGCCCACCTAAATGGGCGGAGATACGAAGTGGCCCAACATCTTAAAATCATTCTTTTATAATGTGCCAACAGTGATTAAAATTATTTGCTTTTATCACAAAGTGCACAATCATGCTTCATATGGGCGCTATGCCGCCTCACTAATGGGAATTTCAATAGAAAAACTCCAGTTTTTGCTAGCAACAGCTTAGACAACATCTATAAATAAATATGCTGTTAAATTGACTTTAAAATAAAACTTCTCAAAATTTTTTCGCAACAACAACATGACTTAGAAAAACAAATAAAAGAATGGAATATTAGCTTTCAAAAAAATTACTTTTATATTCGTGCGATGCACGGTTCACGAGATAAATGATAAAACGCGTTTTTTAAGATGGTGGCTGACGCTTGTGCCTCCCAGTCCCGCCAACTTGGATTTATATTCAGGGGACATCCCTGAACATATTCCATCAACAAGATCAGTTCAGGAATAAATTGCAAGAAAAAAGTACACGGCTCTTGGCCTAATAAATGTATGTACAAAAAAGTACATTTTAAAATCTACTTCGATTTTTCTCAATCTACTTCACACTTTTCTTCAAAACTACTTCGGCTTATTTTTCGGAAGTGTCAACGCTGATAAGAAGACAGAGATAAACTTTTAGGGTAATTCCATATATTTTAGTAAACTATACCAAAACCATGACCTATTAATGGTTCACTGAAAAAATTATGTTACATAATTTTTATGAACGGCGATCATCAACCCAAAATCATCAATTTTTATGCAAAAATCATATATATTATGCAAGAAATCATCAAAATAAATTTGCGTTTGATGATCAAATCATTATCTGTATGAAATCGCGTTCATCAAAACTTTTATATGATAGTTGTTGTTGGAAAATCGAAAATTGAAAATATGATGAAATTTTTCATACGAGTATGAACAAATCATCAAAAATTCATAGGGGTTTTTTTCATCATTTGCATGAAAAAATCATCCTTTGTATGAAACTACTTTCATAAAAAAAATTTGCTTCACAATTGTTGTTGGAAAATCCAGACTACAAGGAGTTGATGATCCAAATCATATAAATTATGAACAATTCATACACATTTTATGCAATGTGATGAAACTTTGCATACTTAGAATGAAAAAAAATCATTGATTGGATGAAACCGAATTTTTAGGGGAAAATCCAGAATGCAAAATTGTATGATCTCAGTCATAAAAAGTAAGAACATTTCATACAAATTTACGGCTATACGTTTGATGAAATATTACTTCAAATGTTTGAAAATATTCATCGTTGGTATGAAAAAAAAAACATTGCACGTATTTTAAATATGCATTTAAATATTATCTCCATTAAAATTGTTGTTGGAAAATCAAAGTCCAAAAGCGTATGAACTTTTCATCAGAAATATGATTATTTCATACAAATTTCAATGTGGCGTTTGATGAAACATTACATTAAATGTATGAAACTATTTAATGTTTTTTATGCAATTTCACTGCATATATATCAAACTCCAATCAAAAATTGTTGCCATGGAAATTGTTGTTGGAAAAGCAAAGTCCGAAAGCGTATGAAGTTTTCATCAAAAATATGAATATTTCATACAAATTTTAAAGACACGTTTGATGAAATATTACTTCAAATGTATGAAACTATTCAATGTTTTTTCATAAAAATTTCAATGGGAAGTTTGATGAAGCATTACATCAAATGTATGAAACTATTCAATGTTTTTATGCAATTTCACTGCACATATATGAAAACCCAGTCAAACATTGTTTCCATGAAAATTGTTGTTGGAAAGGCAAAGTCCAAAAGCGTATGAAGCTTTCATCAGAAATATGAATATTTCATACAAATTTCAATGTGGCGTTTGATGAAACATTACATTAAATGTATGAAACTATTTAATGCTTTTTATGCAATTTCACTGCATATATATCAAACTCCAATCAAAAATTGTTGCCATGGAAATTGTTGTTGGAAAAGCAAAGTCCGAAAGCGTATGAAGTTTTCATCAAAAATATGAATATTTCATACAAATTTTAAAGACACGTTTGATGAAATATTACTTCAAATGTATGAAACTATTCAATGTTTTTTCATAAAAATTTCAATGGGAAGTTTGATGAAGCATTACATCAAATGTATGAAACTATTCAATGTTTTTATGCAATTTCACTGCACATATATGAAAACCCAGTCAAACATTGTTTCCATGAAAATTGTTGTTGGAAAGGCAAAGTCCAAAAGCGTATGAAGCTTTCATCAGAAATATGAATATTTCATACAAATTTCAATGTGGCGTTTGATGAAACATTACATTAAATGTATGAAACTATTTAATGCTTTTTATGCAATTTCACTGCATATATATCAAACTCCAATCAAAAATTGTTGCCATGGAAATTGTTGTTGGAAAAGCAAAGTCCGAAAGCGTATGAAGTTTTCATCAAAAATATGAATATTTCATACAAATTTTAAAGACACGTTTGATGAAATATTACTTCAAATGTATGAAACTATTCAATGTTTTTTCATAAAAATTTCAATGGGAAGTTTGATGAAGCATTACATCAAATGTATGAAACTATTCAAGGTTCTTATGCCATTTCACTGCATATACCTATGAATATCAATCAAAAATTTTTGATTATATCATTTTATTGATTATTTTCAGTTTCAAATGTACGGTTTTGAAAAGAACTATTTTTCACCTGTTTTCTACTACTTTCAAGACTAAGTTTCCAAATTCCACCTAAAAACCTCGTAAAACACGAAATGAAAATCGGGCGATTTTTATTATTTATGTTCAGAGTTGCAAGTTTAATCTTGAAAAGAACTATTTTTTAACCTGATTTTACTACTTTCAAGACTAAATTAACAAATTCCACCTAAGAACCTCGTAAAACACAAAATAAAAATCGGGCGATTTTTATTATTTATGTTCAGATTTGCAAGTTTAACCTTGAAAAGAACTATTTTACACATGTTTTTACTACTTTCAAGACTAAGTTTCCAAATTCCACCTAAAAACCTCGTAAAACACAAAATGAAAATCGGGCGATTTTTATTATTTATGTTCAGATTTGCAAGTTTAATCTTGAAAAGAACTATTTTTTAACCCGTTTTTACTACTTTCAAGACTATAAATTTACAAACTCCACCCAAAAACCTCGTAAAACACGAAATGAAAATCGGGCGATTTTTATTATTTATGTTCAGATTTGCAAGTTTAATCTTGAAAAGAACTATTTTTTAACCTGATTTTACTACTTTCAAGACTAAATTAACAAATTCCACCTAAGAACCTCGTAAAACACAAAATAAAAATCGGGCGATTTTTATTATTTATGTTCAGATTTGCAAGTTTAACCTTGAAAAGAACTATTTTACACATGTTTTTACTACTTTCAAGACTAAATTTACAAATTCCACCTAAAACCCTCGTAAAACACAAAATGAAAATCGGGTGATTTTTATTATTTATGTTCAGATTTGCAAGTTTAATCTTGAAAATAACTATTTTTTAACCTGTTTTTACTACTTTCAAGACTAAATTTACAAATTCCACCCAAAAACCTCGTAAAACACGAAATGAAAATCGGGCGATTTTTATTATTTATGTTCAGATTTGCAAGTTTAATCCTGAAAAGAACTATTTTTTAACCTGTTTTTACTACTTTCAAGACTAAATTTACAAACTCCACCCAAAAACCTCGTAAAACATGAAATGAAAATCGGGCGATTTTTATTATTTATGTTCAGAGTTGCAAGTTTAATCTTGAAAAGAACTATTTTTTAACCTGATTTTACTACTTTCAAGACTAAATTAACAAATTCCTCCTAAGAACTTCGTAAAACACAAAATAAAAATCGGGCGATTTTTATTATTTATGTTCAGATTTGCAAGTTTAATCTTGAAAATAACTATTTTTTAACCTGTTTTTACTACTTTCAAGACTAAATTTACAAATTCCACCCAAAAACCTCGTAAAACACGAAATGAAAATCGGGCGATTTTTATTATTTATGTTCAGATTTGCAAGTTTAACCTTGAAAAGAACTATTTTACACATGTTTTTACTACTTTCAAGACTAAATTTACAAATTCCACCTAAAACCCTCGTAAAACACAAAATGAAAATCGGGTGATTTTTATTATTTATGTTCAGATTTGCAAGTTTAATCTTGAAAATAACTATTTTTTAACCTGTTTTTACTACTTTCAAGACTAAATTTACAAATTCCACCCAAAAACCTCGTAAAACACGAAATGAAAATCGGGCGATTTTTATTATTTATGTTCAGATTTGCAAGTTTAATCCTGAAAAGAACTATTTTTTAACCTGTTTTTACTACTTTCAAGACTAAATTTACAAACTCCACCCAAAAACCTCGTAAAACACGAAATGAAAATCGGGCGATTTTTATTATTTATGTTCAGAGTTGCAAGTTTAATCTTGAAAAGAATTATTTTTTAACCTGATTTTACTACTTTCAAGACTAAATTAACAAATTCCACCTAAGAACCTCGTAAAACACAAAATAAAAATCGGGCGATTTTTATTATTTATGTTCAGATTTGCAAGTTTAATCTTGAAAAGAACTATTTTACACATGTTTTTACTACTTCAAGACTAAATTTACAAATTCCACCTAAGAACCTCGTAAAACACAAAATAAAAATCGGGCGATTTTTATTATTTATGTTCAGTTTTGCAAGTTTTATCTTTTAGTGTAAATCCCTTTTGCGAGTCCAACGTGATTGGCTACCATTTAAAAAGACGCCATCTCAACTCGACTCGAATGATGTAAAAAAGCCAGGTGGCTTATAAAACTATGACAAAATTCATAAAAAGTATGACTTTGTGCATACATCATAAGATTGATGTTTTTATTTGATGAATATTTTCATACAAAACGTTTGTTTATGATTTTTTTCATATTTCTCTATGTAAATTTCATAATTTTGGATGAACGTTTCATAAAAGACAATGCTAAAACTGTAGTTTAATATAATTTCTCGTAACTTTTCTTCCCTTAACGACTTAGTAAAAAATCGCGCGATTTTCCTTGCTTCGATGATTTTAAGTTTTCAAATTGAATTTTTTGTATATTGCAGAGAATATTAGAAGTAATTTACTTATTTAAAGAATAAATTTACACATTCCAGCTGCAAACTCGTAAAACACTTAAACAGAAATCGCACGTTTTTCATTAAATATTTTCAGTCTTGCAAGTTTAATCTTGAAAATAACTATTTTTTAACCTGTTTTTACTACTTTCAAGACTAAATTTACAAATTCCACCCAAAAACCTCGTAAAACACGAAATGAAAATCGGGCGATTTTTATTATTTATGTTCAGATTTGCAAGTTTAATCCTGAAAAGAACTATTTTTTAACCTGTTTTTACTACTTTCAAGACTAAATTTACAAACTCCACCCAAAAACCTCGTAAAACACGAAATGAAAATCGGGCGATTTTTATTATTTATGTTCAGAGTTGCAAGTTTAATCTTGAAAAGAATTATTTTTTAACCTGATTTTACTACTTTCAAGACTAAATTAACAAATTCCACCTAAGAACCTCGTAAAACACAAAATAAAAATCGGGCGATTTTTATTATTTATGTTCAGATTTGCAAGTTTAATCTTGAAAAGAACTATTTTACACATGTTTTTACTACTTCAAGACTAAATTTACAAATTCCACCTAAGAACCTCGTAAAACACAAAATAAAAATCGGGCGATTTTTATTATTTATGTTCAGTTTTGCAAGTTTTATCTTTTAGTGTAAATCCCTTTTGCGAGTCCAACGTGATTGGCTACCATTTAAAAAGACGCCATCTCAACTCGACTCGAATGATGTAAAAAAGCCAGGTGGCTTATAAAACTATGACAAAATTCATAAAAAGTATGACTTTGTGCATACATCATAAGATTGATGTTTTTATTTGATGAATATTTTCATACAAAACGTTTGTTTATGATTTTTTTCATATTTCTCTATGTAAATTTCATAATTTTGGATGAACGTTTCATAAAAGACAATGCTAAAACTGTAGTTTAATATAATTTCTCGTAACTTTTCTTCCCTTAACGACTTAGTAAAAAATCGCGCGATTTTCCTTGCTTCGATGATTTTAAGTTTTCAAATTGAATTTTTTGTATATTGCAGAGAATATTAGAAGTAATTTACTTATTTAAAGAATAAATTTACACATTCCAGCTGCAAACTCGTAAAACACTTAAATAGAAATCGCACGTTTTTCATTAAATATTTTCAGTCTTGCAAGTTTAATCTTGAAAAGAACTATTTTTTAACCTGATTTTACTACTTTCAAGACTAAATTAACAAATTCCACCTAAGAACTTCGCAAAACACAAAATACAAATCGGGCGATTTTTATTATTTATGTTCAGATTTGCAAGTTTAACCTTGAAAAGAACTATTTTACACATGTTTTTACTACTTTCAAGACTAAATTTACAAATTCCACCTAAAAACCTCGTAAAACACAAAATGAAAATCGGCCGATTTTTATTATTTATGTTCAGATTTGCAAGTTTAATCTTGAAAATAACTATTTTTTAACCTGTTTTTACTACTTTCAAGACTAAATTTACAAATTCCACCCAAAAACCTCGTAAAACACGAAATGAAAATCGGGCGATTTTTATTATTTATGTTCAGATTTGCAAGTTTAACCTTGAAAAGAACTATTTTACACATGTTTTTACTACTTCAAGACTAAATTTACAAATTCCACCTAAGAACCTCGTAAAACACAAAATAAAAATCGGGTGATTTTTATTATTTATGTTCAGTTTTGCAAGTTTTATCTTTTAGTGTAAATCCCTTTTTGCGAGTCCAACGTGATTGGCTACCATTTAAAAAGACGCCATCTCAACTCGACTCGAATGATGTAAAAAAGCCAGGTGGCTTATAAAACTATGACAAAATTCATAAAAAGTATGACTTTGTGCATACATCGTAAGATTGATGTTTTTATTTGATGAATTATTTCATACAAAACGTTTGTGTATGATTTGTTTGCATAACTCATATGAATCATTACATCATCCGATGTAAAATTTCATAATTTATATGACAAATTTCATAAAACATAATCGTGAAATTATTTTGTGTCTAAACAAACCGAAAGTCGCGTTGTGTAATCACTGAATAGGATCGAGTCGCATGAAATTCAACGCAGACTTACAAGGAGTTAAAGTATAGTTCAAACGAACTTCAACCCCGCATATGGACGAATTAACTTAAACAGTTATTTCGTCGCGTCGTTGCTCGTTAACTTGTATTTCAATATTCAATCGTGATTCGTGAAGTATCCTCCTTGCAAGTTGTTTTGTTCCCGTGCCGTACACGAAAAAGTTAATAAAGTTTTTCCGCGCGTGTTTTTACAAAAAATTAGGTTAAGTTTTACCTAAGGATTGCCATTAAAGTTAAGGTAAGTTTATAAAATAATTTTTAATGTCAAATTTCTTTGAAAAACGAATCAATTTTCTTAGAAAAAGTATCTATCAATTTTATATGTACCGAACTACAAAGCTTCATCCAAAAATTGATACATTTTTTATAGAAATTCGACATATATTAAAGCATTTTACCCATTTATATCAGAATTAAAGAAAAGTGAAACCAATCAATATACAAAAATAGAAAAAAATTAGAAAATAATCAAATACCACATACAAAAGCCCATTTCATGGCAGCGACATGAATCGTTCATGTCCAGCGGAGGCGTCATTTTGACGAGACACACAGTTTTTTGTCATGCCGCCGTCTGAAGGCTGTACATCTGTGATTATTGGTTTCACGTTTAATTAGAATAGTTCTTTTTGTAATGGATTATTCATTTCATTCGAAAAAGTTACAATGATCGTGCAGAAAAAAAAGATGGCTGTGAAAATATTTGCCACTAATTTAAAAAGTTTCATCCAAAAATTGATATATTTTTGGTAGAAATTCGACATATATTAAAGCATTTTACCCATTTATATCATTATTAAAGAAAAGCGAAACCAATCAATATGCAAAAATAGAAAAAAATTAGAAAATAATCAAATACCACATACAAAAGCCCATTTCATGGCAGCGACATGAATCGTTCATGTCCAGCGGAGGCGTCATTTTGACGAGGCACACAGATGGCTGTGAAAATATTTTCCACTAATTAAAAAAATGTAGAAAACGATAAAAAGCTATTTGGTTTTCCTTATGCATACTTTAAATTATTTAAAATTTAGTTACAAAGTTAAAATTTTATTTTTATATTTTATTTCATTTGAAAACGTAATCTGGAAAACCCAACCCAACCCAAGAAAACCAAACCCAGACCCAGAAGTTACCTGCTAGTGATACAAAAATTGTGCAGGTAAGTTTAAATACTAATAAAAATAATTATTAAACTCCAACTCGATTTATAAAGAGAATAATTGAATCAGTGAGTGGACGAACAGTACAAGTGCCATTGCAGAAAAATTAAAATAACTTGGTTATTGGCTTAAACATATGTTTTTAAAAATGAAATTTTAAACTTTTCAATCATGAGTAGGTAATCCTTTTAACATTTTCATATCAAAAAATTTATTTTTTGTCTAGGCAAGAAGTTATGCCTGTTTTTCTTACATTTTTTATTTGGCACTTGTACTATTCTTCCACTCATCGATTCAATTCTTTTATAAAAAATACTTAGGTATACCTACATTTTTTACCAAAATTTTGTTAAAAATTGATTCTTTTATTGAAAGTTATTCGACGTAAAACAAAGCATTTAAACCAATAGAGGTAATAAAATTTGCTCCTTTCGTGGTTTCTTTATTTAACATTTTAAGTTTTTCGCCTGGTTGATACAGCAACTATTTATTTGTTTAAAAATAGATACACAAAAAGTTTGCATGTCACTAAACACACATCAGCCTAAACGGTAGGATTTAAATTCATCTTGGTTTTAAGATTTTTTATAAACAACTCATAAAAATTCCATCAATAACATTTTTATGGTTTTGATTTTTTTGATTTTTGAAAAAAAAAAAAGAAAAACAAATTTCAAATGTGCGTTTAATATCAAAAACACATAGGTAATCACGAACTTATTAATCGTTAGCAATAAATTAAAAAAAAACAGGTCTTAATTCTTAAATTAATCATATCATTATGCTGCAAAAAGGTATTGCGTTTCGTATTGAAAGCAAAATTTTGAAAATTCTTAACAAAAAACATTTTCAGCAGGGATCTGTTTTGAAACTCGATATAAAACTTAAAAAATCGAAACATTGTTTTTATTTGTAAGGATTTGTTTTTAATTATTTACAATTTTATATACATATTATGTAGACACATACTTAATATTTTATTTTTACATTTTATTTTATTTGAAAACTCGACCTTCAAAACCTAAGCCAAAAAAAAACAAACCCAGACGTGATCGTGCCACGACCCGTGAAGTGACCTGCCAGAATCATATAACCAAGAAGTGGCTTTTAGTTGCCTGTTCAGCTGTGAATGTAAGTTAAGACATTAAACAACACATTTACTATTATCACTTTAAGTTATAAAAAAAATACTTATTCATTTGTTACGATTTTTTATTAATTAATTCGACATAAAACAAAGCTTTCGATTCTTTTATTGAAAACATTTTTAACTTTTTACCTGGTCGATACAGAAACAACGTATTTGTTTGTTTAAATAAGTAGAATCAAGTTATAGATACAAAATATTTGTGTGTTTTTAAACACATCAAACGGTTGGATTGATATTTATCTCGTTTTTTTTTTAGAATTTCTTCTAAACAACTTATAAATATTGCATCAATAACATTTTTTTGATTTTGATTTTTTTGATTTTTGAAAAAAAAAGAAAAACAAATTTCAAATGTGCGTTTAAAATCAAAAACACATAGGTAATCACGAACTTATTAATCGTTAGCAATAAATTAAAAAAAAAAAACAAGTAACAAGTAACAAGTAAAAAAACAGCAGGGATCTGTTTTGAAACTCGATATTAAACTTAAAAAATCGAAACATTGTTTTTATTTGTAAGGATTTGTTTTTAATTATTTACATATTATGTAGACACATACTTAATATTTTATTTTTACATTTTATTTTATTTGAAAACTCGACCTTCAAAACCTAAGCCAACAAAACAAACCCGTGAAGTGATCTGCCAGAATCATAAAAACAAAAAAGTGGCTTTGAGTTGCCTGTTTAGCTGTGAAGGCAAGTTAAAACATTATAGAACACATTTACTATTATCATTTACTTATCCATTTGTAACTTGCATCGTTTCTTTATTAAGAATTTTTAACCTTTTACCTGGTCGATACAGAAACAACGCATTTATTTTTTAAAGAAAAAAATTAAGTTTTAGATATAAGAAATTTGTGTGTGCATTTAAACACAACAGGTTTAAACGGTTAGATTGACATTTATTTCGTGTTTTTGGGATTTCTTCTAAACAGTCCATAAATATTATATTAAAGACAGCTTTCAGAATAATAATGTTCTAAGTGCATTTAGCATAATTTGGATTAAAAGAAATCAAATGTGCCTTTAATTTCAAAAACACATAATCACAAACTTGTAATTGGTCAGAAGTAAATTTAAAAAAAAAATATTCTGAAAGCTTGTCTCTTGTTTTAATCATTTCTTTGGTACTGCAGGCATTTGTTTCGTATAGAAAGGTAAATTTTTTTTTAAATCCTTAACAAGAAATATTTTCAGCAAAAATCGATTCGTTTTAAACTTTAATAAAACGCTAATCAAAACAAAGATTTGGTTTGATTATGATTTAAAGACTTGTTCTTAATTATTTAAAATATTATTGATACATAGTTCATATTTTATTTTTACATTTTATTTCATTTGAAAAGGTGACCTTCAAGACCCAAGCGTAAGAAACTTGAAAATTTATTTAATTAATTATCGATTCTTTTATTGAAAATAATTTGACATAAAACAAAGCAGTTACAGCAATAATGGTGATAAACTTTGCTTGTTTCGTGGTTTTTTTTTATTTAACCTTTTTAACTAGTCTTCACAGCAACCACGTTTTGGTTTTTTAAAGAAAAAAAATCAAGTTTTAGATAAAAAATATTTGTATAGAATAATAGATATATCAGCCGAACAGATTAGATTTTCTTTCTTTTTGTTTTCTAAGGGTACAGAATAGCCCAGAAATAGTTCATTATGAAGATTTTTGATTTAATTATATCGTACTATTCCTTCTTGTTTCAAAGAGAAAGTACATATTAGTTTGAGTATTAAAAAAAATTAAATAAAAAAAAATGCACTAGCAATTTCTTTCTGAAATGGTTTGATCATTTTTTTGTCAACGTTTACGCCCAAGTCAAGAAACCAAAAAAGATTTCTTTTAAAATGTTTTACTGTGTCCATGTAAAATAATATTAAAAATAAAATAGGGTTTTGAAAGATTGTCATTTGAGTAGAAGCAAGTTTATAAGCAATTAATTTAGTGGAATGCTTTTTTTCGGTTTTCAGACAGGATTTTTATTTTTAGAAAGAAATAAACATAGTACAGAGCATTTAAACCTATTTGTTGTTTGGTTGTGCAAAATTATTGTATGAATTTTTTGCCTGCCCAATAGAACAAGTAGGTATTGGTCAAGTTACGAATGAGTTCAAAAAAGTAATTGTTGTCATAGAATTCGACGATCTCTTGTATTTTTTAATCATCAGCCTTAACGTTTCGATTTCAATTTTTTTTCTCTTAGGCTTCTTTTAATATGAATATAATATAATAAATTATATGATTCGAATTTAAAAAATGTTACAAACAAATGAAATTCAAAAGGAAAAAAAAAACATTTATAAAAAATTGTTGACATTAAATTTTATTTAACGAGATTGCATCAGTAAATCAATACTTTAAATCGATATACATTACATGCCTCTGACACCCCTAATGTTGAATCAATGAATCCACGTAAACTAAAATTCAGTGAGTATCTATTCACATCTACATTTACATTTAGCACTTCTTTTCAATACCAACTCAAAAAGCTGTTAAAAATGACAACACAGGAAAAAAGAGTGTGGTTAAATTTACAGTCCACAGCTCACAGAAAGCATTCCTGTTTTAAGCCAACTCTGTTCAAGAAATGGATGACCATATTACATATTTAAAATCGAAAGGAGAAAATATTCGGCCGTTTATTCTTGGTTTAGGTGACACTAATTTAAATAAAATTTCAAACTTTTATGTATATTTAGACGGAGTAAAGTTCCTTTTCAATAGCTTCCTAAGGGCTGTTGATATTTGTTTTAAAACTTTCCATTTATTTGATTTAGAATATCCTCTAGCCAGCTTCCAATTTTGGTAATTTATAGAGAATCACTTTTATGACATGAAAAGTACAAAAAATAAATCTTCCAAAATGTTAACAATTTTACAAATTATTGTAGGGTTTAAATAGTTCCAAAATTAATTATCTAGGTTCTAGGTATACATATGTACTTTTAACTTGATTAACTTGCTTAGATAAAAGACATTCAATAGTCAGAAGAACAGGTATGTTGCGCAACAAAAAAAGCGAATATATCAAAAAATTGATATGGTGCTTCCACTTGTTGATTCCAACTCAGAAAACATTTTAAAAAATCTGCCTTTTTTTTGAACAACTCAGTTCAAGAAATGAACGAACACATTAAATTTTAAAAAACCAGAAACGAAAACACTAAAATTTACTAATTTAAATAAAATTTCAAACATGTATGTATGTGTGCTTAGACGTAGTAAAGTTTCTTTTCATAAGCTTTCTTGGAGCTGCTGGATACTATTTATCTCAATTTAGTTCACTTTTTTGACATGAAAATATAAAAAGGTAATTACTAGCCGATTAAAGTCTCAAGATATATAGTATATTTGTCGTTATGTATATGAAATTAGCTAGAGATCACTTTTCACTTTTGTCTTCTGCGCTAGTTCGGTTTAATTTTGAACTTAAAAAAATTTGTTTGCGTAGGTTTGATGACATAAGAATTCTATTAGTGACCTCTTCGTTTTATAAAGATGTAAGTTGATATATACAAGCTTGTTTTTTATTGATCTGAGCTTGCTATATTATGAATTTTCATTTCTATAATGGTGATAGCTTCACTTTCATGGAATTAACAATAGTAAATAAAAACTTTGTGTTTTACTAACTTTTGTTTGATAATGTAAAATATTTTTTAATATGAACATTAAGATTTTCAACAAAACACACCTAATTTATATAAAATTATATTTCAGAAATTGTTTTGTGCATAATAACACAATAAATTTCAGAATAAAAAAAACATGCAATCCCAAAACCTTTCAATATTTTACTTTCAAACAAGCAATCCCAAAGCCTGTTAATATTTTTACTTTCTTTGTCTGTTTTTTTTATTAAACCTAGGTATGTTATTATATTGTATACCCAATTGGTCCTGAAGGTGATGCAGAGGAATCTATCCGAAGCTTAAAGTATGACAATTTATCGGCTATGGAATTTGACAGCTGTTGGCAATCATGTAGTCAGTATAGGATGAAAAATATTCAGGAAGCCAGTTCTCTGGAAAGCATATTTGAAAAATGGCCGGAGTATAAAGACCCAACTGGTTATCGATTAGTAGGTTTCATTTGAATAAATATTCTTATCTTATTTAAAATGAAGAAAATTGCATCTTTGTACTTATTTAAAAAAAGCATTTAGCAATTGTTATAAAGTATAACTAATAATTAATTTACATCTTATCAATTAATACATCAGATTGACAAGGATTTTGCGGTAATGTACGGAAGTCCTCCGGGAATACTTACAAGATGGCCGGAACAAGCAACTGCATTGAAAAACTTTCTCTTGATGGAAAACCACTTAAAGGATAAACCAATTAGGGAAATGCTTCAAAAAATTGGGCAAGCAGATATTAATAATGGTAATTTGTTTTTTTTCACATTTTGTTTTTATTAGGTACAGCATATTTTGCTTCTGAAGGTGACCTTGTCTTAGAAAACGAAAATTAAGTTTTTGTTTATGAGACAAATTATTTATTAAAATTTTAAAATGGTGCTTAGTTAAAACTGCAGACTAGTAATAGTTGATTTTGCAAACGTCTATGAATAACCACCATTTTAATCATGTTACATTTACATGCTATGTAATTATATAACTTAGAATTTAAGTAGTAACTTAATAATAAACAAGCTATAACTATGTATTTATTTATTTATTTCCTATTATTATTTATCATTTTATATTATAAATTTTTGTTTTCCATTCTAATTACAGATACTACAACAGCAAAATTAATGTGGTGCTTGCACTTCTTTTTAATACCAACTCAAAAAGCTGTTAAGAAGGACAACACAGGAAAAAAGAGTGTGGTTAAATTTACGGTCCACAGCTCACAGCAAGCATTCCTGTTTTTGGCCAACTCTGTTCAAGAAATGGATGACCACATTACATATTTAAAATCGAAAGGAGAAAATATTCAACCGTTTATTCTTGGTTTAGGTGACACTAATTTAAATAAAATTTCAAACTTTTATGTATATTTAGACGGAGTAAAGTTCCTTTTCAATAGCTTCCTAAGGGCTGTTGATATTTGTTTTAAAACTTTCCATTTATTTGATTTAGAATATCCTCTAGCCTGCTCTCAATTTTGGTCATTTATAGAGAATCACTTTTACGACATGAAAAGTACAAAAAATACATCTTCCAAAATGTTTGTTCTTTCAGAAGAGTTAAAGGGCTCTTCTTTGTAAATGTTATTTCATTTTATATATTTTTTTATAAAACTATTCACAAATTGGATTATAAACATATTTAAATCTTCATTTATCAATAATATCTCGTTAAACTAAAAGCCGTTAATAATGTATAATTTTTTTTCTCAGAAAATAATAACACGTTTAAAATTCATAAAAAAGTCTAATGTTTTTAATGAAGGAGTGAAGATTTTCAGATAACTTACTCGGAAAAAAAGGACAGGAATATATCTTATGAAAGGAAAGGATATAGTCATACTTTTCCAGGAAAAATTACATAGGTAAGCTAAGAACTATAAATACATTTTATGTAATATTAATTTTCCATAAAATACATGAATATATTTATACCGATTTATTAATGTTTTCATGCAATTTATTTTTCTTTCACAGAATGTAAGCAATTTTCATCTTTTTTATTTAAGACTATATAAAAAATGATGTATATTTTCATAAAAATGTATGAAAGCTTTCATAAAATCTGTATGAATACATTCATACTGATTATGAATGTTTTCATACGATTCATGGTTTTTTCATATAATTTATGTATAAAAGTTCATAAAATCTATGAATTCATTCATATATTTTACGAACATTTATGCATAAATTCTATGAAAAAAAACATGAATCGTATGAAAACATTCACAATCAGTATGAATGTATTCATACAGATTTTATGAAAGCTTACATACATTTTTATGAAAATATACATCATTTTTTATGTAGTCTTACATAAAAAAGATGAACAATTGCATACATCCTATGAAAACAAAACATAAATCACATGAAAACTTTCATAATCAGTATGAACAAATTCATAAATTTTATGCAAAATTACATCAGTGGATGAAAGGTTACATCATTTGTATGTAGGGTTACATAAAAAAGATGATCAGGGTCATCAATCGTATGACAGAAATCATCAATCGGATGACCACATTCATAAATTTTATGTAAAATTTCATCAATGGTTGAAATATTACATCATTTGTATGTAGGTGTACATAAAAAGGATGATCAGCGTCATCAATCGTATGACAGAAATCATCAATCGGATGATCACATTCATAAATTTGATGTAAAATTCCATCAGTGGATGAAATATTACATCACTTGTATGTAGGTGTACATAAAAGGATGATCAGCGTCATCAATCGTATGACAGAAATCATCAATCGGATGATCACATTCATAAATTTAATGTAAAATTTCATCAGTGGATGAAATATTACATCACTTGTATGTAGGTGTACATAAAAAGGATGATCAGCGTCATCAATCGTATGACAGAAATCATCAATCGGATGACCACATTCATAAATTTGATGTAAAATTTCATCAGTGGATGAAATATTACATCATTTTTCGGTAGGTGTACATAAAGAGGATGATCAGCGTCATCAATCGTATGACAGAAATCATCAATCGGATGACCACATTCATAAATTTGATGTAAAATTTCATCAGTGGATGAAATATTACATCACTTTTCGGTAGGTGTACATAAAGAGGATGATCAGCGTCATCAATCGTATGACAGAAATCATCAATCGGATGACCACATACATAAATTTGATGTAAAATTTCATCAGTGGATGAAATATTACATCACTTGTATGTAGGTGTACATAAAAAAGATGATCAGCTACATCAATCGTATGACAGAAATCATCATTTGGATGACATCATTCATACATTATATTCAAAATTAAACAGGTGGATGAAAGATTACATAATTTTGTATGCAGTCTTACATCAAGTGGATGAAAGTTTTCTTCAGAAGGCTTGGAAAATGTATGAATAATCTTCATCATTAGTATGCAACAGTACATAAAGAATATGAAAGCTTGCATAATACCTGGAGGGGAAATAGAATTCTCTCGTTTTATGAAACTTTCATAATTTTGATGACTTTTCATCAAAGTATGATTTGAATCATCAACGTATGAATGAGATTTCATAATCCGTATGAAAAGTTACAATGGCGCAAAACACATGAATTTTTTCATACGGATTATGCCATTTTTCATTTATATTATGTACATTTTTGGTTCAGTGTTTGCTTCTATTTTCTTTAGCAAATTCTAACTTCGTAATGATATGGTCAATAAATAAATATTGACAAAAATTATTGGTAGCCCTGGATACGCACCCTCTTAGATAATATATCGTCGGTTCAAAGGTAAAACTCAAGTGCAGAGAAAAATGTTCAAGAAAATTAGAATGAAATGCATTTTTTTAATCCAAAAAGTCCCGTTTTGCACGGTTATTATAGGGATATAGAAAGGTATGCCCGGGAACCTTATTTAAAAATTTTCGGAACGTGACTTTTCAGCTTATAATAAGTATGTTTCAATTAAATTTCCTTCAAAATTGTAATATGTTAGTTAGAGAGTTTTACCTTTGAACCGACGATATATAGGCAGTCCGCCAATCATGGTTTTCATATGCGGTGGTTATAGTCTAAGAGCCAGTGGTCGGCAGGCTAACTGTATTTCAGAACGATAAGTAGAGTCATTAGACTTCCTGAACATGGAATGGGCATTCCACCGGAGTAACAAAAGTCAAAAAATCGACCTGGAAACGTGATAGCAGTATGGTCACCCGTTGATATGTAAGACTTTATAGTTGTTTCTATTCAAAAATAGTAAAGGCAGGCATACGGTTTAGTATATCTTGGAGTTATACCTTTGGGTCTTTAATATTTCAATAAAAAGTAGTAAATATAGCCAAACAAATAATTTTCAGACACCTTTTGCAGTAGCAGGATTTTAAACGGAATTTCGAAATACAAAAAATAAGGAAAAATCTCCATTCACGTTTAACTATTTTTTTTTTTTCAAATAAGATAAAATGTGTTTCCTGTTAATGTTTATATTTGAAAAAAATATTGTCAGAAAAATGGTGAAATTCCTAGTTTTTTAACAGAATTTTGAAAAATAGGCTCTAAAAATCTCCATATAAGTTCTACTATATTTCAAAGTTTAAAAAAGCACAGTTTTCACTGAAGGAATACATCTATCTCTTTAATATATTAATACTTAATTTTTAATTATTAAAAAAGTTATGTAATGATACTTGGTGCAGTATCCAGATTTGCAACGGAATTTTAAAAAATATGTCCATACAAAACCACTGTATTTCAAAGCAAAAACAGTTTGTTTTGTACTAAAGCAATATGTCTGCCTCTCTGATACACTCCTCGTCAACTGAATACGCACAAACATTTTTTAATATACTTTATCCATTTTTTCCAAACAGTGATGGTTATTATGCCATCTGTTGATGCTAACTATTCCCTTAAGATGTTAAGCAGATAATTCCGAAAGAATTATCCAAAAACAACCGTGAGTTTTTCTTCAACCACTTGCAAAGTGTTTTATATGCAAAGTAGGAGTTTTTTTTTAGTCAACTGAATAGGTACAACGCCATTTTCTTCGTTGTTTATAAGTTTTTTGGAGTGCTTGACAGTTTAAATTAACGATTTTAGTGTTTTCAGTAAAATTTAATTCTTGATTTCAAATTTTAAGAAAAATGGGTAGATCTACGTGTCTTAACAGTGTTGAAAAAGCTAAAATCGATTTACTTAGAGACCAAGGCCTAACTGGACGTGCAATAGCTGATAAAGTTGGCCGAAGTTTTAATGTAGTTTATTCTTACTTGAAAAATAAAGATGCATACGGCAAAAACATGAAGGGAGGTAAGAAAACAGCAACAACAGCAGCTGAGAGACGAAGAATTTTAAGATATGCATCAAATTCTTCTGATTCTGTGGCAAAAATAAAACAAAAAGTCGGCGTAAACGCAAGTTGCTCAACAGTATTAAGAGTAATCAACAACTCAAGCCATCTTAAACGAATGAAACTTAAGAAAAAACCACCACTTGACGAGAGACGGAAAATGTTGCGATTAGATTTTTCAAGACTTCACATGAGTTGGAAAAAAGAATGGTATCACGTGGTTTTTTCAGATGAAAAAAAGTTTAATTTCGATGGCCCTGATGGGTTCAACTTCTATTTTCACGACTTAAGAAAATAAAAAAGATTTTTAAAGCGCCATCATAGTCGTGAAGGAGGTGTCATGATATGGGGAGCAGTCAGTTATTATGGAACAGTTGAGCTCGAGGTTGTAACATCAAGAATGACAGCAGCTGGGTATAAAGTAATTTTGGAAAGAAATTTTCCTAAATTTTCTAACATCTTTGGACCCATAAACTGGACCTACCAACATGATAATGCGCCTATTCACTCAGCGCGCATAATAAAAACATGGATAGAGGAGCAACAAGTGCAGTTGCTTCAATGGCCGCCGTACTCACCTGATCTAAACATCATAGAAAATGTCTGGGGATGGTTAGTACGCAAAGTTTATGAGGGTGGTCGTCAGTTCGAAGACAAAGAAACCTTAATTTCTGCAATCAAATTAGCGTGGAGCGAAATTTCGTTAAATTACATTAAAAAGCTATACGATTCCATGCCGGATCGAATTTACGAAGTAATTAAAAATAAAGGTGGAAGTACCCACTACTAAACTTAAACAAAAACTTGTTTCATTCCATTCCAATACCAATTTTAATTTTTGTACCTATTCAGTTGACTCAAAAAAAAACTTCTACTTTGCATAAGTTACACTTTGGAAGTGGTTGAAGGAAAAACTCACGGTTGTTTTTGGATAAAACTTTGAAATTCTGTTATTTATATGTTACGAAAATTTTTATCATCAACAGATGGCATAATAACCATCACTGTTTGGAAAAAATGGATAAAATATATTCAAAAATGTTTGTGCGTATTCAGTTGACGAGGAGTGTATATAAATTTGTATACTCTTTTTCATTAGAAAACAATTATAGCAGAAACCTAGTGCAGTACCTGGATCTGTAACGGAATTTAAAAAAAATGTTTGAAAACTTCAAACAAGCTCCGATGTATTTCAAAAACAAACAAAAAAATTTAACAAAAGCCATATGTATGTCTACCTCTCTGTTATATGAATCCTTATACTTTATTTTGTTAGAACAAAGCCATATGTTGCAGTACTTGGATTTATAACAGAATTTTGAAAAAGGGCTTTTAAAAACTCCATACAAACTCTCCTGTATTTCAAAAGCAAAAAGAAAAACAATTTTAACTAAATCAGTATGTCTGACTCTTTAATATGTTCCTAAATCATTATACTGTTTAACCAGAAAAAATTATACTGGTACAGTACATGAATTTATAATGAAATTTTGAAAAAAAGGCTTTGAAAAAATTCCATACAAATTCCGAAAAAAAAAATAATTTTAACTAAAGCAATATGTCTGCTTCCCTTATCAGCGAATACTGATACTCTATTTTATTGGAAAAATTATAACGGAATGTTAAAAAACGCATTGAAAAACAACATACAAAGGCCAATCGGCAAAACTGTATGGAAGGTGGTCTAGGAACAAATAAAAACGAGTCGTATGTCGTTGGAAAGGTATTTTTATGCGCTACAAAAGTCACTATAGCAGTTCATTTCAAATCACTGTGTGAAAAAAGTTATTTACTAACCAAGGTTTTGTTTTGGTACATTTCAGTGTGGAATAATTTTATACAAACTGGTCTTACCAATTACAATTATATGTATGTCGTTGAAAAGGTATTTTTATGAACAATATAATAGCATTGTATATAAATTCTATAGTATTCTCATGAAGAAAAAAAGCTCGTGGCCATCTATGCGTCCAAATGTCATACTAATTTTTGTTAAGGGATCTCGGTAAGGCGATCACAGCGAACCTATCGACCAAATGTCTACCTACAAAATCGTGTTTCATGAGAATACTATAGATTGGATATACAATGATAATAGTTTCCATAACAACTTATTTAAAATCACTGTGTGGAAAAAGTTATTCGCTGTTTTAGGGAATTTTGGTACAGATAAAATTTATGGAGCATGAGAAACAAGTAGCGAATAACTTTTTTCACACAGTGATTTGAAATAAGCTGCCTCATTAACTATTGTAGTGCATAAAATGTCCTTTCCAACGACAAATGTCTCGTCGTTATTGGTCCTGTAGACCTTTTTGTCCTTTTCTCCTTTAATAGTTTTTAATAAAAAAAATATGTGCAGATACTTGGTGCAGTACTCAAATTTGTAACGAAATTTTTAAAAAAATGTCCATGTAAGAAAATACCCTCCTCTTTGCATTGACAACAATTTTTGTCTTTTCGGCATGGATTCCACCACATATTTGCAATTATTTCTATCTTTTCGTTTCAAATTTACACTTGAATTACTCCTATTTTTAGTTTCTGTCAACTATTTCTTTTAGATTGCAAATTTTGCAATTTTGCTTTGGAGTTAGATCACGTTGATAAATAAGTTTTCCAGCAGCCAGAAATTTGTGCACTATTACTCTATGCAGGAGGATATAGTCTTATGGCCTGGTCACGTAGTGAGCGGCAAAGCGGCAAAGACCTCTGATCATGCCTTCGACTGTAATAAAGTCTTGATAAAATTGGACTTTTTGTAATCACCATTTAAAAAATTCAAGGCTATATATTTCAAGAGGTTTAAGTTCAAATTAGGTATGATGTTTCAATCTCATGACCCCCCCCAAGCTGAATTCCTGGATCCGCGCCTGATGGTACATGAAACATTTTCACCAAATTTCATGGTGGTACTAATTTTTTTTTATTCGATAGGCTTTTCATACTATTTCACCTGTAGGTACTATTCCATTTTAATTTTCAAATAACATAAACAGCAAAATATAACAAACTGTCAAATTTTCGTCTGAGATAATGTTACGGTCGATTAATTGTGATGAAAAAAAAAGTGGAGACTACGAGTAATCTATCACGATTTTCTATTTTATTGACATTTCGCTATCGAGCTGCGTACTAGACAACAAGAATCACAACGAAATTTTTCGTTTATAATATCGTTGGGTCAAATTCTGTATTAAAATATTTGTTTCGCTTCAGCTGCGTACTAAATAGTATATGTAAGTACCTACAACAAAATACATAAGTAGTAATCATAAGGCATGCTCTATTTTTTGTAACAATCAATGTATAAGTATATGTATCTGAGCCCAACCAAATAGTGCTAAAACTCCTATAGGTACTAAAATCATCTGCGTCTATATTTTCAATAAAATCAAACTTATTTTATTAAAGAAAACTATTCGGTTCAATTTACAGAAAGATGATTTCCATCAACAAAGTATAAACACAGAAACAAATGCAATTTCATGAGACCTATAAGATCCAATTTATTTTAAAAATAAACTTTCTTCGAATTCACCATACCATGTCACAAGAAGTTTTCGAAAAAATATCACAAAATCAAGTTTGCAACCATTAAAAAAAGTCCATAAGGCACTTATCCTGCAGCAGAGTCATAGAGACTACGTATAATTCGATCAATCATCACAATGATTGCAGACAAAACTTTTCCTTTCTCTGAGGTAGAAATTGTTTGTGCCAGACAAATCCGCAATAAAAAATGGTACTTTTTTGTTCGTTTCTTCCTCTAAAGTTAGTCCTTTCTGTTTTATTTTTTTTTGTAGTTTTACCTTGCACTAACATCCATCCACCCGCACCCTTTTTAATGGAAGTAGAAAAGAGAATTTACATAGCTTAAAAGTACCTGTACATTATTCAGAACGTTTTGCAGTATCTTGTTTCAGTATTTTGCTCCTTAGCCTTTCTTCATTGAGATACAGTTAGATTTCAGTCTGAGTCCTAATGGAATTTAAGAAAAAATAAAAACAAAAAGAAAAAACAGACAGAAAAGACACTTTTCCATTTAAAGCCAGCCATCATGGTTTTTAAGATTGTAATTAGTAGTAGAGAGGTGCCACCCATCTGCAGAATGTTAAATTTAAGGTGACGGTTATTCCAGTTACAACTCGTGATAGGTTTATTAATAATGAAACAAGTATTTTAACCGAATTTTTATACAATTTAATGAAATAATATTACTAATTTTTATTACCATTTAGCTGAAAGCTCTGGTAGGTAAAGCTTAAATTTGTTTATGTTATTGATTATGTAATTTTTGTATGTGTTTAAATTATAATAACAATAATAATATTACTTATTTATATATATTATACTTACTAGTCTCGTCCCCACCCCGTGTCGAAATTCGACACCCATCAACAAATGTAAGCTAGCTATAAAATATTTGAAAATTGAAGCAAAAAAACAATTTTTTATGTTTTTTATTTAAGTTTTTGAGTGTGCACAGTGAGTGGCAGTATAAAATGGTACTTAGCTAAAATGGACCCGCAGTGTTTAATTTTGTGATTCGCACACTCCCCGCGCTTATAGCTTTCCAACCACATAAGATTTATCCAAATCGGTCCAATACTTTTTGAGAAAATGGTACCACAAAATTTATTTAAGCCTATTTATTATAGTTACTTATATTTATCCGGCTCCCGATCCATGAAGGGTCTCTGCCTGAGATATTGCGGTCTGCCATCGGTTGCGGTCCCCTGCACGCTCCCTCCAATCATCGAGGCGCTCTTGCGTCTGTGACCGCCTGGTCCCTATAGCGGTCCATTTGCAGTGTAGTCGACGTGTTTTGGCTCTAGACTACATCCACATCTGGGTACAGCTCGTACAGTTCACGATTGAATCTTCTCCTCCAATCGCCCTCTTCGCATAGCGGTGATTCCGTCCCAACTGTGATTCTTTGCGTCGAGTGCTTTTTTTTATATTTAATGTAAAATGTTCGTATATATTTTTGGTTTTAATTGTGTAAATGGCTATTTACTACAACCTACATTCGATATCATGATCCAATTTGCTACTTCTTCCACGTGGCTTGGGAATGTGTAGTAAGAATGTCAGTACCGTGGCATGTCCGTTCCTTGTTTTTCCGATTAAATCTACTTTTTTCTAATGAAATACTTCATTGAATAGAAATGTTGTCCTTAGAAAAGTTTGAGTGCAATCCCTGCTTGACAAAATAATGCAAAAATTAGGTCAAAATACTTATTGCTGAACAAAATAATCATGAATGAATGTTGTCCGAGGTTTTAGTTTTATTTTTGAATTCAAAAGATTTCCCGCTCAAACGCCATTTTGTTTTAGCTTTAACACATATGTATTGTGATTTTCTAAAGAAAAACTATTTATGTATAAGTAACAACAGTCGTTTTAATTTTTGTACGCTGTTGTACTTTAAGAGTGATATGTTTTCATGCGATGAAAGTATGTCACAAATTTATTTGTCAGTGCCGTGGTAGTATTTTTAAAGCATGTTATAACATGATTTTGGCTGGTTATTAGAATTTTGTATATCTTTTAACGGTATAAGTTAAAATTGTCTTGGAAATTATTTTTCTCAAAAGCATAACGAAGTGAGATTACATAAACTGTCTAAATGTCAGTACCGTGGATGTCAGTACCGTGGCATTTAAATACTTTTTGAGCTTTAATTAAATAAAATTAAATAATTTCTTGCAATAATATTTGTTTCTACCAATTTTCTTTGTAAGAACGGTAGCAATACCTCAGACGGGCCAAACAAAAATCATTCCGTGCAATAAAAACTAAGATTTAACCCAGCACAAGGAAAAGGGTTGCCATTCAGAAGAACAAACTTCAAAAACGAAAAAGAGATAATTTTTTAAAGAAAAAAAGGGAAGAAGAAATGTCAAGAGCTCAAAACATATTAGACAATCAAGAATCTCCACACAAATATGGTCAAAAAGAGGGAGAACAAATTAAAAAGAAAAAAAGAAAAAGAGTGTCATTATCGTCTATACTAGTTTTAGTACATTTCACAATATTTTTTGTTCTTTAAAAGTTGTAGCAAAATGCGTTTACTGATTTGATACTCTGACTAAATGAAGCCAAAAACACAAAACAAAAATTGTTTGCAAGAAGTTTTAATTTTTGAAAATTTTCTAAAAAAAGAATCACAGTTGGCAGAGAATCACCCATAAAGGATCAAATATCCGCCGAAGAAGTTTTCTCTCGAAAGTGCCCAGTATCAATTTCCTTTTTTTACTTATCGTCCAGCACTCGGCGCCGCCATAGAAACTGGTAAAATTAGCGTTTTCTATAGCGTGCACTTTGTCTTTCGAGAAAGGAGTTTTGAACCATTTGTTTGGCCAAACCGAAGTAGCAGCGGCTCGCTAGGGTAATTCTTCGTCATATTTCCACTAAGGTGTCGTTCGTGGAATTGATGTTTGTTCCGAGGTAGGTAAACTCCTTGACTACCTCGAAATTACTGCTACCAACAGTGACGATTTGTCCTAGGCGATGGGCAGATGAGGCTTTGTTTGTTGATAGCATATACTTTGTTTTGTCCTCATTCACTTCAAGACCAACGCGTTTCGCCTGTTCTTCAATAGCTGTGAATGCTTCAAGTACAGCTCTCTTGGAGCGGCCGATGATGTCGATGTCGTCCGCAAAGCCAAGCAGTTGAGAAGACTCTTTAAAGATAGAGCACTAATTAATAACTCAGCATAACTAGACAAAGGATCACTTTATTTTTGATGAGGCATATGGAGCTTATAGTCCCGTCATCTGAGAAGCTTCCTTCCATCCAAACTTGGTGTATGTAGTGTACCTACTCTACGATGACAACACGCCTGTATATGAAGAAAACATAAGAATTGGTTTAGCTTATTGTTAGTCTACATACCTCTTCTATACTGGGTGGTGGAACTGGGTCTTCATTGACTAAATTCAGGTTGCCTTCTGGGCCTGTCGGCTGCTGCTTAGATACATCCACTATTTCTTGATGATGTCCTTCTGTGAATAGAGGTTACCTTCGCTGTTCTGAAAAGCCTGTTGTGGTTTCGGTCTTGAAACAAGCAGCAAGTTACTTGACCTTTAATAAACAAAATTAACTTTATCTAATATTTTATATGAAATTTTATGATGAGAAATAAATTAGGGATCCAAACTTTAATAAATTCTTGGTATACTTACAAGAACCCACTTCCAGTTATTAACAAACTTTTTGTCTACATCAGTCTCTGTAATGCATATAATGTCCCCAGTACTTTTGTCCTGTGTGTCTGTGTATGATATCCCCCAGATTGAATGCGTTCAAAACTTTTTTGATTATCCTAATGTGCTTCAATAAAATTATCTTGCGGTTGTGGCTAGAGCACAGAACAGTGAAGTTAGACGGTATTAACGAGTAATTACTTTCGTTTAAGATGTCGCCCTGGTGAGAGATCAATGGTGGACGTTAAAACCCAAGCAAAGAATGCTATGAAATATCAGAGGGGAGATTCATATACGAGGATGTACAAAAACATAATTATGTATGAACGTAAGCATATGTCAAAAACTTTTACGAGTGGAAAACATTTTGTTTTTGGTCTGATAAAAAGTTGTTCATATATTTACCATCGTTAGGTTTGTATCGTTTATTATGTTACATTTGTAAGATATAAAACAACCACAAATGATGCTTAAAAACATTCTTTTGAACTTATTCTTAACCGAACTGGGGAACATTAATACAAAAAGTTATGTTAGAGTTGATGATATTTTAATAATACTAGATATACACATACAGGGCCTTCAAACAAGTGGTTTCATTTTTAGTTTTGAGCCCTTTTTATATTGCCAACATTAAACATGTCTTATCACAGCGATCACTTCTGGTTTATAAAAACTTGGATTTTTAAGAAAATTTTTTCAAATCACTGCGTGCAACTCATGCTTTATGCACAATGATTTCTTGAACACGAAAATCGGGAAGACACTGAAACATTTACTTTTTAAATTTTTGTGGAATGTTAATAAAACTTCGGATAAATGTTTTATTTGTAAAAAAAATTGGGAATCAGAAAAGTTCCCAAAAATATCTGCGTCAAAAGGATGTTTTTTTTTGAGGCGCACGGAGGCAAGTGCAGGATTAATACCATTAATCATGAGTTGTACACAGGGATTTGGAAGAATTTACTCCAAACGCTCCACCATAGTCCACTGTAGTGGTTATTAATTACCGATAAAATAAAATGCATGACTAGGTCACACGTACATGCTCTTATGTTCAAGAGGCAGAGGGCTTAAGAAAATTGTATGTAAAAACATAGAAATTATGAGAGAAAAATGTTTAAATGCATGAAATAAATCATTTAAAGCTCCTTTAATAGTTTAATAGTTTAAAGTGAAAAAGGGTGTACCATCTGAATTCTTGTTTAAATGTGATCACATTTATGAAAAATTTAAAATTTTAAATCGTTGGAGCGGTTTAAAAAAAAATTATTTTTTTATATATCAAATTTTCAAAACATTTTTAAGGAATAATTTTGGTCTGCAAATCTCAAGTATTTATTTATGTGCATATAAAAATAATGTTAAAAAAAGATTGCCAACCGGTTTTCGATACATCTAATTTAAAAAAAAAAAAATTTGAGACTTTTTTTAAAAATTCAAAAACTTTTTTTTCGAAAATTTTGATGTGCAATAATATTTAATCTTATCTGAAATTTGTGTATACAAATTTATCTGAATCCGTTCAGCGGTTAACGAGACAATTCAAAATAAATAAAATGCACGACTGGGTCGCACCTACTTGCTCTTATGTTCAAGACACTGTGGGCTTAAGAAAATTGTATATAAAAACACGGAAATTATGAGAGAAAAATGTAGAGATGCATGAAATACGACTTTTTAATTGAATAAAACAACTCTTTTGACAGTTTGATGTTGAAAAAAAGAATGCCATCTTAATTCTTGATTGAATATGATTGTATGGGAAAAAAAGCGGTTTTTAAAAAAATAATTTTTTATAATAAAATCATATATACATTTTTAAGAACAAATCTTGGTATGCAAATCTAAAGTATATATTTATATGTATATAAAACAAAATTTGAAAAAAAAATTGTAAACCCGGTTTTGAGATATCGAATTTTCAAAAAAAAAAAATTTGAAACTTTTTTGAAAAATCCAAAAACTTTTTTTTTGAAAATTTTGATATACAATATTATTTGATCGTATCTGAATTTTGTACATAAACAAATTCATCTAAATCCGTTAAGCCGATAACGAGAAAACTCAAAATAAAAAAAACGGTCTATGACAGGTACTATTAATAGTTGCTAAGTGTAAAATTTTATAATTTTTGGTAGTAGACCGTTCTAATTTTAGTATATGAAAAAAGTTTAATCGAAATCGTAGGAGTCGTTTTTAAGCCAAAAAATATTCTCTTTTGCGGGTTTTTAACTTTTGTATGGAAGGTACCGTTATTTTTTCATAAATGTCAATTTTTTTCCAAAAATATTTTAGAGAGTATTAAAAAAGTCTTAAATATCGAGTTTGAAAAAAATCTATGTTGCCATTTTCGAAATATTTGATTTTCCAAAAAAAAAATTGAAACATTTTTTAAAAACCCAAAAAATATTTTTTCAAAAATTTTGGTACACAAAACTATTTATATTTTTTGGAAGCTTCTGTGTAAAAAAATAATTGAAATCGGTCGTACCGTTTTGAAGAAAATCAAAAATCAAAAAAATGGTTCTTTGGGAAGTACCATTAATAACCATTTCTGAAAAATGGTATTCCACCAAAAGAAAGCCTTTTTTAAAATTAATTTATTTAATTTTTTTTAGGAAAAGTTGTCGAGCCGTTTTTGAGAAAAATACGATTATGTAAAATTGCTAAAAAAAAATTGTATGGCAGGTACCGATATTTTTGATTCTAAAAAAAAAAATGAAAAAAAAGTGTGGGCATAATCACCAAAAACCACTATGTACCAAGTTTGAAGAAAATCGATCGAGCTGTTTAGGCTGTAGCCGAACAGACAGACAGACAGACAGACAGACAGAATTGTGCCACCCACTTTTTTGGTGTTCTCTATCATCGTAATATCATGTTTGATTGTTATCTCAAAATTTTTTTTTTGTACGAATCCAAAACTTGCCTTATAGTACCTATAATCGCAAGTAAAAAAGGCGTTCTATGACAGGTACCTACTATTAATAATTGCTAAGTGTAAACCTTTATAGCTTTTTGTAGTAGATCGTACTAATTTTACTATATGAAAAAAGTTTAATCAAAATCGTAGGAGTCGTTTTTGAGGAAGAAATATTTTCCTTTGCGGTTTTTTTAACTTTTGTATGCAAGGTACCATTATTTTTCCATAAATGTAAATTTTTTTCTGAAAATATTTTAGAGAGTACCTACTACTAAAAACCTCTTAAGTATCCAGTTTCAAAAAATCGATCATCTTGTTATCGAAACATTTGATTTCAACAAAAAAATTGAAACATTTTTTAACACAACAAGAAAGAAAATTTATTGATTTTTTTTTTAATTTTTAATTGATAAAAAATGTTGTATGGCAGGTACCGTTATTTTTGGTTTAAAAAAAAAAAAATGGAAAAAATGTGTGGGCAAAATCACCAAAAACCACTATATACGAAGTTTGAAGAAAATCGTTCGAGACTTTTAGGCTATAGACGAACAGGCAGAAAGACAGACAGAATTGTGCCACCCACATTTTTGGTGTTCTCTAATTGAAATGTCATGTTTGATTGTTATCTCCATTTGTTTTGCGCGAATCCAAAACTTGTCTTATAGTACCTACATTGCAAGTAAACATTTGTAAAAATATAAAAACAGACTAATAAATAGTTTTTTTTAATAAAAAAATATATTAAATTCTTAAACTGTAGAACTTATTGATTTAGTTAATATTACCTTTTGTTTTGCTTCATAAAAGTTCAATAAAACGCATTTTGTATTTTTATTTTTAACGCCGATATATTTCGAGCTCTTAATTGCCTCAAAATAGTTGAAAATACATAGTTGAAAAATATTTTTCGACTGGAATATTTTGAGAACCAACAATGATATTGGTTTCAGGCTAATTGTATATTCTTTCACCCTATATCCAAGTCCATATTTGAAAACTGATAAAATTTGTAAAATCAACAGTTTTATTAAAGCAACAAAGACAACCAAAAACTTTTCAAAACATTTTTAATTATAAATTTTTTGTTTCGGAAATCTTGGGAACAAACAATATATTTGGCCAGGAACTATAGGTATTTTTGTCTTGCAATTGAATTCTAAACTGATTTTTTTGTAGGAATATGTTTAGGGGTTTCCCGAATTTAAACCCAAGATGACGGGGAAGGGGGTGCAAGCGTCAGTCACCATCTTGGAAAACTTGTTTTATCAAATATCTCATGAACCTTGATGCATTGTACGACAAAAATTGTAATATTTTTGGATCTAATATTACATTCCCGTATTTTTTTTTAATCAAGTTGTTTTATTGGAAAGTTTTTGAGATATTAAATATTAAGGCCATTTGAAAACTTTGCGTTACTAAGCACTAATTTATTTTTAATATTAAATGCAGATGTTGAAAACCAAACGTAAAAATCTTTCTAAGTTTTTGAGAAATAAAAAAAAAATCATCTCATTTATTTTTAATTTCTCAAAAACTAAAAAGATTTTTGAAGCTGATTTTGAGTATTCAATATTAAGAAGAACAGTGGTGCTTACTTACGCAAAATTTTGAAAAAATATCAACTTGAAAATAAATTCACAACTTTTTTAAAAGATAGTGACCTTAAAATTTAATTTCTCAAAAACTTTTCTCTAAAACATTTAGATATAAGAAACAATTTAACTAATGGAACATAAACTCTCAAAACTTATTTTTTTTTGTCGTATGATACACAGTTCACGAGATATTTGATAAAATTACGTGTTCTCCAAGATAGAGGCTGACGCTCTCGCTCTCTATCCCGCCAACTTGGATTTATAACCGCAGATGATTTTCCAACAAAAAATCGGCTCAGTAGTAAACTGCATTATGAACCTCTTGTTTTTTGCTCTGGCTATTGTTCTATATCCCACCACATCCAGTTCCAGATTAATTTCATTTTGGCGCACAATGCTGTAGTTAAGAATTTATACTGTTTCTTGAAACATAATAAACGTCTTTTTTGTTTAAACAAAAATGCTACAAACAACTATTATTAAACAATGTATTTGTCTCGAATATCTTGAATAGAGAAGTTTTTAATAGCAAACAAATAACATCGGGTCTCTAGCTTCCGAAAGCATCTATAGTAGTTACCTGCGTGGGTCCAGCAATTTTACATAATCGAATTTTTCTCAAAAACGTCTTCACAACTTTTTGCTGGGTGCGACCTACACTGGTAACTTTTCATTGCTTCCCTTGAAAGAAATCAAGTAAAGACCAAAGATTTTATTGCTTTTGAGATAAAAGAAACCAAACTTAATTGTTTGTAGCTTTTGTCTTAAAAGAAAATATTTTAACATTTTTTTTACGAATGTTATCAATATCAATTTATGAATTTTAAATCCAGAACTAGTGTGAAGAATAAAACTTTCCCGAAGCTGAAAGCAGTATGCCTGTTTGCATACTTCCCAAAACTACTTTTTTCATGAGCTTTGGCAGAACTTTGGGCTAAATTCGTAGTTTTGTGAGGTACGCGAACAGACATACTGTCTCAAGATTTTGGTAAAGTTTCTTGGTGTTTTTGAGTTAAATAAAATTGTAAAGTATACCAATATGCGTAGAATATACCTAATTAAAACGAAGTTGAGAACCCGACATTATTATCAGTAAACAAATAATTTATTCGAAGTTGTTATCTTCATTCGTTCTTTTGTGAGCGAAAAAAGTTGAAGTATATACACACAAACACAGATATCTCTATAAGAATTATGGATTCTATTTCTAAGGAGCTCGAAACATGGTACACATAGCTATGTAAGTCAAAATGGATTTGAAGAACCGGACCAATTCCAATAACTTTTAATGGGAATTTAATAAAATACTTTTAGTAAGGCCCTATACTCTTGGAAGGGAGCCCATTTTTCAAAAATTGGTTAATTAAATCCTCCCAAAGTTTTGTTTTTCGATTTTCATGAAAACGATATGACTGATTTTGATATTTTTCTATACAAAACCTTCTAAAAATTTAAATAGTTTTGCGACCCAATATTTTCAAAAAAAATATACTTTTGATTTAAAAAAAATATTACAAAATTTTTTTCGACAACTTAACCCGTAAATGCGACAAGGTACCCGGTATATTTTCCATTTTCAATAAACAAGTAAACTCCTCGCATCCTGTTTTACGCATATTTTCAAAAAAATCCCTGTCCCCCAACAAATTTTAAACACCGTAAGCCGTGTGACAAAGGTACCCCGGTACCACCATAGCTCGGCATCAAAATTTCTTTGAAACTCTTGAGAATATTTTAAGAAAATATTTTACTTTAATGAATAAGTAATGGTACATATTTATACCAACAATGTTAAATAACCGTAGACAAAAATCTTATTTTTCTCAAAACCGGCTCCTAAGATTTTAATCTCGATTCTCGATATGCTAAAATTAGTGCGATCTACTCCCAAATACTCCAAAAAGTTACTCTAAGCAACTGTTAATAGTACATTCCAGGGACGATTTTTTTATTTTGAATTTTACTGATTACGAGGGTTTGAACGCATTTCAAATAAGTTGAAAAGTTTGGGTTAAATCAGAATTTCTGTGATTATGACAAAATTTGCTACGATAGATATATCTATAAAACTGGGTCAATCATAAAATCAAATCCTCGTCATTTTTATAAATGTATCAACTACAAAAGAAATGTTAGTAATTTTCCATAGAAAATGCGCTTTGAAGATAAAAGCTATTCAGACTCAAATGAAATATGTGATATGTTTGCATCATTTTTTTAATCAGTTTATACAGAACCAATAATCTTCAAAAATGACGAATTACTCACATGACAATTAATCTTGAAGTATTGGTGCTTGCATTAAGATGTCAACAAAGGTGCTGGCCCTGATGATATTACCCCCCTTTTCTTGAAAAGGACTGCAGACACGTTGGCAATACCCCTTTTGGAACTTTTCAATGAATGTGGTGTTTTTCCAAAAATATGGCATGAATCATATATAACTCCTATTTTTAAAAGGGGCGACAGGTCTGACTTAAAAAATTACAGAGGAATTGCAATATTATTGGCCATTCCAAAAGTTTTTGAAAAGCTAATATCTGACAAATTGTGTGTAGGGTTGAAGCCAGTTTTAAGTGAACATCAACATGGTTTTTTTAAATGGAGGTCCACTGCAACCAATCTTTCTAACTACACTTCTTTTTTTTTTAATTATTTGAAAATTTCGGAACTTACCGCGTTTATTATTAAGAATTATTTGTAAATTCTTCTTCCCGACGCTTCGAAGAAATTTCACAGTTAGACAGTATAATCCCGTGACCACGAAGAGTGAAATTTCTTCGAAACGTCGGGAAGAAGAATTTATAAATAATTCTTAATAATAAACGCGGTAAGTTTCGAAAAGTTCAAATAATTTAAAATGATCAATGTCCGCAAAAAGAAAAATTTAAAATTGTATACACTTCTTTTATTTTAACTGAAATGGAAAATAGAAACAAAGTTGATGCCATCTACACCGATTACAGTAAGGCTTTTGACAAAGTTGACATTGGGTTGTTAACTTTTAAGAAGATTGGATTTCGAGGTAATTTTTTAAAGTGGATTTCCTCGTATCTATCAGACAGAAAGCGGTATGTGAGATTTTGTGGTGAAAATTCTTGCAATTGGTGGTTGGATGTTGTAGGAACTGGGGGCCTCGAGCTGTATCTTTGCCAACACATCAAGTGCTTACAATACCTCCACGTTGGTAGCTGCCGGATACTGGTCTTGGTTTTATGCCTTGACTTGCTAAACTTGTAAGTGCGAATGTTGACCAAGGAAAGAATTGCAACATTTAACCCATGGCCCTACAGATTGGAGGTTAGTGCATTGGGCTAACGACCCGACCAAAGTAAAAAAGCCAATTGTTATGAGAGAGACGCGAGAAGCCTCGGATAACGACCCCCCTCAAATGGCAACCAGACCCGGAACGAAAATGGACTATGATCTACGAGTATGCACCTGGAATGTAAGGACACTCTATACACCAGGTGCTACTCAAAAACTTGAATCTGTCCTCTCGCGGTACAAGGCAGATATTACCGCGATCCAGGAGATACGATGGATAGGATCAGGTATAACGAAAAGAAAAGATTGCGACATTTATTACAGCTGCCATCAAAGACTGCACATGTTAGGATGCGGATTCGTCGTGGGAAATCGACTCAGATCGAAAGTCATCGATTTTAAGCCGATTAGCGATCGCCTGGCTGTGATCCGCATCAAAGCTACCTTCCAAAACATCAGCCTAATATGTGCACACGCCCCTACCGATGAAGCTGAGGAGTCTAACAAGGAGGAGTTTTACGACCTCCTGTAAGGAGCCTACGGAGCCTGTCCGGAGTACGATGTCAAAGTCGTGCTCGGAGACTTCAATGCTAAAGTCGGAAAGGAAAACATCTTTGGCGGATTAGTTGGAAAGCACAGCCTCCACGAAACGACAACAGATAACGGCTTCGGACTAATCGACTTTGCTGCAGCTCGTAATACGGTGATAAGTAGCACTAGGTTCCCCAGAAGAAGGATACACACAGCAACCTGGCGATCTCCAGATGGTCGAACCGCCAACCAAATCGACCACGTGCTAATTGGCGCAGGTATGCATCGAACATCTTGGACGTGCGAACTTTCCGAGGCGCAAACGTGGACTCTGACCACTTTTTTGTTGTGACAAAATTCAGAGCCCGACTGTCCAACGAAAAGAAAACGAAGACCGCCCAAAGGAAGAAATTCAACATTGCATGCCTTAGCACATCTGAGAAAGCCAGAGACTACAGTGAGCAATTGAACGGGAAATTCTCTGCTGTAAACCCAGCCACAAGCGTCAACAACCAGTGGAACCAATATCGCGACATCATTAAGGAGACAGCCGAGACCACCATAAAAAAGAACCCGTGGTATGACGATGAATGCGCGGTATTGAAGCAGGAGACGGAAAATGCACGAATGCAAATGCTGCAACGGAAAACTAGAGCAGCATGAGAGGAGTACCGTGAAAAGAGAAGGAAAGAGAAAAAAACCCTGCGTAGAAAGAAAAGAGCATCCGCAGCCTCTCAGCTCAAGTATCTCGAAGAGTCTAGCACCGCCACCAACACCCGCCGGTTCTACAAAACAGCCAAGCCACTGGCATCTAGTTATAGGACTGGCACGCAAGCTCTTCGAAACAGCGAAGGTAACCTAGTCACCGAAGCACAGGGAATTGTAGACGTGTTTAAGCAACATTTCCAGCAGCTGCTTAATGGGCATTATGTAGAGGAGGCAACAGAGGAACAAAGAGGCATAAGACCAGTCAATGAAGATCCAGTCCCAGCGCCCAGTACTGAAGAGGTTAAGAAAGCCATCCACAAGCTTAAGAACAACAAATCCGCTGGCTCGGATGGCCTACCTGCGGAACTCTTTAAGTATGGAGGAGATGTCCTGGTAGGGTGCATGCACCAGCTCATCAACCAAGTGTGGGAGGAGGAAAGTATGCCCAACGACTGGTCAAATAGCTCCATATGCCCAATCTACAAAAAAGGTGATCCTATGTCCTGCAAGAACTACAGAGGCATATCCCTGCTTAATGTTGCCTACAAGATCCTATCCATCGTACTATGTGAGCGTCTAAAACCTTTCTGCAACACTATGATCGGCACGTACCAGTGTGGCTTCAGGCCAGGCAGATCAACGATAGACCAAATCTTCACATTGAAGCAAATCCTGGAAAAGACCAACGAATTTCAAGTCGAGACCCACCATCTATTTATCGACTTTAAAGCCGCATATGATAGCATAAGTCGCCAAGAGCTTCTATTGGCGATGTCGAAACTCGGGATCCCGAAAAAACTGATCCAGCTATGCCGCATGACGCTACAAAATACGCGGTGCAACGTGCAAATGGGTAACAGCTCATCCGAGTTATTCCAGACGTGTACAGGGTTCAGACAAGGAGATGCGCTATCATGTGATTTCTTCAACTTAGTCCTGGAGCAGATAGTGCACAAGAGTGGTTTTAACATGGAAGGCACTATCTTCAACAGGTCTTCTCAACTGCTTGGCTATGCGGACGACATCGACATCATCGGCCGCTCCAAGAGAGCTGAACTTGAAGCATTCAAAGCTATTGATGAACAGGCGAAACGCGTTGGTCTTGAAGTGAATGAGGACAAAACAAAGTATATGCTATCAAGAAACAAAGCCTCATCTGTCCATCGCCTAGGACAAAACGTCACTGTTGGTAGCAGTAATTTCAAGGTAGTCAATAGCTATAGGGACCAGGCGGTCACAGAAGCAAGAGCGCTTGGTCTCGACGACTGGAGGGAGCGTGCGAGGGACCGCAACCTATGGAAGACCGCAATATCTCAGGCAGAGACCCTTCATGGATCGGGAGCCGGATAAGTAAGTTAGTAAGTAAGTAAATTCTTGCAATAAATATTACTCAAGGTAGCCCACCATGGTCCCCTGTTCTTTTTGTTATTTATTAATCATCATCATCAAGTCCTGTAGATATTTTAACTGTGGCCACGTCTTTCTCTGGGAGTCTGCTTCTGCTAGAATTGTTGATTTCCATGTTGTTCTTGGTCTTCCAACCCGCCGTGCACCCTGAGGATTCCATTCAAATGACTGCTTTGCAATTTCATCGTTTAGTTTCCTCAGTGTGTGACCAATCCATTGCCATTTACGTTTTCTTATTTATTAATGATTTGACTGAATTGTTTGAATATTGTCGGTTTCTGTTATTTGCAGATGATCTCAAGTTATTCAATGTAGTTAACAATGTGAGTGATGGGCTCAAAATGCAAAAAGATATTAATACTCTAGTCAAATGGTGCAATATAATTGGTATGTCGTTAAATGTCACAAAATTTAATGTAATCTCTTTTACTAGAAGAAAAAGTGTATGTCTTATAAACTATATTACTGACGGAAAAAACATTGAAAGAAGTGAAAATTTAAAAGACTTGGGCATACTTGTCGATTCTCGCCTCACTTTTAAGCATCAAATTGACAAAGTTTGTTCTAAGAGCAACATAGCATGTTAGGATTTGTGAAGCGTAGGTCAAAAGAATTTAACTACCCTTATATTACCAAAGCAAAAAGTACTGCAGCATCGTTTGGTCACCTTTATTTGACGTTAAAAAACTAGAATCCGTCCAAAAACAATTCCTTTTATTTGTACAATTGGAATCGCGAGAATTTTGTGCTGCCTCCATACGAAAGCCGTTTAAAACTAATAAATTTGTTAAGCCTTGCAAAACGTAGGATGCTCTCTGAAGCCCTCTACGTTTATGATATTTTAAATGGTAATATTGCTTCAACCACTTTATGTTCTAGAATATGTTTACAAAATTCTCGTTGTCTAAGGCATACCAAATATTTGAATGAAGCAATACACAAGACCAACTATGCAAATCATGAGCCGTTCAACCATTGTAGTATAACATTTAATAAATACACTGACTTCTACAATATTAACATGAGTAGAGAAACTTTCAAAAAAACTATAGATAGGTAGTGTCTCTTATGATGTGTGAATCTTCCTTGTAAATATTGTAATCTATATTTTTATTTCCTTATTTTATTTTAATAATACTTAAATTTACTTAAATTTATATTAAAATAATGTATATTAAATAATTAATCTATTATTTATCTGTTTTCTAAATGATGTAAATCCATTTTCTTAGCCTTAAATTGTTGTCTGATATTGACAAAAAATAAAACTAAAACTAAAAACTAAAATTAATATTGAATATTAAAATTTTTAAAAAAGAAATTTTTGAATTTTTACAAAATGTTTTATTTTGTTTTATATTTTAATACTTTGAAAACAAGTTGACAATTTTTTTTGAAATATTATTTTCATACGCAATTAAATTATCCGGAAATTAAATCCTCCCATTACGAACTTTGTGTTTCACAATGATCAGAGTATTAAAATAATGTGTCAATTAGTTATTCGAAAGTTATTCCAGTTTTCCAGACAAAATAATTTTGACAGAATGAAAATATTCAGAACAATAATTAATAAACATCATCAAAATTCAACCGAGACTTCGAAAGAAATTGCAACCAGAGATTTTTGGGGAAGATCATAACTGCGAAAAAGTGCATCAGAAGTACAATGTTTTTGAAAATTTAATTTTATCAGAAAGAAAATTGTTTTCGTGAGGGTAGGCTAACCACTTCAAACTCATAACACCTTGAACTTTGACGCCCTCTCTCTATTCATGGTTCCAAAACGACAGACAAACCTTCCTGAAAATATTTGTTTTGGGTGTTCAAACGTAAAGTGGTGACTCCTTGCTCTTTCAGTGCGAGTATGCATATGAAAGACGTTAAAGTGCCCCACAAACCACTGCAGTTTTTATCGCGTTTTGCGCTAGTTAAATGGAAATCAAAAAGTTTTTTTCTTATTCATAAATTCATATATGTATGTACAATGTATACATATATTTATAGGAACTTTGGTACTCCCAATCTTTCGATATTAATATATTTTGAGAGGTTGGATCAGTTCTTTAGAAATTCTTGTAGCGATTTAATTGCATCTATCAGGGTTGGAAGGTTTGAACTTTGACCCGTCCGCTATATCTTTAGATGAAACAATGTTCAGTACAAAAGCACGTCAGGACGTGCATCGAATCATGAAATACCCATTATAATCATTCTAAAATTGTTTAACACCATAATAGATATTCAAATTAGTTCTTTATGTCAAACACCCGCAGTTTAAGTCCAAACCATCATATTTGTGTGGTGTTTCGGAGAAACATGATTACTCAATTTGAAAATGTCCACTTTACATCGAGCTAGAGCCTAAATGGGTGCACGAAATTCTTTTAAATTTGAAACATAATTTTACAAAGAGCATGTTCATATTTTCATAACTAATCCAAATTTGAAATTTGAAAATCGGTAAACTCGTGTCGCTATAAGCGATGTAAAGTGGACGTAAAGATGCAGATTTTAAAATAAAGTTATCATGTTTCTACCAAACACCATACAGATTTATTTGTTTTAAAGGTCACACTCGCATCTGTGAATGATTTAATTGCCAGTTAAATTTGATAATCTGTACTTCATCTGGCCATTAAAATACTCAGAACTTTAATTACTAGTTAGACCTAATCGAATATTGTGAAACATAAATTAGATTTTTAACTGACGAATAAGTTCAAAGTAGCTTAATTGAAACTTTAATCAGATATTGTGAAACAAGCCCTAAATAATTTTTTTCCATACATTCATATTTGATCAAGAATTCAGGTGGAATTATTTTGTTTCACTTCAACCTTGAGTTGTTTAAGTGAAATTGAGTGTCAAATTTCACGCGCATTTAAACATTTTTCTTTCATATTTACATACAATTTTAAAAACTTTAAATCTCTTGAACATTAGAGCAAGGGTTTGTTTTATTATGTTTCGAGTAATATCGAAGATAAAGTCTTATGAAGCCTTATAATTAATGTAAATACTTAAATAAAACACCCAAGCTCTTAATTGCGAAACACAGTCGTCAGAATTAAACATGATTCAAAATTTCAACAAAAGAATCATTATTTTTGTAGACAAAGCCAATAGCTTATTGAATAGACCGGAAAATGAGCGGTATAAAGGAACAATTACGTGCAAGGGTTTTTATTATTGAATATGTTTGTTTGGTTCATAAGCATGCTTAAGACCAAAAATGCTACTAAATTCACCCATGCGTTTCTGAGAGAATGGTCACACTGGCCACTTTTCAATATTTTTGGTATAACTCGAAAACTAAGCCGAATTTGACAATTTAACAATTAAAACTTTTTGTTCAAAATTAGATTTTCTATTGAAATGGATTGTTCAAAAAATTTTATAGAAAATTTAAGCAGGAAAAGTAAACAAAAACCAACCTTAATAAATATCAAAAAATCAAGTATTTCTAAATATTTGAATAAATTGTGCATAACTTTTTTTGAAGCAAAGATAGGGTCAAGACATGCAAAGACAAAATAAAGAGAGACTAAAGGCTTTAATATAGCGTGTTAAAAAAGTAATATTTGTTAAAATTTGACAGAGATAAGCCCATTCAAACTTAACCATTTATTATATTTTTTCGCAGTTTTTTCCTAAAAGCCCATTTTTCGGTGCTATATGGCAAATTTCACATTCTTAAGAATGTTCGAAAACAATATTTTGATATAATATAGCATTACGACCATAGAGAATATTTAAAAAGTATGTATGTTCACAATTTTGTTTTTCCACGGTTTTTAAATGCTTTCAGACCTAAAGACCGAACGGCTGGTTCGATAAATATAAAATTTGGTACTATAGGTGCCAGGAATGTTAAATTTGTTATAAGGTACCAAAAAATAGGTTTTCAGGCAAAAAACTGCGAAAATGATAAGAAATGGTAAAGCTTGAATGGCTATATCTCTGTCAGCTTTCAAATAATAAGGTTTTTTAAATGTCATATTCAGGTCTTAACTTTGTTGAAGTATATCTTGAGCGTATCTTCGCTTCGAAAAAAAAATATGCCTATTTACAAAAAAAATTAAAAAACATTGATTTTTTTTTGTTAACTTTTCGGCTTAAATTTTTTATGAAATTTTTTTAGCTATCCATTTCGATAGAAAATTTAATTTTGAACAAAAAGTTTTAAAGGTAAAACTGTCAAATTCGGCTTAGTTTCCGAGTAGTTATTCAAAAATTGTGAAAAGTGGCCAGTATGACCATTCTCTCAGAAACGCATGGGTGAATTTAGTAGCATTTTTAGTTTTTAGCATTTTAATGGGCCAAACAAACATATTCACTAATAAAAACCCTTGCTCGTAATCGTTCCTTTTTAAAAGGTCTATTCAATAGGCTACAAGGCGATCAGGTAGGGATTGAAATTTGAATGCATTGAATAGAAACCTTTTGTTGGATAACTCGGCAATGCTTCCCTCCAGGGGTTTCAAACTAATGGTGTGCATCAATATGGTTAGGTGCGCCCGGTAGCCAGCCTACAAAAACCAAACAGCAAAAATGATGATGAAGGTGCTACAAGTAAACATACAGCACAGTAAGTTGGCCTCGGCCACCTTAACCTCTTTGATGTCCAAAGATAATATTGATATCGCCCTTATTCAGGAGCCCTGGATCAACAGCGGCAGGATCTGCGGACTCAGCTCCAAAGATGTAAACCTGTATTTTAATAAAGGGCCTACAGAAGGTAACTATCGGACATGTATAGTGGCGAAAAAAATTATAAATCTTTTCCTCTTATCTTCCCATAGTAGTGCAGACATGACGACGGTGAAGTGCGACAGAAAAGGGGCCCCGCCCCTGATCCTAGCCTCCATTTATATGCCAGGTGATTCACCGGGGCCACCGCCGTCAGCAGCCCTTGATGATCTCGTCAAAACAACAGGGAGGAACGGTTGGGACCTCCTGGTTTGTTGCGACGCCAACGCTCATCATCTACAATGGGGGAGTACCGACACAAATAAAAGAGGTGAGTCACTTTTTGAATATATTATTAAGGAAAACTTATTGATTCTAAATAAAGGTAACGAACCAACCTTTGTTACTAGAAATAGGAGAGAAGTGCTCGACGTGACACTTTCCAATAACTCTGACTCAATAAAGGTCAGTGACTGGAAGGTCTCAAGTAATGTTTCATTCTCTGATCATAGAATGATAACGTTCCAAATAGAGCACAAAATTGAAAACTCAAAACCCTATAGAAACCCCAGGAAAACAAACTGGGATGCCTTCAACACTAGATTGGCCTCATCTTTGGGTCACTATGAACATTTACCATTGACAACCTGCTCGGTCATTGATAAACATGTAAATGAACTAACGTTAGCCATAAATAATGCTTACGAGAGTTCCTGCCCCATTACCAAAAGTAAAGGCAAGCTCAACCCCGTATGGTGGTCCAAAGAGCTGTCTATTCTTAGGAAAAATTCAAGGAGGCTTTACAATAGAGCAAAATTCAGTAATGACCCCACCGATTGGGACCTCTTTAAGGTCAGCAAAAATCTATACAAAAACCGAACGACCTATGCTAAAAGAGCAGCCTGGCAAAAATTTTGTTCAGACCTTGAGTCTACGAATGAAGCTGCTAGGCTCAGGAAAGTCATGTCTAAGGTACCCATTCCCCCGGGATTTCTAAAAAGACCGGATAGCACCTGGACGGACTCCTGCTCTGAAACCTTAGAGTCACTTATAAGCACTCACTTCCCAGGATGTACTAGCAGTACATCTCCTGTGGACAGAGGGCCCAACATAAGTGAAATCTATGATATAGGTAAACAAATCGTAGACAGTAGGAAGGTGGCTTGGGCCATCGACTCCTTCTCAGCATACAAGTCTGCAGGGCCTGATGGAATCATTCCAATGATGCTCCAAAGCTCTAAAGATATAATTGTTCCGATTCTAGTGGATATCAATATAGGCTGTCTAAACATCACCTATATCCCCGCTAGATGGAGAGAAGTCAATGTCATCTTCATTCCAAAAGCTGGCAAGCCCACCCATACCGAACCGAAGGACTTCAGACCTATTAGCCTTTCCTCCTTTCTCCTGAAGACCTTGGAAAGGTTAATTGACACTCATATTCGCCTAAAACTGAATAATGGTGTGCTCTCACAGGCCCAACATGCGTACTTGAAGGGCAAATCTGTTGAGACAGCACTCCATGAAGTGGTCGGCACAATTGAAAAATCAATCCACTTCAAGGAATTCACTTTAGCAGCATTCCTTGACATAGAAGGGGCCTTTAATAATGTTGATAACAATGCTATTCGACAAGCCCTAAACTCCGTCAGCGTCGATCCATCACTGATAAACTGGATTGTATTCATGCTTCAAACGAGAATCATAAATGCAGAAATGGGTGCCAGCAAAATAAGAGTTAGGACGAGTAGGGGTACTCCACAGGGTGGAGTACTATCTCCTTTGCTTTGGCTCCTTGTCGTCAACCAGATCTTGGTCAAACTAAATCTGGGTGGCATCAAGGTAGTCGCATACGCCGATGACATTGTGTTATTGGCCTCCGGAAAATTTGCCCCCACTCTGTGCGAGCTCTTACAAACGTCCCTTGACAAGCTCAAAAACTGGGCCAATAATTGTGGCCTTAATATTAACCCACTGAAGACAGAACTGGTGCTGTTTACAAGGAAACGTAATATTCCAAACATAAACCCGTTAACCATTAACGGAATTCCGTTACAGGTTTCGGGTACTGCCAAATATCTTGGAATTGTTCTCGATCGTAAACTAAACTGGAAAGAAAATATTAAAGAAAGAGAAAGAAAAGCCTCAATAGCTTTCTACACTTGTAGCAGAATTTTTGGTAAAAGATGGGGTCCCAGCCCCAGAACCATCCATTGGATGTACACAGCCATTATAAGGCCAATTTTAACGTACGCATGCATGGTCTGGTGGCCAGCCTTAGATAAGGAAACCAATCTAAAAACCATGACTAAAATTCAAAGACTAGCATGTATTGGCACAACCAGTGCAATCAGAACCACACCAACGGCCGCCCTTGAAACTTTTCTTTCACTTGCCCCACTCGATCTGTATACGAAAGAGGTGGCGGCCAAAAGTGCTTTAAGACTTGTTCAATGTAAAAATTGGAAAAAGGGCCTCTACGGTCACAGAACCATAATGAATTTTATAGACATAGACATTCAAACAGACTACGTTTCACCGCACATAGATTTCAACCCAGTAACCATAACGGATATCCCAACCAGGGAACTCTGGAATGAAAACAGGGTCATAAATGCAAATCATGTTTCGGTCTTCACTGACGGTTCCAAAACCTCGGAGGGGGTTGGGTCAGGCATCTATTCAGATAACCCACCCATAAATAGATCTTTAAAGCTTCCAAACTTTTGCAGTGTTTTCCAAGCGGAAGTGCTGGCAGTTTGCGAAGCCGCGAAACATCTTTCCTCAATCAGTGAATTAGTCAACAACAATATTGACATTTTCATAGACAGCCAGGCGGCAATTAAAGCCATTTCCTCAATCACCACAAAGTCCAAACTGGTCGATCGCTGTCGGAATGAGCTAAGAGTACTCAATGCGACGAACACAGTTACCCTTAGATGGGTCCCAGGACATAGGGATATTCATGGGAACGAAATGGCAGATGAACTGGCCAAAATCGGGTCATCTCTTGATCCGAGCCAAATCGAAGCCTCTGTGCTCATGCCACTGGAACAAGAAAAAGGTAGAATACACCAGAGTTTCTTGGAAGCTGCAAATGTCAGATGGTCATCCATAGACACTTGTCGGGTTTCAAGGAATCTATGGCCAAATATTTCAAAGAAAAAAACGGATTACTTACTTAAGCTAAGCAGGCCTCAATTATCTCTCATGGTTGGCCACAGCTCAATGGGAACCCACATGAACAGAATGAGCATCAGCTCATCGGATCTATGTAGAGGGTGTCATGATGAAGAGGCAGAGGAGGGCTCCCCCCACTTCCTTTGCGAATGCCCTAGCCTAGCTAGAACTAGAAAAAAAGCCCTTGGAGAATACTTCTTCGATGAACTGGGCGACATCTCTGTCTTGCCACTAAAGAACATCCTGAAATTCATTCAGAGCTCAGGATGGTTCAGGGAGGCCCCCCAAGCCTAAAACTTCTCCTTAACTCCCTCCCTATCCCTCCTAACTAACCACCTATCCCCTGGGGAGCACAATGGATCCACTGAGATCCGAGTGAGATGGTGCGGCTTGCCGCATTATCACCCCTTACAACCTAACCTAACCTGGATAACTCGGTAGAAGATCACTATTCTAGTCAGATTAATAATGATTACACGACTGCTATGACAATCATAAGCATATCCTTAAAAAGGATTTGGTAGTTGACAACTAGTGTAATAATCTTCCTTGGCAAAAGTACATACATTTTTGGATGTTCTTTACCCAGAACACTATAATTTTCAAAAGTTTTGTATGTGTAGAGCATCTATGTATCTATAGGCTCATTGCAATAATCTTTTTTCATCAAAAGTAGTAGTATTTTTAACTATTCTCCTCATGGCTAAATTGAAGATATTTCGACGAATAGTTAAATATAAAATATTTTTTTCTTCAGAACTTACAAACCCTTAAAACATTATTATGGATATGTTGTGTAAGCCCATAAGAATATTTGTTTGCACATCTTATACGAATCACCTTATACAACGTTTGTGTTGTATACACATAGATTTAAAAATCGATGTTTTATTCAAACACATGTCCTCTATATGGTCGTCATCGATTTTTATCATCATAAATACTTGAGAGTGATGTCAATGACTTTGATACTCATCTGAGCTGGCATAACTTCCTAGCACTTTTCTATCCACCAAACAACGTTAGTTCAACCCTTTTGCACATTGGATTTATCTTTGACACCAGTTGGTGGCTCTGACTGAATCCTTGTGCTAATAGCTTTTGTTGTATTTGGTCATTTATATAAAAAGGGAGCACCGCAGCGTATCTATGACATGATGTTTATACAAATAAATAAATAAAATCCATACGTCCTCGTAAGGCTTTGCCATTGGGAACATCAACCAAAATTGAATGAGGAAATGTTGTTTTTTTTTTATTTAGAACAACAAAATGCTAGATACTACATCCATGATGTTTAATTTAAAAAAAAAAATACTTGTTGGGGCTGAAATCATCAGAATGGGAGTAAGATGGAGATGAACGGTTTGTAATGTTTTTGTCGCCTTTACTGATGAAACCGGTATTGCATGATGGTTGACTTCATGAAAAATTCATTTTCGATTAGTCTATGGCCATAGGCTTGGGGTTGCCTTTGTCGGTAGAAGGCACACACAGGTGGCCGACCATATGTGGCAATCTTAGAGCCAAAAGGGAAACACAGACAAAATATAATCATAAAGGGCTTGTCTTAGAAGCTCCAAGGATTGAGAATGTAATAAGTTTTGACCGAATGCTGAGTGCTTGAGCTAAATGGGTTGGGACTTGGGAGTGCTTAAGCTAAGCTGTCAGTGAATGTCGGAGTAGGTTAGATTGGCTTTTTGCTTGTGTTTCGTTTTATGAACACTTAATACCTTTGTCTAGCAATATATACGCATGCATCTAATATTTTGGCTTAAGTAGTTTACTCAATAGGTGTAATTGATTGTGATAAACTGACTTTTTGTTTGGCTAGGAACACACTTGCAATTTTCTGCCGCCAGCAACTAAAAAAGCGATTGCAGCTGAGCAGAATTTTTTGATGACATGTGCGTTCACATTAAAACTCATGTGTTCTTTATTTTTGCGACTGGGTAGTCATGAAAAATGAGAAAAAAATATTAATTACTAATTTTATTTTCTTGACTTTTTGAACCTAATAGTATAAGGAACACAGGGTTCCAGGAATATTGTCTAGCTCACAAAATACAGTTGTTGGCAAACTTCTGGGTTGAATTTACCCAAGCGTCACTGAAAAGCTTCTGGCTGATTGCCAAAGACTTTCTGAAAGTGTGCATTCAATCGATTTGGAGGTTACTCAGTCTATAGCACAAACACAAATATATAGGTAGGTACACTGCATAGAGCATAAAGTTGACGATGCCTAGGAATATACATAAATGTTGTGATGATATAAAATAAAACCTGTAGAAAATTTATAATAAATACAGCCCTGATCAAAATGGTAAAGAATTTCTTGTCAAGAAAGTGATTATTTGTTAAAATAATGGTACCCTTGGGCGTATACGTACTTTTTTTTTAATTTCATAGAATTTTTGACGTGAACGCGTGGTATATCTTTAAAAATGCTGACGTTGAAGCAATTTTAAGCTTATATCCTAATAACTCTCTAAGATCGGTGTCAAAGCCATTGCCCACAGTATGGTTGAGTCTAAATTAGGCAAAAGCGCTAACGAATGGGAAGAAAATAATAATTTGCGTGCGATACTAAAAGAATATCAGAAAGTGCTAATTGCTGACAAAAATCTGAATGTGCCAAAAACTTATAAAACATGAAGTAAAAATTATGATAAGCTAGAAAATGGGAAACAGAGGTGACTGAAGATAAAAGGGTGCAGTCAAAATAATAGTAGTAAAAGTAAAAGAATTGCATAACTTCAGTTTTGTAAATTTTATATTGCGTTGATAGTGAAAAACTGTTAAATTTTGACTTAATTACATTTTCTTAATGAGCGGGTACACGTTCATGTTTTGTTTCAACGGTAATATGACAAATAAACAACTGTAATTAATCAAAGCTACCAATTCTTCCGGTCAAAATAATAGTAGTGCCACGGTTTATAGGAAAGAAACATTATTTTTCTCTCTTATTTCTAAAATTAATCATTTCAAAAAACGTTTGGTTTTTGACTATCCATTACACCTTCAAAGTTTTTATTGAAAAATTGGTCATAGTTTGTCCAGCAATGGCAAGAATAGCGTGGAAGGAATAGCGTGCCCTAATAAGAAGCCTGGTATCGGAAGGTAAAACTTATGAGCAGGTTCTATGTCTAATTGAGTGCTCACCTAAAATGGTAAGAAAAACCATTAGATATTTAATTGCCAAAGTCAGAAAATGGTGGGCGGAAGCCGCTATCGCTGCCAAAGTTGATAAAACGAGTCGTCAGGCATTTCAAAATCAATGCCTTTACACCATGCAGCTTCTGAAATTAAAGGTATATTTTGTGTTGAAACCAGCAATGAAGCGATTTGAAAAAGTTTACGAGAACTTGCGAAAGCAGCCTTCAGCCCGAGAAAGATACCATTGCTGACAAAAAATAATGTAGCAAAAATATGGAAATTCGCAAAGGAACCACTTTGAGTGGCCTGCATCAAATTGTAGAAATTTGTATGGTCAGACGAGTAGAAGATTGTTTTATGGTGTGAAATGTACCTCGTCATTTTGTAACGAGGCCACCAAACACAGATTACAATCCACGTTTTAAAGCAAAAACAATTAAACACTGAGGACCCAGATAATGGTTTAGGCATGTTTTTCCTTTACTAGTTACTAGTAAACTTGTGAAGCAATGATTTCAGGCAAAGAGAGTTGATGTAATGGACTAGCCCGCACAGTCTCCGGACTTAAATCCAATTGAGAACTTGTTCTGCGATGCAAAGAAATATATTACTTGTTGCCAGATAACTAACAATAAAACCCTTTGGGAAGCTATACAGCACTCTTGGAGTTAGCTAAGCGTAGAAAGGTGTGAAAACCTGATACACTCGATGCAAACCTCAACTACATCTTATGATACAAATTTTTCCCTAACTTTGCTGTTTTGTAATATTAAGAGATGGATTATCTTCGCACTACTATTTTTTTTGACCGCTGTATTTCAAAAGTTCTTCAATAAATTTGAAAATATCGGATTAAATATTATAGCGTAAGGGATACAATTGTTGGCACCCCCAAATTTTGACCCAATTATTGGCACCCATTATTCAATAGTGATTTGCTCAATAACTCGTTAGCCGATTAAGTTAATTTATTTTTTATTTTGAACTTGCAAATATTTCTCACAGTTTCGTATCTTTGGTTTAAAGATATTTTGTTCCCATTATTTCTTTCAAATAAAAGTTTAAACACGTGCGACTAATACAAGAAATTGCGTAAATTTCGGATGTTTTTGTTAAGTGCCCATAATTTTGAAAGATATTTTTCACTGTTTCTGACTTAAATATTTAATTAATCAAAAAATTTAATTTTTTCCACTAAAAGGGTGCCAATAATTGTACTTCTTTTGGGTGCCAATAATTATATCGTGGTGCCAATAATTGTAGTTTTTGGTAAACTTTTTTTAAATTGTTGTTAAAAGTTAATTTTTAATTAATAAACTTTTAATTACTTTGATTAACCAATGCAAATTTTATTAAATAATTTTTTGATATACAAAGAATTTTCATCATTTCATCATCATTTTTTCGAAAATAAAAGCTTAAAAACACCATTTTGAAAATCACATGGTTATTAATTGTTTAAAATTAAGAGATCAACTTTTTTCCAATTTGGATTTTTTGATAAGGAGTACTAATAAAATTTGGACCGCAGCTGTACATATCTTCTTCTGATTGCAAGAACTAAGTAACTCGATTTTACATTTACTATTTTTACAATATCTCGACAAAAATGGAATTAATTTGTACAGTTTCAAAACTTTTTGTCCAATTTTGGTTATCTTAGATAAATATGGAATATTTGCGAAGTCTATAAGAAACATTAGAATTAAAATTTCCCTTGTTTTAAAATATCTATGTATCGAAAAAGAGTGCTTTCTCCAAAATTTGTAAAATCAAGTTACCTAGTTTTTGTAGTAATATGTAGACTGTAGGAATATTGGAACTGAACCTAGATTCTTCCCTTGTTTTAGCCATTTAAACCAACGAAATAGACGAAACCCTCAAAAATGTTCGTCTTTCACTTGCGGAGGTAGCAGGTTTTATTGTGCATCCTTTCATATCGATACCATCTTTTTGTTTATTTTTCAGATAATTAAAGGTCAAAAAAGAGATTTTGTTAATTTTTTCCGAAATTTGATGTCCTGTTTGTCCTTGATCATGAAAATAATAAATTCCTGCGTACTCAACCGCACCAAGAGCTTTTCCTCCACCCATTGTCCACTTTTTTTCAATTTTTTTGTGTCATGTCAAAGAAACCATGATACAAAACCCAAGAAAAACTTTAAAAGGTCTGACCTTCAACTAGTTCTAAGCAAAAGTGATGATAAAGGCGGTGTAACTATTCAAATGAACCAAAAAAAGGGCTACGATTTGCACATGAATTTAAAGAAGTGATAATAAAACGTGTAATGAAGGTTGTTTTACGATTGTGTGTTTTCTAATTCGTGTATGTATGTATGTATGTATTTTATCATAAAGCTGTATAATAATAAGAATAAATAAAATGCACGACTGGGTCGCACGTACTTGCTCTTATGTTCAAGACACTGCGAGTTTAAGAAAATTGTATATACAAACATGGAAATTATGAGAGAAAAATTCAGAGAAGCATGAAATACGACATTTAAATTAGCTAAAACAACTCTTTTGACAGTTTGAGATGAAAAAAAAGTAAGCCATCTTAATTCATGATGGAATATGATTGTATGGGAAAAAAATTTAAGATCGTTGGAGCGTTTTTTTTTAAATTAATTTTTTATATATAAAATTCTTAAAACATTTTTAAGAAAAAATTTTGGTATGCAGATTTAAGCTATATATTTATGTGTATATAAAAACAAAATTTGAAAAAAAATTGTCAACCCGTTTTTGAGATATCAAAAAAAAATTTGAAACTTTTTTTAAAAATCCAAAAACTTTTTTTTTGAAAATTTTGATATGCAATATTATTTAATCTTGTCTGAAATTTGTATACAAAAAAATTCATTTAAATCCGTTAAGCTGATAACGAGAAAACTCAAAATAAAAAAATACGTTCTATGACCTACTAATAGTTGCTATGTGTAAAATTTTATAATTTTTAATGGTAGATCGTACTAATTTTAGTATATGAAAAAAGTTTAATCAAGATCGTAGGAGTCGTTTTCAAGCAAAAAAATATTTTCCTTTGCGGTTTTTTTCACTTTTGTATGGAAGGTACCGTTATTTTTTCATAAATGTAAAATTTTTTCTAAAAATATTTTAGAGAGTACTAAAAAAGTCTTAAATATTTAGTTTCAAAAAAATCTATGATGTAGTTTTCGAAATATTTGATTTTCCAAAAAAAATTTTGAAATATTTTTTAAAAATCCAAAAAATATTTTTTCAAAAATATTGGTACACAAAACTATTAACATTTCTTGGAAGCTTTTGTATAAAAAAAATAATTGAAATCGGTCATACCATTTTGAAGAAAATCAAAAATTAAAAAAATGGTTCCTTGGGAGGTACCATTAATAACCATTTTTGAAAAATGATTTTCCACCCAAAGAAAGCCTTTACTAAAATAAATTTATTGAATTTTTTTTAAGAAAAGTTGTCGAGCCATTTTTGAGAAAAATACGATTATGTAAATTTGCCAAAAAAAAATGTATGACAGGTACCGTTATTTTTGGTTTTAAAAAAAAATGAAAAAAACGTGTCGGCAGAATCACCAAAAACCACTAAGTACCAAGTTTGAAGAAAATCGATCGAGCCGTTTAGGCTGTAGATGAACAGACAGACAAACAGACAGACAGACAGAATTTTGCCACCCACTTTTTTGGTGTTCTCTCGTAATATCATGTTTGATTGTTATCTCAAAATTTTTTTTTTTGCACGAATCCAAAACTTGCCTTATAGTACCTATAATCGCAAGTAAAAACAAGATTGATGATGTAGTTCCATTTAAATTTTAAAATCATGCTAAATCTAAATTAAGGGACCATATTTTTATTTTGTATTATTAAAATTTTTATTAGGTACAAAATTAAAAATTTTGTCCAATAGTGGCATAACAAAAATATGGAATTTTATGTTAATAAACAATGTTTTACAAAAAATGCTATAGTGTAAGTTACATTTGCTTTGAAAAACAGCAATTTTTGCCATTTTCTCGTTTTCTTATAGGGTTTTACCAAAAACGAGAGAACAATATTAAAAACATTTTCCAATGATGTCCTAGAAAACAAGTTTATCTGTCCATAAACACCTTAATTGTTTTGATCAGACAAGTAGGTACACGCTTCTTTTTCATGAAATCACCATTTCAGTCCGAAACACTCTTAAGGGATTAAAATATCGCTCATTTGTACTGCTTGATTTACAACTTGTACAATGCATATCTTTTTTGGGGATTTTCTTTTGTCCAATTCAAAACACTTTTTTAAGTTCTTAGGATTTGCTTATTATATGGGCTTTTTTGATCTTCATCTCAGTATGCAAATTAAAAAAATTTCATATTTACAACCTACGTTTCGTTGAAAATTCTCAACTTCTTCAGGGGTCAAAATTTATTGAAACTTTTCAAAAGACAAAACATAATTTAACTAGATTATTGAATAGTAAATAATTTATATAGGTTAGGTTAGGTTAAGGTGGCTGCCAGGAAAACTGCCGACACACTTAGGCCAGAATAGGCCCATTGTGATACCACATAAAGACTGCGAGGTGATCCTCGCTAATTAAACCAATTGGAGCTTTTAATGAAGCGATGGAGACTATGAATGTCAATTTTATTTAAATCACTTGGATCGTCAAAGAAAAAACTTCCTAAGTGTATTTCACGTCTTTGAGAAAGAGCAGGACATGAGCAAAGAAGGTGAGGGATAGTTTCTTCCTCCTCTTCGTCCATGCAGCTTCTGCAGAAATCATTTGAGAAAACGCCGAGTCTATTGGCGTGTTTGCCTATGAGGCAGTGTCCAGTAATGACACCAATTGTGGAGCAAATATGCAATCTACTTAGAGATAACAAACATTTCGAACGCTTCGGATCCAGTGTTGGCCTGATCTGTTTCGTCGCTTTTCGTCGATCTGTTTATATAAAACTTACTTGTTTTTTAAAAAAATTTACATTTACGGTGTTATTATTTTTCTTTTACTTTTTAATTTGTAGTTAGTTTAGTTAATTTGAAAATAAATAAATAAATAATTTAAGAGAATTTTATACAAAAACTAGACCGAACAGAAAAAAAAACTTATATGTCAGCTTGATGCTCTGTCAGTCTTGTTGATAAAAGTCTTTTGGTAGTTCCGATGTACACCATCTTACATGCTTCGTCATCTGTTCCCATGCATTTTATTTCATAAACAACGTTGTGTTGGTTTTTTGTCGCTGTGGAGTATTAGGTGTTGCCAGGTGTATTTGTTGCGTTTAATTTATTTTGTGGAATATGTTTTGCAAACTTTTTTTCCTCTATGAGCTCGTTAATAATTTTGTTTGGGAAATTGTTCTTTATTAATACTGTTCTTATTTTAATGAAGTTATTGGTATGAAATTGTGGATGGCTGATATCTATAATTTTATTTATTAAATTTTTAGCACTATTTATCTTATATTGAAGAAGTTGAGAATTTTCAACGAATTGTGGGGTGTTAATATGAAATTGTTTTAATTTGCATATAGAGAAGAAGATCAAAAAGCCCATATTTTTATAAAATTTATAAAAATAGAAATAATTTAATGAATAGTGACGACGACGGACCAATAAAAGATCCAATTTTCAAAAAATTTTATTCATATTCATTTATTTATATATTATTTTATTAATTCGCTATAAAATTGTTTGTGTAGTTTGTTTTGTTTGTATTGAGTTATTTGTATTTAATATCAATCAAAAATTTTGTTTGTATTATTATTTATATAAAACTTACTGACGATGGAAGCATTGCTTCCGAAATACATTTAAGTAAATAAATAAATAAAATAAGTGTTTTTAAGCTATTCAAAATAATATCTTTTATTTATAAAATTAATAATTGCTATTCGAAGATTTGATCAACATACTAATAAGATAATTTACCTTTATTTAAATTACAAATAGATGGTGTGTTAAGAGAAAGCCCCAGAAGCTACTTTACTGAAATTCATCATTTCACAACCGGCTGGGTATTATTTGCATCAGGAAAATTGCTAAAATAAATTTCTTAGAAAAAATAATTGTTCAATTGAAAATTTTATTTGCACAAAAATTCTTTGAGTGTTTTTTCATTAATTCGTGAAGCATTTGTGTTTCAAATGCGTTGAAAAGGGTTGGGTATGAAATCCCGAATGCTAAAATCCCGAAATGGCAAAAAATTCCGAATGCCAAAATCCCGAAAGACAAAATCCGGAATGGACAAAATCCCGAAGGGACAGAATCCCGAATGGCCAAAATCTCGAATGCCAGAATCCCGAATGCCAAAATCTCGAATGCCAAAATCCTGAATGCCAAAATCCCGAATGGCTTAGTACTTTTTTCCAAGCAGATGCTGAGAACTTTCGGGATTTTGTCCATTCGGGATTTTGGCATTCGGGATTTTAGAAATTTGGGATTATGGCATTCGGGATTCTCATTTTTTGCTTTTTGGGATTTTGGCATTCGGGATTTTGAACCCTTCCCTTTGAAAACAGTAAATAATCCATTTGAAAATTGTTTCCTTCTTCTTCAATACTAGGGACGTTATGGTAAATTATTTCTGAAACCATTATTTTACAATTCTTGACTTTCAAATATTTATATCTTATGTGTGGATTTAAAAGAATTTTCGTTTGCATATCTATGACTGCTTTTTCGTACCTATTTAAAAAGCCTTTGACTACTAAATAAAACAACTCAGTTATTTTGTTGGTTTGAATTTATGTTATAGACTTTTTAATTTGGCGTATTTACTTTTTTGAAATTCATCAAAAAATCATACATTCAATAATTTTTAAATATTATTTAATTTTATACCTACTCGTACATAGTCTTTTTCGTAGTAGTTTTCTCTTTTGTCTCGTAACACGAACAACTTAAGTAATTTACAATTTTCTTTAACCCCTACACAAAACAGAGGTACGTCACCATATATACCAAAAAAGTTGAATTCCCAATATTTTTTGCCATTTTTAACAATTTCGCAATTACATTTCGCAACAGAAAATCTTGCAAATACCTAAACCGAAACCTCGCAAATTAAGATCTCAAATATCAAAATTTCGTAGTTCCAGTCACATTGGCTCCGAGTTTCAAATTGAAAAAAAGAAAAATGAAATTCTTAGACAATTTTCGAAGACCACTGAATCATTTTGAGTGATCAACTAAATCATACTGTGGTCTGGATTTTTTTTAAATTCCTAAAAGGAGACCAATTACTGAAACCAGCTGACTTTTTATGACCATTTAGCGACCTTTGAAATGGCACACATGATGGGGTTAAAAGATTCCACAGCCCTTTACTTTCTATAGGTACATCAAATTTATAACTTAAACTTTTCATAATAATCGATTCAATTTTTGTTTAAAAGAATTTGTAAAAAAGGCCATTTTTGTATCTAATTTTTTGTTCAGCAATTTGGAAAAATAATCAAACCAATTTCAAAATCGTTTTTCCGCTAAAATAAAAGTTAGCTTTAGGTTGAATTCTTTTATTATAGGTATCTTAAAACAAATCATTAATTCATTATTATCTTAAAAAAAGAATTGTTTTTATTTCATTGGAGAAGAATTTTGTTGGGACGTGTTTTTCGTGAGCTGTGGATTTTCACTGGTTTTGTCCTTTTAGTAGTAAAACCATTTTTTTATGATGAAATTTATTTCAAAATCATTTATATTTGGTAAAATTTCCAGAGGTGGTCACGGCCCTTATGACCACCCCCAATATACACCAATGTCCAATTAGAAAAGACTTTAGTGGTGCTAAATAGCATTTAAAAGCGTATCTTGATAATAATTTCGGATCCATCAAAACTGTGACATAAACACCAAAGTCAACACTTTTCACCTAAAGGAAGAGACTTAAGCTTGGATTAAGTTACTGTCTGAAACGCATACTGGCTGGAGGTGGTATGGATTTATTTGTTTTAAATCTTGCATTAATTTTGCTAACGAGTGAACAGATTTCCCTTTACCTAAGATATTGTATGCCACGAGTAAATCATTAAAGACACAAAACTCACTTTGTTAGGAATTATTTATGATTCATATAATATAACTCAAAGCACAATCTCTATACTTAAGCTAAAACACATACGTCTTATGAATTTTACAAAGATTCCTAACTTTGTCACTTTCAACTATTAATAAAGCCCGATATAAATCATCCATCCAGAATCCACAAATTCGATCCCAGCTGTGTGGTTTTCTTCAAACATAAATTTTATCTGCAGCTATTTCGTTCGACACAATAACATTTATCATGTTAAATGCATAAAGCACAAGAAAAAATCAAGGAACTCAATGAACTGCAGGTTTATGCATTGTTTTCACCCAAAACCAAGTGCACATCATGGCGAATTCCTTGGTTTTGTTGCCTTGAAAACAAAAAAGGCTTGGATACTTAAAAGAAAGCAGCCGATTTAAGGGACTTTGATAAATCGTCGTATCCGTCCAACCGACAGCACACATAAAGCTGATTGAATCTCTTTGATTTGACCCCGAGTGGAGTTCAAAAGCACCACACATTGAAGTAAAGTTTTTAGGGAAGAGAACCGAACAGAACAGAACATTCAAGCTATGGACTTATACTATGTAAAGACATCATAGTCACCCAAAGATCTAGTACCAACCAACATTTCTGACATAGTTTGGTAGATAAATGTATCTACTACTCACCATTGAAGACCTTCACCAACGACTGCACCACCACCCTCAGAGTAAGAGTGATTAATATCGAGCTGGAAGAACACTCCAAACATTGGACAAAAGATTTTCCACATTAATTTATACGTTTTGTTCAACAAAATAAAGGGCTCTGAGGCTGAGACGGAGGCATCCATCCCTAGACATGATGACCTGCACCATACACACACAAACATCATATGTGTGGGTAATCTAGCATTTGAATTTGAGGTCTTGGGAGAACGTAACCAGCCTGCAGAATTTATGTAAAGTTCTTGCTTCTTTGGGTGTCTGTCGGTCGGTCGTTTAAATGGAAAAGTCTTGGACAGGCATTTGTGCTTCCTTCTGTTCAGGTTGACCACTAAAAGGGAAAGGTATTCGGTAGAGGACATCCGTTTTAACCATAAGTGGCAAAGACCAATGAATTGTAGGAGAATTTTGATAGGAAATTAATGTCTCTTTGTGGGTTCCATGAAAGAGGACATCTATTTGTCAATGCTAAACTTTGTTTAGGGATTCTGGGATCTTTTGAGATGGCATTGGATTATTTATTTGAGGTATTATGTAAGTGTAATAGAAAGTGTATAATGTAAACGTTGATTGATTGCTTAAGAGCTTGATTTGAAAATGATTAAATTGATTTAAATCATAAATATACAAAAAGCTATTAAAAGTGAGACAGAAATATGTTGCAAAAGAAATTAAGTTTTAAATAAAATTTTAAAGTTAAAAATTCCGTAAGCAATTAAAGAGTTTAATTATAACTACAATGTTTTCTTTGTCTTAGAAAAACATAAAAATAACTTTTCTTATTTAATACTAGCTGACCCGTCCTGGCTCCGCCCGGGTAGACAAAAATTTCGAGAACAAATTAACAAAAGAAAATTCTAATTATGTGTCCTCGATTAATCGAATTCCGGATAATCCAGATTCGAATGTATTTTTTTTTATATCATTGGAATCAAATTTCATAATTGATTTATTTCTTTTCAAACTCAATTGATATAGTTTTTTTACATAAAACAGGTGCCTAGAGTGCGCTTCCGCACCTTTTTGGCAAAACGCAAGACCAAATTTAACCAAACTTCACCAAAAGTTACCTGAAAATAATCATCCAAATAGTTCAAGCAGTTCTTGGTTTATGGCGTGACCAAGGGAAATATGGATTCATTTATATTTATATAACTAATTATTTTTAAGGCTCAAAATTTTAAAGATCCGGTTGAACCTCGTTCAGGATTAAGAGCTATTTTTTACCCCAAAATCATTATAGCAGCCAGATTTCTTCTGAAAATACTGAGAAAAAAGTATATCACAATACCAGCCCCACTGTACATGCGCCGCCCCCGTTAACCTGGATTTACACCTTCGTTGTTATCGTCCGTGTCCGTGTACGTTGTTCATTTGTGCCTGTCCGCGGAACAAAGAAGGTGTAAATGATAACACCGAACACTAACAAGAACAACGAAGAAATTTAAAGACGTTTTGAATTTTGGATGAACTTTACTCGTTGTTCGTTGCTTGTGGAACAACGCTCACCGAATGAAGAACGAAGGTGTAAATCCAGCTTTAAGCTGTTGTATGCTTTAAAATGCAAAGAAATTTATTTTAATAAAATGAAGATCAGCTTTGGATTGTTCTTGGTCCATTTAATTAAAGTCGTCCTGATGGAAGTAGAAAGGTTATAATATTGGTACAACGAATAGATTTTTTTCATTTTTTACTGACGAAGTTTTGATTAAAGGATAATTTACAATAAAATTTTTTTTTTAATTTTTCGACACATTTTTTCCGGAATTTCACTGTTTTTCTAATATTGCAAAGATACCCTTACCATTTTTACCATTAAAAGTACTCTAGGTTACTCTACTATACATCAACGTAAAGTCTCGTCGGAATCGTTTCGAAGACTATTGTGTTCAAACAGACAATTTTTTTAGAAATAATGCACTTATGTTTCTTTGCAAATAAATAACCACCTGAGCAACTTTCAATTATTTCCATATTAAAGACAAACACTCCAATTTAATTATTACGTAAATAAAACCGGGCTGCTTTTCAATCGCATTATTGCATTTTAAAAATGCATTATTGTGGCTTAAGGGCCGTCACAAGGTTGCAACTTGCAAGGTCGATGGCATGAATTTTGAACGAATAAAAAGTGTAAGAAAACACTTTTCTTGTTGCATCTTGAAAATACATTGTGTTGGTCAAAGGGCCGTGGCACCGCTGCCTTGTTGGTGGCATGGCTTTCACCGCTTCTAAGACTACCTATATAACTTATTGTTCTAATTTAATTGTCTGACACTTTTGAAATTGATTATTTCTACTTGTTTGTAATTATTTCCTATACTTCAATTTTTTGTTTCGACATAATTTTCCCTTAATTTCAATCTTTTTCTAATAATTTAAAGATACATTTTTACAATTAAAAGTAGCCTAGATTATTCCCAGAGTTTTCCACTATATGTATGTAAAGTGTCATTATAACCTGTTCTGCTGTTTTGAAGGTTACCGCGGACAAACAGACAGACAGACAAAAATTTTTTTAATGATGCAGTTTTGTTTCTTAGCAAGTAAACAACCACCTAATATCAAAAACTTGAAATTATTTCAATATTAACGACAGACACTCCAATTTTATTTATATGTATAGATGTATAGATGTATAGATGTATAGATGTATAGATGTAAAGATGTATAGATGAATTGAATATTGAATATGAAGAAAATTTTAAAAGAAAATTATTCTTTTTAAGTGGAGTGAATGAATATATGTAATTCAATTGAATTGGTGAGTGAAAGGACAGAAAATGATAAAATGTTCTACTTACGTAAGCCTTCAAACTAGCAAATTAACAGTACATTTGAAAGTCGAATTCATACTTAACGGCACTACTCTGATCGCTGACTGAGTGAAAGAACAGTTGAAATCATCTTCGGTTCTTTCGGCTAATCACTGCTATCTGGAGTTAAAGCTCAATTGTTAATGCAATCAATTACAATATTATTAACGAAAATTATTGGTGACATGACACATGACAGTTGGTGGAAAACCAGGGCCTAAAGTGACCTCAGATAACTCTCAAACTACAACCATGCTTGTGTGCGTGTTTTAAGTGAGATGTCTAGAAGATTTCAAGATATTACAATTGCTTGAAAATTAGGAAGAACGCGATATAACACTGCGTCGATCCCTTCAAATGTAAATCAAATATCTAATATGTAAATTATTTGCAATTATATACGAGTATAATATTTTCCAATGAGGACGGTTTGATGTTGAAATGGAATAAAACAAGCTGTGTGTGAGGTTGTGAAAAAGTTGATGAACAATTTAATCGATGTAACGATATTAAATGGCAAATTCAAAGAACAAATAAAATATTACTATTATTTGGCTCCCTGAAATTACGCCATAGGAAATTTCGCCAAAAAGAGTTTTGGAAAAAAAGCCCAAAATTGTTTGGCATAAAAATTTTGGAAAAAGCGTCCAAAATTAAAAAGAAAAATTCGCCAAAAAACGTGGAAATTACGCCGCACTTTTGGAAAAAGAGCCAAAAACTTGAAATGGAAATAATGCCAAAAAAATCTCAACTTTTTGGACCTGAAATTGTGGCAGATGTCTTTCAGGTTTACATTGTATGCTCTGTTAACATAAATTGACAAATTGAAATAAACAAAGTAATAAGAAGATGTGTTGTTTTAAATGTGTTCTACAAATCAAATGCACAAGTATGATATAATCAACGGCGCGGGGGGGGGGGGGGGGGCACGTTCGCGTTCGTATGCGCCGTTCGCCGTTGCCGCAGCACGCTAGCCATGACGTAGCGCACGCGCGACCGGTGCGCTGCGGCGCGGACGTGTGGCACACCCCACTACGCACCATTCAGCGTGGCATGGCCGGCGCGGTGTAGCCGACATGCCCGCCGCGGCAACGGTAATGCGTGGGTTGCGGCGCGCGGCGGCAACAGCAAACGGTAGCGCGAACGCGCCTTCCGCCGTTGATTATATAATATTTGTGCATATGATTTGTAGAACACATTTAAAACAACACATCTAGGTACTTATAACTTTGTTTATATCAATTTGTCAATTTAGGTTAACAGAGCATACATTTTGTAATATTTAGAAAAAAAAGCCCAAAAACAAGTTTTTGGCGTTTTTTCCAAAACAAAGAATTTTGGTCTTTTTTCAATATTCTTAAAGGAAAAAAGGCCAAGAAATTTTTGGAAAAAATAACCAAAAATTCCGGAATTTACGCCAAACTTTTTGGGACTAAATTTTTTTTTTGAAAATTCAGTATTTTGAAATCGGGTTTTGAATTTTTTTGAAAATAGTTTTGTAAATGTATGTTAATAAAAACTCCAAATTGGCATACCAAAATTTTGTTTTTATTATTTATATATTTGTTCTATTTATATTAACTTGCATATATAAAAAGTTCTTAAGTTCCAAGCTTCTTGAACGTAAGAGCAAGTATGTGCGATCCAGTCGTGCATTTTATTTCATATTGAGTGAAAGAGCAGAACAAGTACAGTGTCTTTCTGTCTCAATACTATCTACTTTTCTATATACACTTTTATGAATTAGTAATTCATCATAATATTGACGTCTGTGAAATTAGCAGGGCAACTTTCCCCCACGCAATTGGGACCTTGACAGGAATTTGCAGTTTTTTGCATTTTTTTTGCATTTCTATTCCCGATTTTGCAGTTCGCCAAATAACGGTGTAATTTAGTGACCTGCTAACTTCACAGTGAAGTTAGCAGGTCACATGGCGTATCTCAGGAACCAAGCGTGCTAGGAACTTGTAGTAAGGCTCCAAATTTGCATTTTTTTTTGCATTTCAACGATAGGCTATGTTCAAAATTTGAAGTCCTCAATTTGAAAAAAATTTCATACTGACCTGCTAACTTCACTGTGAAGTTCACATGGTGTATCCCAGGAACCAAGCATGCTAACATGATTGGTTGATGAGATACACGATGTGACGTCCTTGCTTCATATTGAAGTCAAATTTAAGAAATTTTTAAATTGAGGACTTCAAATTTTGAACATAGCCTATCGTTGAAATGCAAAAAAACTGCAAATTTGGAGTTATTGCAAGTTCCTAGCATGCTTGGTTCCTGAGATACACCATGTGACCTGCTAACTTCACTGTGAAGTTAGCAGGTCAGTATGAAATTGTTTTAAAACAATTACTTCAAAATTCTGACCTAGCCTATCGTTGAAATGCAAAAAAACTGCAAATTTGAAGCCTTACTACAAGTTTATAGCATGCTTGGTTCCTGAGATACGCCATGTGACCTGCTTACTTCACTGTGGAGTTAGCAGGTCACTAAATTACACCGTTATTTGGCGAACTGCAAAATCGGGAATAGAAATACAAAAAAAATGCAAAAAAACTGCAAGTTCCTGTCAAGGTCCCAATTGCGTGGGTGAAAGTTGCCCTGCTAACTTCACAGACGTACAATATTGGGGAACTTGAAAACTTCAAGTCCCCCGTTCAATATTATACAATAAAATATTTTTTTCTGTGAAATAGTTATTTCTGTTTTTCTCAAAGCTAACCTTTTGTGCTTTTACTTACCGATTCGATTATATCGCAAACTTAAAATTTTGTATTGAGTGTCGTTTTTGAGATAATTGAGATTTCCATTTTGTTGCATAGGCAAGAGGAAGTGAGGAGTGTCGGTAAAGAGGTAGGGTAGGAAAAAGGAAAGGATAGGAAAATGAAAAAGGAAAAGGTTGGAAAGTGGAAAGGAATGTCAAGTTCCGGAGGACACGGCCTGCTTGCATAGCACGGCAGTTAGCTCGTCGGAATGGGGGGGGGGATCTTGCCCCCGAAACTTAACCTCACCTGCAACAAAAACACAAATCAGGCCAGAGAAATATCAAAAACTGACAGCGGACGGACTATCACCACACCAAGGCGCTGCTGGTGACGTTGCAGCGTGGCCTTAACCCACCCAACCTGGAAATCTGCGGCCATGTTTAGATTAAAAAAAACTCTTATTTTAAAATTAAGCAATATAGGTTTTAATACGATTTTTAAGTCTTTCTTTCACTAAGCTATTTTATGGATAGACCAGGCAGAGTTTGGAAAGGGGCGAACTTTAAGCTTGTGATCGCGAAATATTAATAGAAAACAATGAAATAAAACTGCAATAAGATCACAACATTTAATAAAAAACAAAAAATAAGAACACAAAAGTATTTTGCTTCGTTGAATTTGATTTTTATTTTAAATTGGATGCATTTCGAGTCCAATTCGACTCATCATCAGCAATACACTTGCTGATGATAAGTCGAATTGGACTCGAAATGCATCCAATTTAAAATAAAAATTCGACTCATCATCAGCAATACACTTGCTGATGATGAGTCGAATTGGCATCATACCTTAAAAATAGATGTTACAGTGTGACTTTCCGTAATGAGTGCTCGGATCTATTTTGTGTTAACTCAGGAGTTCCTCAAGGCAGCCATTTGGGGCCATTATTGTTTATTTTATTTATAAATGATCTTGTCTCTATCATACAAAATTCGTCTATACTAATTTATGCTGATGATATTAAACTTTACAAACGAATACAAAATTCAACAGACTGTTTGCTTTTGCAAGAAGATCTCAATAAATTTAGGGAATGGTGCAATATGAATCGTCTTGTTTTAAATGTTGACAAATGTAAAACGATGAGTTTTACACGCAAAAATGAACCGTTTACTTATGATTATATGTTTGATTCATGTTCTTTGAAGAAATTGTCTGTGTTCTCTGATCTTGGAATTATTCTAGATTCTAAATTAACTTTTAATGATCACCTTAATTTTATCATCAAAAAAGCTAATAGGGGCTTAGGATTTGTAAAACGATTCTCTCGCGATTTTCGGGATCCTTACGTCCTTAAGCTACTATGTATATGTTTCATTCGTGAGACCCATTCTTGAGTATGGGTGTGTGGTATGGGCACCTCATTACTCTGTACATATTAATAGATTAGAGGCAGTTCAGAGAAGATTTATGCGTTTCTGTCTTCGTTTTCTTCCCTGGTCACATGGAATGTTACTTCCTCCATATGCCCAAAGGCTTTCATTAATAGACCTTCCTTCTCTGACAAAACATAGAAAATATTTCCAATTTTGTTTTATTGCTGGGATAATAAATGGTTCTATATCATCTTCTTCAGTTCTGTCTAAAATAAATTTTAATTTTAGTCAATCAAGCATAAGGTTACAGCAGCCTTTGGTACAAATATTTAGTAGATCAAACTATGGTGCAAATAGTCCTCTCAATCAATTAATTGTTATCTTTAATAAAATTTATTTTCTTATTTCGTGTATAAATGATGACTTTAAATGCACTAAGTTCAAAACTATGTTTTTTAGCGCAGTAGAATAATATTAATTTAGCTTGTAAGTAATATTGTTACGTTAGGATTTAACGGATCTGTAAATAAATTTCCTTCAACGGTTTTTTATCATTTGTACTGAACCGTTATTTTTGCATTAATGTGAAATAATTAATTTAAACTCAAAAAATATTTGATTTTTTTAAATAAAAAAAAAAACTCAAAATTTTGGAACACAATAGGCTATTTAAACTTTTTGAAAGCTTCTGCATAAGAATTGGATTTAAATCAGTACCTCCATTTTTAAGATAATCGAAAATAAAATTAAATGCATGACTGGGTCACACGTACTTGCTCTTGTGGTCCAGACACTGCAGGTTTAATAAAATTATATAGTAAAACATGGAAATTATGAGGGAAAAATGTAGAAAAGCATGAAATACGATATTTAAATTAGCTAAAACAACTCCTTTGGCAGTTTGAGGCGAAAAAAAGAATGCCATCTTAATTCTTGATTGAATATGATTAATTGTATAGACAAAAAAGTTTAAAATCGTTGGAGCGGTTTTTTAAAAAATAGATTTTTTTATAAAATTCTTAAAACATTTTTAAGGACAAATTTTGAAACGCAAATCTTAAGTATATATCTATGTGCAGATAAAAAAAAATTAAAAAAGAAATTGTCAACCCGTTTTTTGAGATACAGAATTTCCAAAAAAAAACAAAATTGAAACTTTTTTTAAAAATTCGAAAAAATTATTTTTTTAAATTTTGATATGCAATACCTATTATTTAATTTTATATAAAATTTTACTATACAAAAATTTCTAAATCTGTTTAGCCAATAATGAGAAAATTCAAAATAAAAAAGTTCTATGACAGGTACTATTAATCGCTGCTAAGTGCAAAATTTTAAAGTTTTTGGTAGTAGATCGTTCTAATTTTAATAGGTATATGGAAAAAGTTTAATGAAAATCGTAGGAGTCGTTTTTGAGAAAAAATATTTTCCTTTGCGGTTTTTTAAACTTTTGTATGGAAGGTACCGTTACGTTTTGATAAATGTAAAATTTTTTCTAAAAATATTTTATAGAGTATCGAGTACTTAATTTTTTTTATTTATATTTATCTTATTTAATTTATTTATTTTATTTATTTATTTTAATTATTTTATTCATTTATTTTATTTAACTTATTTATTTTATTTTATTTATATTATTTCCTTATTCTCCTTTAATTTTCTAGAGCAACCTCCAAACACATCCGTTCACTTCAACTTTATTGTACATACATTATGTATACACATACAAATTATTTTTTTTCTCCATACATTCATATTTGATAAAGAATTTAGATGTCATTCTTTTTTTTACCTCAAACTTTTAAAAGAGTTGTTTTATCGAATTAATATATTGAATGCTTCTAAAAATTCATGCGTCTAAAAATTTTGGCTCCCATATATCTATACAATTTTTAAATCCCTATGATAACATAAGAGCAAGTTTCGCCTTGAATATTGCTCAATCCTAGTGCACAGAATAGGTGAAAAATCGTTTTGAAAATTTTTTGATTTTTTTTTCGCATGGGAACTGTAAACTATCAACTTCAATTTTGAACGCAAAAAGTTCTTCTAAATTGTTTTTTTTTGTTTTTAATTTATCTGAATAAATTCTCTCTTGAAAGAGCAGAGACTTAAAGCAAAAACATATTGAATAATTATGAATGAACAACAACAACATAGGTACCTATATGGTTATTAAACTATAATCAACGTTGGTAACACTCCCCCGTCTCTAATGTCTTCCAGGTTTTATTACTATAGCAAAGCACCTTAGCTTAGGATTTTACTCCAGTTTTAATGTACCTAATATGGCTAAGATTAAAAACCATCTTATTGACTGTTTTCAGTAATATCTAGGTACTTAACCTATTAGATATTCATTCGTTAAATACAATGTTCTGGCAACATACATAACTTTATACTTTAAAAATATTTTTAAAATTATAATATTTGATGTTTAAGCCCGTCGTTAAATCTTTCGAAAAAAATGTAGGTACAAAAAATTCAAGTGATAAAAAACATTTTACATTATCCCTTGTAAGCGTATATACAAACACAAACATAGGTAAATTGCTTCTTTGATACAACTATGTTATACCACAATGGCATCATTTTGGTAACCGCTATAAAAGACTAATCTTCCGCATCGAATAACCTGAACAGCATCATATACACAAGAAGGATATGTTATATTCTTTTGCCTGAGCTCATCCTGTTTGTTGGTATAAAGTAGCAAAAACGAAAGGATAACATACAATCAATTTGTTGCCAACGTTGAAGCGTGAAATTTCTTCCTCAAAAGCTTATCGTTCCTAAAAAGGAACCTTTATTTGCTATACATATACATATTTCACCGTTGAAAAATCCACCGTTTGAAGGGATGAGAAGACGAAGTCATCTGTTTTTGGATGGGAGAGCATAAGTCTGGGCTATACTTTTGTATAAGCAAGAAGTCTTCTTCCTTACGCCAGGACTTCAACTAAAAGGAATAATAATATAAGAACTGAAAAAAGCTGAGAACAGGAATTAAAAGCTATTTAAGGAAAAATGGAAGAAACACCACCCCTATAATATTTGCCTTTCCCACCCTCAATACTCCGGTTCTTCTGTGTCTACCTGTTTACTTTTTGTTGGGTTCGTTACTGGAGCTATTGTTGTTGCGTTTACTTCCACCCCTCAACTAACATGAATTTCGATTGTAATTTCACGCCTGAATTATCCTTGGGGAGACATAGCCCATAAATAAACATACAATGTGAATGCACACTCTCACATAGCTACATCTACCGCTGACATAAATTTAAGAGCACCCCCTCTATCACCCTACCCTCACGGTGCGGAACACGAGCCAGAGGGAATACAATTTTACAACGCGCCTCATCTAACGATTACTTTGTTTGTGCAAAAAGGATTCAACCTCCTTTCCATTTTAGATGTTGAAGGCAGGACTTTATTCGTTAAAGGCCTGAATGCAATCCTTGTATTGCATAATACACAGAATGAATAACATATAGGTATTGGAACTCGAAATTGAAATTATATTTTTTAGTTCACCAATTGTTCATCAATCTTTTCCTTTAGGCATCGTAGCACTGAATTATTTTCCAACTACCCAAAGAAGCCAACAAATTTTTGAAATAATATTACCTCAAAAAGATCCTAAAAAAGATTCTTGTATTTCGGTTCCAAGGCTCCCAGATGCTTAAAACCCTAGTGCCTCTTTCGCCTTATGACTAGGTTACCCATAGTCAGTCCAGCCTTGTATAGATGCTGCTGCTAGCTTTAGCTGAGTTCTTCTGAATAGTGTGGTAACGATGCTGTCTGGTGGTAGTGTGTTGGTTTCAAACGAACCGAATCGAAGGTGTTGCAGGTATAAACTGTGCTGCTGCTGGTGGAGTGGTGGTGGTTTCACACTTAGTTTATTTGTCTGGCACATTCGAGGCAGCCGTAGTAACCCAACGCAAAAGGGTGAATATTTCTGAGAATCTACTCGTTTTATGACTTTATGAAATTTTCAATCCAACGCTCAATATTGCTTGCCGCTTGCTTGAGCTGTAAAAGGAAGTGAGGTTGGGGTTTTAGTGCACGGATAAATAATTATAACTTTAAGATGTATTTTTCATTTTTGAATAAGAATCAATTACAATACACACCCGTCAGATTTGAGAATGAAAATAAATTATACTGAAGAGTACTCTTGATGTTATATAAGATGTCTTATCCTTTTTGCCTGAATGCCAATAAAGTGTGAAAATAAAAAATTTAAGCCTGTGTGCTTGTGTTTTTGAAAAGGGTGTAGTTAAGGAAGATATAGCTTGCTCGGCACCACCTCCGACAACGGACTCAGGTTATTCGACTTTGCTGCGGGGCGAAACGTTGCGGTAGCTAGTATGCAGTTCCCGCATATCGATATACGCAAGGGGACATGGCGAATTCCTGGTCAATCAACCACCAACCAGATGGTGATGGACCACATTGCAATAGACGAAAGAACTCCTTCAGAATAAGAATATCCAAACGTTTCGTGGATCCACATAGACTCGGACCACTACCTCGTTGTAGCCAAGGTAATGCTGCGGATATCCAGACAAAATCAGAAACAGGGAAATACTGTGAGGAAATTTGACGTCGGACGACTACTGCCACAAGAATCACTAGGTCCTTTTCCGATCGAGCGTCTCGCGCCCTCTTAAATAGTCCTATACCTGCAACTTCAAGCATCGGGAACCACTGGAAGAATTGCCAGGAAGCCATCAGAGATGCCGCCTATGACGTGCTGGGCCTTGCACGACCACCACAACAAAATCCCTGGTTCGACAAAGAATGTTGGCAAATGCATGCAGCAGCCAAACAACAGGCATACAAAGCAGAGCTGACAGGGCTGTCGAAGTTATGATGCAATTACAGCATTTGTACTGCTTTTTGAAACCCCGTACTGCCGTTATGCTAATACGACCAAAGTACTGCTTTTTTGAAAATTTGTTCACACAACTTTTGCAAATCATAATCCTATCTAAAAAGTGTTAGTCATTTTTATCTGATGTTGACTCTTATAAATAGATTTATTAAAACAAACTGAGCGCTGACGCTGAGTGGACGCCGAGCGGACGCAAAATGGACGCCGAGCGGAGGCCGAGCGGACGCTGAGCGGAGGCTGAGTGGACGCTGAGCGGACGCCGAGCGGAGGCCGAGCGGACGCTGAGCGGACGCCGATTGGACGCTGAGCGGCATGAAAAGTAGCCCTTTTATGACTGTTTGTTAAAACTGTATCTCTTTAGTAAATAACATGTTTAAAAAGCTCTCAAAATAAAAAGAGAGAAAAAAAAATCGTCTCTTAGGTGGGGCTAGGACCGAGTGCACTAGAACAAATATTTTATTCTTCTTTCCCTTGAGCTAAAGTTTTAGCTCCATTAAGCTCCACCTTGTGGATACACTTTTTAGAAAGCTATAGTATTCAGCTAACTATTTTTGAAAGAAATGTACCCGCCCTGATCCTATCTTGAGCACAGTGTACAAATATGTTTCCCTGAATCCGATTTTAAAAAACACGGTTTTGACCTTTGTAATGTTACAAAGACTATAATTTCTTGGCTAATAATGGCTGGAAAAAATGCAACTATGGTTTTTTTTTTGGACAAAATATAAATCTTTCTTTAAAATATAAAATAAAATGAATACATTGACGGAGCTCTTTAATATTCGATTTCAAGCTCAACCCTTTTTGTCTTACCGCAATATTTTTCTCATTTCCAACTTATTTCTTATTAGAAATATGTGGTTATCATAATTGTTTTATGGTGTAATTTAAATAAAATATTAGTACCTAAGAGAATGTGTACCTAAATATTTTAATCCAACAGTTCTTATCCGGCAAAAAGTAGGTTCAAGAAATAATAAAAAAAGGACAATTTTTATGGTTTTCACCTGTACACCAGTTTTTTCTAATACCTGTTCCGTTTTGTCTCTAGGTTAAAAATGAACAATATTTAAGGTGTTGGCATTATTTTTATTGATTTTTTTAATGTCCTGAAAACCCTTTCAGGATTATTACGAGTTTAGAGAACGATTAATAGGTATTACATATAAAAACAAATTCAAAATCAGTTTTAAAAAGGAGTGCAACGTGTGTAGTATTAATGAAAAAAGTTAAAAATGTCTGATTTCGTTTTAAGTTATAGTGATTTGTGTGAAGTTTTAATGGAAGGGATTGATTCGTTAGAACCGTTTCTGTTGGAAAAATATCCGTTATTGAATGGAAATGATGTTGCGTTATTATATCAGCAGTTAAAAAGATTTTTTTCCCATTTTAAACAAAGTATATAATAGTGGGGCTGTTAGTGAGACCAACCTTTCATTTTGACCTGACGGGTTGAGCTTTAGTATACAAACAGTCCATGTCCTAACATTACTTTAAAAAAGTGTTGCCAAGGTGGCAACACTGTCAGAAGGACAAGAGAAGGGTTGCCACAGTTCCGAAATGTTGATTATAAATCGAAAACCAATGGTCGGACGATGACCCGAGAACTCCCGTTTGATTCAGCACCCTTGAAACCATAGGACCATATTATTGTTTTTCTCCCACCCCTCTCCTTGCACGAAGGGGGTGGAAAAAAGTCATTTTGGAAACAAAATTTGAAAAGCCAAGAAAAGTTAGAAAAGTATTTTTATTAATAAAATTCAAAGTGCTGGAGAGGGGGGATATGAAAGATTACCAAACTTAAATATTTATCTTGGAATAATATAAGCATATGACACATGTTTTAAAGGTATGTATAGAATATATAGGTATAGAATGAACTCGATACAACCACCTTCAAAAAAGTTATAGCCTTCTTCATAAATGATGAATCAAAAAAGACCATTCAAATATCCATGGTCTGAGGGTCTTTTTTGAGAGGTAGTGTCGTACCTATTCTAGTCAAAATAAAATGCACGACTGGGTCGCACGTACTTGCTCTTATGTTCAAGACACTGTGGGATTAAGAAAATTGTATATAAAAACATGGAAATTATGAGAGAAAAATGTAGAGAAGCATGAAATACGACATTGAAATTGGCTAAAACAACTCTTTTGATAGTTTGAGGTGAAAAAGAAGAATTCCATCTTAATTCTTGATTGAATATGATTGTATGGGAAAAAAAATTTAAAATCGTTGGAGCGGTTTTTTTAAAAAATTAATTTTTTATATATAAAATTCTTAAAACATTTTTAAGAAAAAATTTTGGTATGCAAATCTTAAGTAAATATTTATGTGTATATAAAAACAAAATTTGAAAAAAAATTGTCAACCCGTTTTTGAGATATCGAATTTTCAAAAAAAAAAATTTAAAACTTTTTTTAATAATCCAAAAACTTTTTTTTTGAAAATTTTGATATGCAATATTATTTAATCTTATCTGAAATTTGTATATAAAAAAATTCATTTAAATCCGTTAAGGTGATAACGAGAAAACTCAAAATAAAAAAATACGTTCTATGACCTACTAATAGTTGCTATGTGTAAAATTTTATAATTTTTGATAGTAGATCGTACTAATTTAAGCATACAAAAAAGTTTAATCAAAATCGTGGGAGTCGTTTTCAAGCAAAAAAATATTTTCCTTTGCGGTTTTTTCACTTTTGTATGGAAGGTACCGTTATTTTTTCATAAATGTAAAATTTTTTCTAAAAATATTTTAGAAAGTACTAAAAAAGTCTTAAATATCGAGTTTCAAAAAAATCTATGATGCCGTTTTCGAAATATTTGATTTTCCAAAAAAAATTTTGAAATATTTTTTAAAAATCCAAAAAATATTTTTTCAAAAATGTTGGTACCCAAAACTATTGACATTTTTTGGAAACTTCTGTATAAAAAAAATAATTGAAATCGGTCATACCATTTTGAAGAAAATCAAAAATTAAAAAAAATGGTTCCTTGGGAGGTACCATTAATAACCATTTTTGAATAATGGTTTTCCACCCAAAGAAAGCCTTTACTAAAATAAATTTTTGAATTTTTTTTAAGAAAAGTTGTCAAGCCGTTTTTGAGAAAAATACGATTATGTAAATTTGCCAAAAAAAAATGTATGACAGGTACCGTTATTTTTGGTTCTAAAAAAAAATGAAAAAAACGTGTCGGCAGAATCACCAAAAACCACTAAGTACCAAGTTTGAAGAAAATCGATCGAGCCGTTTAGGCTGTAGACGAACAGACAGACAGACAGACAGACAGACAGACAGACAGACAGACAGAATTTTGCCACCCACTTTTTACTTGCTATATAGGTACTATAGGGCAAGTTTTGGATTCGTGCAAAAAAAAAATTTCGAGAAAACAATCAAACATGACATTACGATGATAGAGAACACGAAAAAAGTGGGTGGCACAATTCTGTCTGTCTGTCCGTACCTCAACCTACAGCCTAAACCACTGAAGCGATTTTCTTCAAATTTTGAACTTAAGGTTTTTTTGTAACTCTCCAGAGGGGAAACTGAATTTTTTTTTAGCTCAAAAAATAACGGTACTTGCCATACAACCGTTAAGGAAAAGCTTATTTATCTCAAAAACGGTTCAACGATTTTGATAAAAAAAAAATCAGTGTATTACTGTAGATATGATGTACCTTTCAATGAGAAAAAAAATCACCAAAAACATTTATTAACGGTACCTGCCATATAACGGTTTTTTTGATTTTTGATTTTCTCATTAACCGCTCATCCGATCTCAATAAATTTTTTTTCACAAAAGCTTTGTTACAATATTAATAAAACTGCATACCAAAACTTTTGAAAAAATAAATTTTTGATTTTTAAAAAAAGATTCAAAATTTTTTTTTGAAAATTCAATATTTCAAAAACGGGTTGATGAATTAATTTGAATTTTCAGTTTCAAATGTATATTAATATATACTCAAAATTGGCATACCAATTTTTTTTTTTGAAAATTGTTACAAAAATTTTATATATAAAAAATTAATTTTTAAGAAAACGGCTCCAACGATTTTAAATTTTTTTTTTGCATATATTGATATTTTCTTAAGTAATCAAATGGCATTCTTTTTCTTGCGCTCTAAGTTATTTATCAGGCTGTTTAAACAATTAAAAGAACGATTTAAATACTTTTTTATACTTTTTCTATAATTACTTGAATATTTTTTAAAGCTCTTAAGTTCCACACAACTTGAACATAAGAGCAAGTACGTGCGATCCAGTCGTGCATTTTATTGTAGACTCTTTTGATTCTTGTTGCTTATGACAAATGAAATATGTGGAAAAAGTTTCGTGTCAATTCTGTTGAAATTTGGTAATATTTTACTAAAAAATCAGTCATCATTTATGAAGAAGGCTATAACTTTTTTGAAGGTGCCAAGCTGACGCCGAGCGGACGCCAAGTGGAGGCGGAGCGGAGGTGGACCGGAGGCAGAGCGGACGCCGAGCGGACGCTGAGCGGAGGCAGAGGGGAGGTAGAGCGGATGCCGAGTGGAGGCAGAACGGATGCCGAGTGGACGCCGAGCGGACGCTGAGCGGAGGCGGAGTGGAGAAGGAGCGGAGGCGGAGCGGACGCCGAGTGGACGCCGAGTGGAGGTGGAGTAGATGCCGAGCGGAGGCGGAGCGGAGGCCGAGTTGACACCGAGTGGACGCCGAGCGGAGGCGGAGTGGAGGCGGACCGGAGGCAGAGCAGACGCTGAGCGGACGCTGAGCGGATGCATAGCGGAGACGGAGTGTACAATGAGCGGACACCGAGCAGATCCCTAGTGGACGCTGAGTAGACGCCAAGCGGACGCCGAGCGGATGCTCAGCGGACACCGAGCGAACGCTGAGTGGAGGCCAAGCGGACGCCGAGCGGACGCCGAGCAGATGCCAAGCAGAAGCCAAGCGGACTTCGAGCGGACGCTGAGCGGATGCCGAGCGGATGCCTAGCGGACGCTGAGTGGAGGTGGAGCGGATGCCTAGAAGACGCCGTGCGGAGGCCGTCCACTCGGCCGTCCACTCGGCGCTCCACCTCTGCTCAGCATCCGATCGGCGTCCGCTCGGCGTCCACTCGGCGTCCGCTCCGCCTCCGCTCCTTCTCCGCTCCGCCTCAGCTCAGCGTCCGCTCGGCGTTCACTCGGCATTCGTTCCGCCTCCACTCAGCGTCTGCTCGGCATCCACTCCACCTCCACTCCGCCTCCGCTGAGCCTCCGCTCGGCATCCACTCCACCTCCACTCAGCGTCCACTTCACCTCTGCTTGGCGTCCGCTCAGCGTCCGCTCGGCATCCGCTCCACCTCCGCTCAGCGTCCGTCTCCAAATCTGTATATATGTATATAACCGTTGCACACATAAGCCAACACATAACCGAAATACCCTTGAGCAGGCAAATAAAACATTTAATTGACTGCCACGAGAGGCAACCTTTGTTGCTCGATAAAGCAGGCAATACTCTATAGCCGCAGTATACATAGCTTTGCTAAGAAATTTATTATTGAATTGTAAACAGTTTAATTTTTCTAAAGTCTCAATAAAATTCAATTCGAGGTTAGCAAATACCAAAACCATTAAGTATCAAACGAAAACTACCTCCTTACCTATTCGAGTTTACCTTACCTACAACAAACAAAATTGTTCGAATCGGAACATGTAACCATTTCCGTTGCATCCGATTTTCAATTTTCCCCATACCGGGAGCTATCGCTAAGATGTTTACACATCAAAAACTGTTACGGTAAGTAAGAGAATGTTGGCAATACTTATAAAGACTCAACCATCCCAACTCTCTATTTAAAATTTTATAAAATCGTTGTAACGAGAGAAAACTTTCATGGCAATGTAAACGACGGATTTCCTGTAAAATTGGGCATACTGCCAAGAAGTGATAAACATCTTCTATCTCTTCTGTTACATAAATTACAAAGTTGCGACAGATCATTTTGATGTGGTATTAAGATTTCAACTCTAGTTTTCAAAATTATAGATACTTATAACTTCAGCTGAAAAAACTCTGCAAAATAGTTTGCATTTGATTCGTGATTTAAGTGTCTATAGACATTTCTAGATGTAGATGAAAATGTCTTAGAGATATTTTCAGTAAACATCTTTAGGTCAACTTTGGCGATCACATTTGCGAACTGATCTTGTCAAACGTCAACATTTGACTCTGACAAAGTCAGAACCGAGCTATGACGTAAAGCGAGCTCGTTCCATTTTTTGAAAGGGGAGGCGTTCGTACGGAGAAGTTTTTTCAAAATGGCTTTATGAAGACACCTATTATTGCTTTTCATTAATTTAGTAATAATTTCTTCATTTGATTTTAAATTTTGCATATATATTGACTTTATACCGGACTCTACAAATGTATATAGAATAATTTGGTGTCGAATTTGGAAATCTGAATAAGCGCTTGAAGAACTGTCTGTGTAGACATTCAAAAGCTTCAATAGGGATATAACCAAAGACCTGCACTCCATAGCACAAGCAAGCATTAACTGTAGCATTAAAGACTCGGTATTTAGACGCCAGATCGATATTTTGGTTGGAGAAAAACTTTGGCCACATCATGTTTAGCGCTAGTTTAGCCTCAGTACATTTTATGCTAGAATGTTTGCTAAAGTTAAGATTGTATGTTAACCATACACCCAATTATTTAAGCTCCTGCACAATCTCAATATGTTCGCTATTGACCGACCAATTTTCTTCCGGTAGTCTTCTGCCTTACCTGGCTTCGAAGATGACAACTTTGGTTTTAAGGGTATTAATATGGAGACCCCAAGTCTCACAAAAGGAACTAAGTTTATTAATTTGCAACTGTAGCGTAAAAGGGTTGTCGGCAAGTAAAACCAAATCGTCGGCATATAACAATACTCTCACTACAATATTTGCAAAAAATACTCCACCTGGAAGGATTAGATTAGATTAGATTAGATAAGATTTTTATTACTTAACTTTGAATTTAACATTACATTCCTTGTTTTTAATTACAAAAATCATTATAGCATGGCTTTGCCGTCTGCCAGATTGACAATTAAAATAAATAAATTCAATTTATGTATTAAGCTATCACAATAAAATTTGGGATTACAAAAGTATGTATGTACATTTAACAAAAGATACTACACGAATAATAAAATTAGAAATCTTCACTTATTATTAGTGATCTATATCTCGACGCAAGCTTGCAATACTCATAAAGTTTGGGAACATCCATCTCATTCAGCCTTCTAAGAACTTCTTCATCCGATAAAAAGTCATTTCCAAAAATACTTCTTCTAATTTCCCTGAGAATTGGGCACCTTCCGATGAAGTGAATAACGTCCTCTCTTTCCTTCAGGTTGCACATACTACACTCCAAAGGTAAATCGGGTCTGTGAGGTATGAAGTTCAAGTTGAGTAATTCACTCCGAAGTCTGACCATCGTAGCAATCACGTAAACGTTGTTTGAATCACGAAAATAGTTTTTTTCTGCAAGATTATGGTTGAGCCTACTGTAAATTGTTCTGAATAAGGAACTTGAAGCTTCAGCTACATATTCAGCTCTACACTTCTCATCTACCATTGCTACAATCTCGTAAAATAGGGCCTTGCTGGTTGATAAATTTTCAACGTTTAAATTAAAATTTAAATTGCATCCTTCTGCTAGGATTAACCACTCCCTGTACCAGCTATTTTGGTTTTGTATAGCTTTAAGAACTACTTTTCTGACAAGTCTGGATTCAGGCATTTTGAACACGTTCAATAGATAGTCTGCTTGCAGCTTTAAGGTTTTTGTGTATAAAGGTGAAAGTCCAGTTTCTAAAATTATGACATAGTTAGGCGTGTTTGATGGTAAGTGAAATATTCTCTTCACATAGTGCGTTAAGAGTTTCTCCACCGCTTGGAATTTTTTACAGCCCCATACTTGCGCACCATACAAAAGTATACTTTCAGCAACTGCTTCAAATATCTTGAATTTACTGCTATGAGCTATGTTTTTATTCGTAAAGCAACTCTTCCAAGAAATATTAATTGCAGTTTTTGCCTTTTGCAGTTTTTCATTAAAATGCCTTTCCATACTAAGGTTTTTGGAGAAAATAATGCCGAGGTACTTGTATTCACTAACAATTTCTATGTCTTCGCCATTGAAGTTCCATTTTTCACTCGACGCATTTCGTCCACCACCTTGTTTAAATATCATAACCTTAGACTTTTGGATGTTAACAATTAAGTTCCATAGCCGACAGTACTGGTATACTCTGTTTATCATCAGTTGTAATGTTTCTGGGGAATACGCGAACATGACTATATCATCTGCAAACAACAATGCCTTAATACGTACCCCTGCGAAATCAACCCCACCAGGAAGGTAATCGATGAGATCATCTATGAAGAGCGCAAACAAAGTGGGGCTTAATGTGCAACCCTGCCTCACTCCCGATGTGGTTGCGAACCAATCAGAAAGTTCCGCTCCGTTCCACACTGCAGCCTTTGTTCCTCTGTACAATTCTTCAAGAACGCGTCCGAACTTCAGCGACAACCCCAGACTATATAGTTTGTACATTAAAGCACCACGGTCGATTGTATCGAAAGCCGCTTTAAAATCGATGAAGAATACATACAATTTTCTACCCTGGTTAAGAAAGCTCTCTTCTACCTGAGCGTCGAACTTGACGAGTTGTAGAAGCTGAGTAAGGTCAAAGATTCTCGAGTCTAACTCCAGATGAGTCCTGAAACCAAAGGGCGCTTCACCTATCCCATCCACACCCGATCCCTGTCCCACGTCGGCACGGCGAATAGCTGTCCACGTAATCCCCCTCGGTGGCACGGCGAAAAGCTGTTCAACGAGATCTCCCCCATGTCGGTACGGCGTATCGCTGTTCGACGTGTTTTCCCAAACACATTACTCCTTTTCCTTGACAGTACGGCGAATAGCTGTCTGTCACTCTTATCTTATCATATCCTCTTCCCTTGAGTCCTGAAATAACTTATCCATAAACCTTCCCTATCCAAACCCATCCCTGTCCATCGTCGGTACGGCGAATAGCTGTCCACGTAATCCCCCTCGGTGGTACGGCGAAAAGCTGTTCAACGAGTTCTCCCCCATGTTGGTACGGCGTATCGCTGTTCGACGTGTTTTCCTATACACATAATTCCTTTCCTTGACAGTACGGCGAATAGCTGTCTGCCACTCTTATCAAATCATATCCCCTTCCTCACCCACTCCAATTTTCCTATTGGGCTGGATCTAAGGTGTTACACGACCCGTGCCGATGATCAGCCTGGCTGGGGGCCCAATTAAAAATACTAGCTCAGTCGTTAACGGAGTATCCGACTTTTGGCACTTTTCGGATCAGCTTGCCTTCTCTACATATGCGAATCTCTGTGTAGAGTGACCAACCTTTATTCGCTACTCGTGGGTCCAAAATAATTGTATGTCAAAACAAAAGACAAAAACAAGGATAGATGGTGAGACCGGTTCTCCTTCGAAACCGGGCGGCAGCACGGCGTCAAAGCTGTTTGCCGTTACTCCTGGGGTCGGTTTCAGTGGGGTGGTTGTGGCAAGTCATGGTCCCCCATCTGATACAGATTCCAGCGAGAGAAGTAAGGTGGTAGCAATACCTTATTTCAGTAGTGGTGGGGTTGTGAATAACGGTCCGACCACTTCTAGAGAGAGTGAACCTCTTCCGAGTACGTCTCGGGAGGGAGCCCAACTCGGTGGTGTAAGGGTTGTGAATAATGGTCCTCCCACCACTGGAGAGGGTTCTCCCCCGAAGACGTTACCATCAACTACGCTGAATAGGCAAACAAAGGACAGCTATACGGTCAGGCTGACAGCTCCTAGGATTCTCAATACCTTTGGTAATGAAAAGCTGGAGGTCGAAGGGAAGACGGAGCTGGACGCCAGGATAAAATGGGCTCAGTGCATTTTAGCCAATGCGCAGACCAGCGGCAACTCCACGTCAAAGCAACAAAGGTCTCTAGATGATACCATCCCGGAGCCCAAACGACCCAAGGTGAAAAACACCAGAACTCTCCATTGCGGCGTATCCAAGACCTATAGTGATGTCCTCAAAGTATACAAAAGAGATGAGGTTGACGCGGATCGCGTCCCTCCACAAAAAACTGATGCTGAGCCTGTGGGATGGGACCCTGGTGCATCCATCACCTTTCCATCCATTGTTGATGAGGAATCCAGGTCATCCCTGATCAAGGTTCAGTCTTCTACTAATGTCGACAGTCTGACCGAAATGGAGACCGAAGACTAGCTTAACCTCGTTCCATTGAGTGAGAATGAGCTATTGAGTTCATCTTCTGATTTGGAAGAACGCAACGACACCGTACAGGAGGCTATTCCGCCTGATTGTAGCCAAATGTTGCAATTAGTCCAAATTAACCTTCAACACTCTATTAAGGCTTCGGCCTCCCTTCTTCTCCGTCTATCCAGAAACGGTGAGGATATTGTTCTGATCCAGGAACCCTGGATTGTTAAATCCATGGTTAAAGGACTCAGAACTCCTGGATACTACTTACTGTATGCATCTGGTAAGGGTGAACCTAGATCTTGCATACTAGTTAAAAGTACCACTAACGTATATTTACTCCCTGATCTCAGCGATAGAGATATCACCACTGCTAGACTGGAAACGGCCAATGGTGCGTACTGGCTAGTGTCGGCGTATCTGGGCCATGACAATCTCGGCCCTCTCCCCGGTTATACACTGGAGAGAATCATCGCACAGGCAGAACGACAGAAGATATGTCTCATTATTGGGAGTGATGCTAACTCCCATCATACAGTATGGGGAAGTACTGATATCAATGATAGAGGTGAATCTCTTTTTGATTATATTTTAAGTACTAACCTTATAGTAAGTAATGTGGGAAACGAACCTACCTTCATTACTAAAAACCGACAAGAAGTATTGGATATTACTCTTGTCTCAGATACAATTCATCACAAGATCTTGAATTGGAAAGTATCTGATGAACACTCGTTTTCTGATCACAGGTACATCCAATTCAGTCTAAATGATGAACCTCCTAGCCGCTTGGTATTTCGAAACCCTCGAAAAACCGATTGGCTTAAATATAGGATAACACTCAAAGGTCTATTAAAACCTGATCTTTTAAATCCTCCTTCAAATATAATTGAACTTGACTGCAAGGTCAGTGATCTCACGTTAGCCCTTAACAAATCAATGGCTATTTCCTGTCCACTTACTCAAGTAAGGGGAAAAAAGAAGCCGTATTGGTGGGATTCAGGGCTTGAACCGCTCAGGAAAGATTGTCGTAAATGTTTTAATCGAGCTAAAAGTACCCGAGTAGCGTCGGATTGGGAATCCTATAAGGAAACCCTTAAATTATATAAGAAAGCTTTGAGGAAGTCTAAGAGATCCTCCTGGAGAATTTTCTGTGGAAATATAGAAAAAACTTCAGAGGCATCCAGGCTTAGAAAAATCCTCTCTTCAAATCCAGTGATGCCTAGCTGTTTGAAAAATGCTGATGGCTCATGGACCAACTCTTGCGAAGAATCGCTAAACCTGCTACTAGATACTCATTTCCCTGGAAGCTCCAAAAATATTAATAGCTTCGACCATAATAGGTCAGATAATGAGCCAAGATATCCACAAGGTCTTGTTACTAGGGAAAAGCTGCAATGGGCGCTCAACAGCTTCAAACCATACAAGTCTGCAGGACCCGACGGCATAGTACCAGCTGAACTCCAAATGAATTCTGATTTAATTCTGCCAATTCTGGAGATCATTCTTACTAGTTGTTTAAACCTGGTCCACGTTCCCCTGTTATGGAGAGAAGTTAAGGTTGTGTTTATACCCAAAGCTGGCAAATGCTCCCAAGTAAACCCGAAAGATCTCAGACCTATTAGTCTATCATCATTCCTTCTTAAAATCTTTGAAAGATTGATCGATATCCACCTGCGAACAAGCATAGACACGCGACTTTTGTCTACTGCTCAACACGCTTATTGCAAAGGGAAATCGGTTGAAACTGCGTTACATACTCTAGTTCGAACTATAGAATATTCCCTCCATCATAAAGAGTACACCATGGTCGCTTTCTTGGATATAGAGGGCGCTTTTAACAATGTCGACACATATGCGATCGCATCTGCTCTGACATCCCTGAAGGTAGATGGTACGCTTGGTGAATTGATTAATCAAATGCTGACTAGCAGGGTTATCAATTCAAAACTGGGCAGCTTTTCCGCTAGAAGGTCTGTCAGTAGAGGTACGCCGCAAGGTGGTGTCCTATCTCCCCTTCTCTGGAACTTGGTAGTAAATGAGCTGCTGACATGCCTGGAAGCAGAGGGTTACAGAGTGATTGCATATGCGGACGATGTTGCTATTGCCGTATCAGGAAAGCATCCTACTGTCTTAAAAGAACTCTTACAAAATGCTTTAAATAAGCTTACCAACTGGGCTGACCGGTGTGGTCTGGGTGTCAACCCTCATAAAACAGAACTTGTTCTATTCTCAAGGAAATATAAAATCCCTCATATTGATCCTCCTTCTATCAAAGGTACTCCACTAACATTCACTGATCAAGCAAAATATTTGGGTCTTATTTTGGACAAAAAGTTAAGCTGGAAACCTAATATACAAGAAAGAGTCAAAAAAGCCACAGTGGCACTTTTCTCTTGCAAAAAAGCCGTTGGGAACAAATGGGGCCTTCAACCTCGAATCACTCACTGGCTATATACTTCGGTGATTAGACCGATCCTCACTTACGGAGTGACAGTATGGTGGACTGCTCTGGATAAAGCGGTAAATTGCGACAAATTGAGCAAAGTCCAACGCTCTGCTTGTTTGTGCATAAGTGGAGCACTTCGTACGACACCTTCCGCTGCTCTAGACGTTCTGCTCCATCTGACACCCCTCAATATTTTCAGCAAACAAGTGGCTGCAAATACAGCCATTCGCCTTAAAGCTTCCTCACAATGGACCAACAACAACTTTGGCCATTCCATCATTCTGAATTCATTCGGATCAATCACAAGTCGCACTGATTACACCATCCCAAAACTTCAGTTTGGCAAAAACTTTCAAGTCAGCATTCCTTCTAGAGTTCTCTGGGAGGATACGGCTCTCTTGGAAGATGAATCAATCCATATTTACACCGACGGATCGAAAACTGATGATGGGGTGGGTGGTGGTGTGTACTCAGAAAGACTAAAATTAAGTCTCTCCTTCCGTCTTCCTAATCATTGTAGCGTGTTCCAGGCGGAACTTATGGCGATCAAAGAAGCCTTATCTTGGCTGAAAGAAAACGTGTTATCAACTACAGATATCCGCATCTTCTCGGATAGTCAAGCAGCTATCAAATCTCTGGAATCGGTCTCTACCAACTCTTTAACAGCCCTAAATTGTCGTTCATCTCTGCTGGAGATGGCGCAGCAGTTTAACATTCACCTGTGTTGGGTGCCGGGGCATAGAGACATTCCAGGTAATTGTAAGGCCGACGAACTCGCTAAATATGGAACAACTCTACCTCTTCTACCTAGTAAGGCAGATATTGGTATTCCCATCGCTACATGTAAACTTAAGCTGAAGCAAGATGCTTTAGAGAAAACAAACGTTAGGTGGAACAATATCACCACTTGCTGGGCAACAAAACAAATCTGGCCAGTAATGGATTTTAAGCGGTCTAAATGTTTGATATCTCTAAGCAGATTGCACATAAGCTCCATGATAGGTGTCATAACCGGACACTGTCTTATAGGCAAGCACGCAACGCGTCTTGGCGTATTCTCTAACGATTTTTGCAGAAGCTGTATGGACGAGGAAGAGGTGGAATCGATTCCTCATCTTCTATGCACTTGTCCTGCTCTATCTCATAGGCGAAGACTCCATCTTGGAGATTTCTACTTCAATGATCCTAGTGATTTAGTAAATGTTGACATAGGTAGTCTGTTACGCTTCATAAGAAGCTCCAAATGGTTCATCGAGTAGGGAAAAAGGCTTCCCAGATTCTTGTGGTATCACAATGGGCCAACTTATGGTCTAAGTGTGTCAGATTTCATGACTGACAGCCACTTCAACCTAACCTAAGAAAGCTCTCCGCTAGACTCCTGAGCACGAAGATGTTGTCAATTGTTGAGTAACCTGATCTGAAGCCAGCTTGAAACTCTTTCAGTAGGTTCTGCGTCTCAATCCACGTTAGAAGTCGTTTATGCAACATCGTTGTAAATATTTTATAAGATGCGTTAAGAAAAGAGATCCCTCTATAGTTAGCTGCATCCAGTAAAGATCCTTTTTTATGTATTGGGAATATTATAGCATCCCTGAATTCTTCTGGGGAAAGATCACCCTCCATTACTTTATTATAAAGCATTACAAGACGTTCTTTGAGCATAAAAGTTCCGTATTTATAAAACTCAACTGGAATACCATTCGCACCAGCAGCTTTTTTATCTTTAAGGGCCCCAAGCGTTACTTCTAAATCCTCTATAGTGAAATCAGAGTCAAGAATTTCGTTGGCGAAACCAGGAACCGCAAAATACCATTCAGTTGGTGTAGTTGTTGTTGTTGGATTCAGTAGATCCTTGAAATGGACACTCAGTGAGTTTGAGCAGAGTTTGGAGTGGATATTGAGTTTTTTACCATTTAATTGCCAAGCCAGTTTCCAAAAATCTTTCGCGTTTTTACAGGACGCTAGCCTGGCTGCCTGCAGTTCCGCATAATTCACCTTTTTCCTTTTACATAGCTCCTTATATTTTCTGTTGGCCTCGATGTAGAAATTCTTAAACAAACCTTGGGATGAATTACGGAAAATTCTCAGCCATGCAAAAGATATCTTACGATCTTTATGGCACTCCTCATCATACCAGGGTTCCTTTCCCGATTTGTTTGTTTTAAGGCAGAATTCTTGGTGAGGATAAGATGTCTTTACGATTTGCTCTAGCATGACAAAGTCTACATCTTCGTGTGATTGGAGTTCCAAATCAAGTCGCTGTCTATAAGCCTGGGCGTTTGAGATTTTCCAGCAGAATTTTGGAAGCAACCGCATGCTAATAGTTTCAACATGTGATTGAACAAAATGTTGAAAGGTAACAACAACCGGAAAATGATCAGAGTATGGTAAATCTTTAACCGTAAAATCTGTCACAAAGGGTTCCCAATCTTCTCCTAAAATAGCATAATCGATCACAGATGTGCCTTGACCACCAACAAATGTAAAATTTCCAGATGCATCGCCTAAACTGGTTCCATTTAAAATTCGAAGTCCAAACGAATCGCAAAGATCCAGAAGTTTGTTTCCTCTAGCATTACCAAGATTATCTTTTGATTTCCTACACTTTCCGATTGCTTCGTTCATCGCACCTGGAGCTAAACCAGTTCTCGCGTTCAAATCGCCAATCACCATCACGTTCGAAGATCTCGTAAAGTTAAATATCTCAAATACTTTATCGAAGTCTGATTCCCAATTATTGCAATTTAAATATAACGGTAAAATCCAAAACATTTTGTTGTTGATTTTTAATTCTACGAACGCATTCCAAACATCTTAACTTTTTCTTGAATCCAAAGAAGCATCCTCCGCTAGCTCTTCCTCGCGAGTGATTCCGTATCGCAGGTATCCATTTGAACGTATAATCTAACATTTTGTTTTCAATACTTGCGAAATTGTTCTCCGTTACAAAAGTTTCATACAGAAAAATTTGGTCAAAACCATTACCAAATTTATAAAAATCAATAAATAGAGATTTATTATTCAGACCCGACACATTGTATGATAAAATCTTAAAATATTCATTCTTATAGTCTAAAATATTCAATACTTCACTACTTTTATTTTGGCAGACGGCTTTAGTACTAAACACTACAATTTATGCTCCTACTGACGCCACTGGACCCTGGAAATTCAACTGCAGTACCGACGTTGTTGGGTTGTGACTTTTCTGCCACCTGAGAGCTGTCACTGCAATCTGTCATAATTTTGTTGAACATAAGTAATCCATCTTCTTCGTCGCATTTCAGGATGTTATTTGGGTCCAAATAAAACGTTTTGTTTTCAATTAAAAGTGTTTGACCACGAATAAAAACTTTGACTGATTTGTTCCTTGAGTTTATGTTTGCTTTTATTTGTAACAAGAGTTTCCTTTTTTCACGAGCTGCTCTAGTATAATCGCGGTGAATGGAGATCCCGGTGTCACGCAATTTGATGGCAGCCTTCAATATACGCGGTACATCATCACTATTCTGCATTTCCACAATAATATTGGCCGTTCTGTTGTTTCTGGAACGAATTACTTTTGTTCGCGTTATTACTGCTGGGTTATTTTCTTGTAAAAGATCCAGGCAAACACTTTTAGCTTTCTCTGTTGCATCTTGATCATCTTCAAGAGGAATATGCAGTACCAAATTTTTCTCGTTGGATTTCCTTTCAAGAAAATCAATTTGCCGTTCGAGAATAAAGCATTTATTTTCCACTTGTTGCAGCTTTGACTGAAGAATTTCATTGCTACGCTCAAGGGACTCCATTTTTGTTTTAACTTCAACCAAGTCAGATTTCGTTGGCAGATTTTTAAGCCGATCGTCGAGTAATGCTGCCAGAGAGCATTCAAGAGTTTTTAGGTCTATCACTTGCATATTTTCAACTTTCGAATCGAGGTTCTGTTTACCTTCAAGGGATGATGATTGTGCCTCTGGAGATAGAACAGACCATGGACGTTTCAACACAGGTCCTTGGATTTTGGCGGAGTTTTTGTTGTTGTTACACGGTCTGCTGTTATTGTTAGTGTTGTTTTTAGTCGGCGGAGTGCGTTGCAAGCCACTCATTTTGTACGGCGTTAAATTTTCAGATACAAAGCAAAATTTCGCTCACCTTAATAAAAATTGCTTCCTAGTGACTTATTAGAAGTTTCAATTTGGAAAAAAACTTTAATATAGACTTCTAAATAATTAAAAATCACAAATTTCACAGAGCTTAATTACAATGTCAGCCAAACTTCAACGAGCCAGGGTTGCCAAATCTCCTGGAAGGAGATCACAGATTTCATCGATGAATAAAGCAAAAAGCAATGGACTAAGGATACATCCTTGTGGTACACCTGCTGATGTTTCGAACCAATCTGATAACTCATAACCATCCCATACCCTTGCATTAGATGATGAGATGAAATTGAAATACATCAACAAAAACTTTCGTGACAAGCCCAAACAAGAATAAAGCAGATAAGAGCCTGTCTGTTGACTGTGTCAAAGGCAGCCTTAAAATCCACGAAGCATATGTAGAACTTCTTTTTATCTTCAATAAATTGTCTAGCAATGCTTATAACACAAAAGATATGATCCATGGTCGAGAATCCCGAACGGAAACCAGCCTGGAAAATACTTAGACGGTTTTTATCCTCAATCCAGTTTCTTAACCTTTCGTACAGAATCGCCGAAAATATCTTTCTCATCGTATTTAAAACAGAAATACCTCTGTAGTTTTCAAGAGCATTCGCATCACCTTTTTTAAAAATTGAAAAAATTAAAGCTTTGTTGAAACTGCCCTCTAAAAGTTGTTGCGTGTCAGGGTTGGCCACGGAGGCATCTTCGGTGCTGGAAAAGGGCAGTGGCACGCTTGCTTTTTGCACGGCTCAGCTCGACGGATTGGGGTGGTTCTTGCCCTTCTCCAAAGCACCTCCTACTCAGCAAACAAAATAAATCGTGCCTTTGTATAAGGAGAGGATAGGAATATGGAATAGGTTTAGAAATAGGAGCTAGAAATAGTAAAAAAAGGTTCGCACAACCATAGCTACCTATGCCACTGCATCTGAGAAAGTATGAGGCTTCTACAAACCCATTGGTGAAAATCAAGATTGCTTTGCAAAAACTAAATCTAACCTATCATCTAAACCCTAAATTCTAAATGTTTCATATACATGCGTATATAAATGTGTATATATATATATATGTACCCATATAAAAATATAAAATTTATACATATAAGATTATATGTATATATATATATATGAGTTCCTAGATCTATACCTATAACTAAACCCTATGTAAAAAAAATCTATTTCTTTCCACCAACGAATTGATATTTGCCCCACTGTTTCCCAGACACAGTGGTTCGCCGAGTCTTCAGAAGGCCTTGCCAGATGTTTTTGGCAAAAGTTTGGCCTGCCCACCTTTGTATCTAAAGACACAACCGTCGCTATCTCTTGGCCTGAATCTGAGAGATAGCCCCTAACTAAAACCTCCAGTCACAACATTCGTTCAGTAGTTTTATTCTGTCAACATAGATAGGTAAGTATGTAAGTTAGTTTAGTAAGCATTTATAGGTAGGTACGTCAACAGGTAGGTAAGTAGGTTCAGGTAAGTAAGTATTAAGTCAAGTTCAGTATAAGTAGGATAATAATGTAGGTAAGTACAGGTAAGTATATGTTAAGTAAATGTAAATATAGGTAAGTATATGTCAGTCAGTATGTAGTACTGTGTTGTCATTTTGTATTTGAAAAGTATATGTTAGTAGAAGTATTGAAATGTGTCACTGTCCGAAAGTCGTCTTTAACGTCCTAGTTCACATTGTACTCTGTCGTTGTCGTCCTTCCCGCCTCTCGATCGCCGGCCCAGCCGATCCTCCACACACCTAAATATTTCTTTAGCACTCCATCAGAAAACTATTTCACTTCCTCAAATGAATTGTAATTCAAAGCTATTTTTAGTTCAGACATTAAAATTTATTATATAAAAATGAGCTTAAAATCTAATATTATTAAGAAAAAAAAATCAAAAGGAAGTAAAGAAATTAATAAAAACTAAAAAAAAATATGCAGAAACTGTTTGTTTTTACTTATTAATTTTCTTCTCATAAGATAAAAGAAAAAAAAAAATCAACAAAATAATAAAAAAAAGAAAAAATGGCATAGATCCGAGGAACTGGAGTGTAAGTATTTCCTTCCTCTTGCTATGCATATATGTATGTATATATATATATATATAAATCAATATATTTTTTTTTCTTCACAAAACTTACTACTTGGTATTGTTCCTTCGATGTCCTGTCGACAGAATTTCGTAGGCTGGTTCCAACTAAAATGGCTTCTATTCGTAGCCAGGTCCCACTTTAGTTCACACATATATGTTTCCAGAGTCCAGAGGTATACACAACCTTTATCACTTTCTCACTATGTCACTTATCTTTACTGTTTTAATCAATTTATTACTCTATTATTATCTCTTAAACTTTCTCTTATTAATTTCCTTTATCCTTGTACACTTTTAAGATTTACGTTAAGAAAATTAAGAAAAGGAAGAATTATCAAAAAAAATCAGAAAGAAAAATTACTAAAAAAATTAAAATTCAAAAAAAAATTTTTACCAAGAACAAAAAAAATAAAGTTAGTCCAGAAGGGACAAAAAAAAATCCAGCAGCTTCCCACGACCAGTGTAAGGGCCCTTTAGTACACCCTTTAAAGGTTAAGTACTGCCCACAACACTGCAGCGAGCCCCCAGTCCAACACTTTTTCGTGGTTTTGAGCTCTACTCCTTTACAGCTTCCACCCTCCTTTATTGGCTTAAAACCCTCTTGGCGTAAAAGAAAAGCAGAGGCCTAGATCAATTGCCTATAGCGTACTATGGCTTTTATAGGCAGTTTCCGCTTGGTCTGGTGGACCTAGATGTACGTATGCATATATATATCTATATCTATATATACCAAAAGGTCACCTTGGCACCAGCACGTCACTACACTGACCTAAACCTAGGGAAATAAAGTCACCATGGAGATACTCATATCAAACAAACAAAACTGTGGATTCCTACCTCTGCTATTATAGAAACGGAGTCTCCAAATTTTTCTGTGGTAGCGATTCAGCTCACCACCTAGCACCTCCTTGATTGGAATTCCTATGCAATGTCCAAATCTAAAAAAAAACGTTTTTTTTTTTTTTTCTATTTTAAAACTGATTTTCACTGGTTCTACAATTTTTATTTTTCACCTTTTCTCGTTACCAATTCTTTTCTCGTAACGTTAGAAGAAAAAAAATGATTTTGACAATTCAAATTTTCGTATGAAACAAAAATTTCTTTCTATCCAGAGAAAGTTCCCGTACAAAAACTGAACTCTGTATTTGCGGTTTAAACGGTCGGCAACTTTTGATTTCGTTCGCTGCACTTTCTTTGAACAATTATTTAAAGCTGTTTCAAATTACATCGGTCGATGCCCTATGGCCTATATTCTATTTTACTTTTATGCATTTTAAGCTTTCTGCAGCCTGGAAGCATTAAATTTGATTTCTCCAGTCACTACTACTTATCTGATAGAAACTTCGAATATCTGTCAGTGTTGTTACCCAAAATACTTATGTATGAGTGTGCAGGCTAAAGCTTTCGACTTTTGTTGCTGCAACACAACTTACGATATAAAGATAAATAACAAAAAAAAACAATAAATAACTCTAAAATAACATAACATTAGCCTGTTTCTCGATAATTATTACTTCTAATACCTAAAAACTAAAAATATTGCCTAAATCCCTCAATTTAAAAAAAAAACTTTTCTACTTTCAAACGTAACTGATCATATAAAAGTTTTTGAACACTTCCAACCTCCTCCAAAGCTTTCGTGTTCATTGTTTTCCGAACGCTCATTTGATTGTTGCAAGGGTACCTCCCTTTTCGAACATCTGCAAACTTCACTCCGAACTGTCAGACTCAATTGTCACATTGTTGTCATTTATAATTCGTGAAAGTTTTACTTCTTCTTATCGTCTTAGTTCTTTACTTTTAAAATAATCTATTGCATAAAACAACATGTGAGGCAGCTAACATAAAAAGGATTAGCTACATTAATCACCTAAACATAATTTAACCAAAATATAAAATAATAATAGTGCATCCCACCAGTAACACCACAGATGCCGGTAAGTATTTGTTCTACGAAGGGGCCATTGATGCGATTCCCTTGTGTGTTTTTGTTTTGCTAAATATTACTTTTTTCTTTCAGATATCTTCCTCACATCAACCACCAACAACCCCAACCTATTTCCAGAAGGATAAGTGCCTATTATGTCACCAGAGACTGTTCACCCAACGTACCTGCTTGTGAATAAGCGAGGCCGTTCCATAAACAGACTCCGGTGGCAATAATTCATCCCCCGAATCTTATTAATTTGTTTTTTTTTTTCTTTTCTTTCAGGTATTCTTCGCTGCAGAGGTTCCATTGATGATCACTACCAGGGTAGAATCACCGACCTACATCATAACCATCACCCATAAGAAGGCAACAAGGATTCTACAAAAACAACCAAACCACAACAACTTCTCTAAAAGGAACACAAAAGGGACAACAGCAACAACTTTTCAAGGGCGACGATCGTCCCGTCCACCGTGTCGTGAGCTATATTTTTTTTTTGATTGTTTTTTTTTTGTTTTTGTTTGTGTATCTATTTTGTGCTCGTCTTATTTCGTGTGTTGTTAATTTACTCTTTGTTTGAAAGTAAAATTATTGCATTCTGTGGATGCAATTATTGCAAAAAAATCTATATGCGTACACCATTTGGATTTGATTTTGCTTTCACAGGTTGATAGTGAATATGATAACCTTTAATAAGGATGCCTATGTACCTGTATAATGATGTGTACATAGTAAAAAGATGTTTCTAATGGTTCATATGTTTAGATAGAATATTATAGGGTCGTAGTACGGACAGTTCATATATGACCTATAAACTTCGTTGCATCTTTCGTGTGTGCATATAGTACTCGCTAGATCTGTATACATTTTGTGTGTACATTGGTGTATTTAGTTGCTTCTTTATATTTCTTTTTTTTTTGTCAAGAGACTCGATCGGCTACGTAACAAACACGATGCCAATTTCGAAGTGGTCGTGACGAAATTGACCTCGAAAAAAAAAGGAAGGCGATCATAGGATTTGATGATGCGGTTAATATGTTTAGATTTAAAAGCCGTTCACAATGTGTGGCTCGTCCACTCCCTGAGTTTACTTTCAAAGTAAGGCCGGGCATACTTTTAGGTGTATGTGAATTGATTTTTGTGTAAAAGAGATTTCACCTTTTCGCATTTTGAAACAGGTATAAAATTTGTTGCTCTGTTTTTTGCTTGAAGGAAGGGTTTGTTGGACGATTTTTTTTTTGTATTTGTTTAGTGTTTGTTATAAAACAAACAAAATCAAAACTTGCAGTTATTCTAGGTGCTTAATGCTAATCAGTCTTTTCATCTCGTATATCACAGCCTCTCGTATATTGCATTATTCAACATCAGTTTTCATTTCTCGTAAGTTAAATAGCTATGATAAAGTAACTTCTCTGTGTGATAAGTTACCCGTATGGATTGATTATAGTTGTTGAGGTTGTTGGGATTGTGGATGTGGTTCGATAGGAAGTTAATTACGATACGGTTTGTATTAACTTGTCAGTTTTTAGTATCGAAACCAGGAATAATTATTTTAATCAGTCTTTATTTCTCTATTCCTACATTCTATCAGTCTAACGCTCTCAATTCTTACATTCTAATCAGTCTTAGATTCTCTATTCTTATATACTATCAGTCTTTAGTTCTCGTGTAATAAATAAAATAAATAAATAAATATTACTAACTATTAAATAAATAAATAAATAAATAAATAAGTAAAATGCTATGAAGAACAAACATAAAGCTGAATAAATAATAGTGTAAATAAAGCTCTATACCCAACAAACGAATAAATAAGTAAATAAATCAAATAAATAAGTTAATAAATAAATCAAATAAATAAGTTAATAAATAAATAAATAAATAAATAAATAAATAAATAATTAAATAAATAAATCAATAAATAAATAATTAAATAATCTAACACATAACACGACATATATATCACAGTTCAGCGGGAAAGCAACAGCAGCTGAGTGCGTCATGTGTGAATGTCTTTCGCATGATATACTCCTACTTTCACGCCCTGCAAGTTTCCTAATTCATAAAGAGAATTACCAACTGTCTTCAAAACTATGGATTTTAAGAATTTCGGTCCTAGTTTCGCATTGTATTTGTCTAATAAATTACTTTGTTTAAAGTTTCTTCTATACACTATCTGTCCTACTTTGTATGATATATTTTTACTCCTCGTATTATACGTTTTCTTAGATTTTTGATGTGCTAAATTCAAGTTCTCAAATATTTTATTCCTTAATAAGGCCTGTTTATCGGATTTGCTCGCGATTTCAAAATCGGGTTCTTTTATCGCATCGAGTCTTCTGAGGAGCTCATACGTTTCACCGTTTTGGATCATTTGTGAACCAAAAACAGCATAGTATGGCTCAAATTTTGTTGCCTCATGCAACACGCTACGTAGAGAAAATGCAGTATTGCTTACATGCATGTCCCATAGGCGTTGGTCACCATCAATGTATGACCTAATTTTGGTTAAGACCGAGCGGTTTACACGCTCCGAAGCATTCGCCTGGGGCGAATAAAATGCAGTTCTTATGTGTTTCACCCCATATTTTTTTAAAAAGCTGGAAAACAATTCTGAAACGAATTGTTTTCCGTTGTCAGAATGGATGTATTCGGGTACGCCAAACATATGGAATACGCTTTCTTCAAGATATTTCACTACCTCAGCTGCTGTTGCTTTACGGATTGGTTTGAGAAAAACATATTTACTGAAGTGGTCTAATACTATAAATATATGTGTATGTCCGTTCTTCGTTCGTGTGTACGGTCCCAAAAAGTCAATGTACAGTCGTTGAAAAGGTCGTTCGGTTATCATCTGGTGTCCCATGGGTGGCCTTGAAATCGAGTTCATCGGCTTATTGCATTTGCATATATCACAGTTTTGTACATAATCGTTCACTTCGGTAGTCATATTTGGCCAGAAATACCTCTGGCGGAGTTTTGCCAGAGTTTTGTGCATTCCGCCATGTCCTGTGGTAAAAGAATCATGCGCTGTTGCCAGAAGGCTCCTACGCAACTCATTCGGTACCCAGAGTTTCCAAGCCCTGTCTTCTTGAATAGGGTCCCCGGTTCGTTTGTCAGTCCGTTTGTAAACGAAGCCGTCCGAAATACAGATGTCGGGTAGTTTGTTCTGGTTCTCGTTTATTGTCTTCTTCAACTCAACATACTCTTCTGATGAAAAGTATGGTGAATTGAAGTCAACTTCTGGCATTTCGGTCGCGATCTCATCCATATGTACTCTTGAGAGAGTATCCGGTACTACATTGAGAATTCCCTTTCTGTGCTCAATGGTGAAGTCAAAGCCTTGTAGCTTGAAACTCCACCGAGCCAGCCGACCACTCAAGTCCTTCTGAGTCATCAGCCACTTAAGGCTTGCATGGTCAGTTATGATTGTAAAAGGCAATCCTTCAATGTAAGCCCGAAACTTCTTAACAGACAAAACGGCCGCATAGCATTCAAGTTCAGTTACGCTGTAGTTCCGCTGAGCGGGATTAAGCTTCTGAGACATGAATGCTATGGGTCGTTCACTGTTCTCTTCGTCCATCTGAAACAGAACGCTCCCTACACCAGTAGATGAGGCGTCGCATTGAATGTAAAAATGTTTTGTGAAGTCAGGGTTTGTCAGTATAGGTGCTGTCACTAAGGTCGTTTTTAGTTCCTCGAAAGCAGTCAAAGCTTCGTTTGTCATGACAAAGTCCTTCCCTTTCTTCAAACAGTCTGTCATTGGGGCTGATATAGACGCAAAATTTGGAATAAAGCGTCTATACCAACCCGTCATCCCTAAGAATCGACGGAGTTGCTTAGGAGTCTTCGGCACAGGAAAGTCCTTCACAGCAGAAACCTTCTCGGGATCCGTTCTTAGACATCCATCACCGACGAAATAGCCTAAGTACTTGATCTCCTTAAAACAAAACTTGCTTTTCTCCACGTTTATAGTCAACCCCGCTTCACGCAAACATCTAGCCACCTCTTTGAGAACGCTCATATGGGTTTCAAAATCCGGAGAGCAAATCAAGAGGTCATCGAGATAGACAAAGACATTCTCTCTCAAACGAGCGGGAATGACTTTGTCCATCAGCTTACTCATTCTCTGGGCGGCGTTGCACAATCCAAACGGCATAACCGTGAACTGGTACAACGGTCGTCCAGGGACTGTGAAAGCCGTCTTCTCTCTTGACTTGAGCTCCAGAGGAATCTGCCAAAAGGCGTCCTTCAGATCGATGCTCGAGATGAAGTGCGTGTCGTGAAGTCGACTCAAAATCCCTTCAATATGTGGGAGAGGGTACGCAAATTTCTTCGTGGCTGCGTTCACCTTCCTTGAATCTAAGCAAAGCCTGTTTTGCCTGGCTTTCTCACAAGCACAACTGGAGAACTGTAAGCGCTATTGCTCTCCTCTATTACGCCTAACTCCAGCATTCGATCGAGCTCAGCGTACATCAACTTCTGAACAACAGGTGAGATCGGGTAATGTCTTTGTTTGATGGGAATTGTGTCGTCTTCCATCTCAATGACATGCTCTTCGACCGTAGTCTTACCCAATCCCAACACCGCGAAAGAAGGAAATGCAAGCTTGACCCGCTCCAGTTCTTCAGCTTGTGTCGGAGAAAGTTTTCGCATGGGATCAGACTCTTGCCCTCCCGTCGGCGATGGAAAGTCAAGAGCGCTTATAATATTTGGAGCAACTTTAAAAGTCCTCCAAAAGTCTACCCCTAGATAGAGCTGTTGTTGCAGGCTTGGAACAACAAACAACTCTAGCTCATGGGTGTTACCGCCCCATGAGACATCAGTTTTAAACCTGCCGTTAATATGTTGGTTCTTACCGTCTGCTGTTTTTATGTCAACTGTCATTTTTGTCACTTGTATGTCATGTCTTTTTATAAAATCTATTGCACCTTTTCCCACACAACTTACTGACGCTCCACTATCTAGTAAGCCTACCATCTCTTCTCCATTTACTACCACTTTAGCATAGGGCCTATTGTCATCTGTTATCGCTAAAACAGTAGCTTCTATCTTATTTTTCTTATTCCTAAATATTGCACCCTTTTCCCTAAGCCTAAGAATTTTCCTAAAATTTCTACTTGTCTTTTGTTCTACAGATTCGATTTCTTCGTTAAATATTCGTTTTCTGGCTTCTTCGTACTCTTTCTTACGTTGGTGTAGAGTTTTATATTGCACTTGTTTTATTGGGTATGTATCTAATATTTTCGTATCTCTTTTCAGAATTGTCACTTCTCCGGGTTCTGTTTTTCCGGGATTGAAGTCTTCGCCGGCAGAGTTGACCCGGGTGCACTGCCGACCTTCAGGTTTCCCTGGCAAGATGCACAGTTAAAAGAGAGATTTCCCTGTCCGCAACTGAAACAAGTTAGAGCATGAAACGTCGAGGGACATGCTGCTGACGTCGAGTTGTTATCTTTCGTAAGTTCAGTCCTTTTGTCTCGTTCATTGTTCTTGTAAGTAGTATTTCGTTTGTCTGTTTTAATGTTAGTTTGTGGTTTGTCAGTCCTATTGTATTGGACAGCAGCAACATGCTCCTCCCATTCATCCTCCGACTCTGCTGACTGAGCCCTATTCCGGTATATACTTCTATCTTCAATTTCACTAATTTGTTTTCTATTTTTCCAATCTCTTGTTTCTAGATGTTTCTCAGCACGCCTACACTCTTCCCTGAGATCTCGTATGTCTTTGATGTTGCATCCGAAGATCAGTGTAGCAACCTTATCTTTTATATTATGCCTGACCATCGACACTAAATCTTTTTCGCTGGGTTTGTTCTTCAATTGGAGCATCAAACCCCGCACTTCTTCATAAAACTCGTCAAATGTTTCATTAGGCTGTTGACGCCTATCCATTATGGCTCTTAGGATCTCATGGTCACCCTTTCTATTTCTAAATTGCCTTAACAATTCTGCCTTTAGGTCATAGAAATTGAGATATTCATCTCCCTGATTTTCTTCCATATACTGCCAATACCACCGTTCGCCTGCACCTGTAACTAGGTGGTGAAAGTTCGCAAAAATTTGCTCGTTTGAGACCCCGTTTTTTCGTTGCAGAGTCTCGATTCTGAAGATAAAACTTTCCACAGTCATGTTTTTTGATGTGCCGTCAAATTTGATTGCCCACTTATGGATGTCAATCCGTTTCCCATGGTCATTACAGGTCCTACTTGAGTGACACGCTGGCCGTGACCTGTTTGGAGAAGTAGCCCTGGGTGGACTAATTTCAGGGTCTACAAAGAGTATTTCATCTTGCAGCTCTCGTCTAGATTGTGCAGTAAGGGTAGATTTTTCTACTATACGTAGACGGTCACTCATAGTGGTCATGTTGCCTGACACCATTTCCACCATTTTCTGCATTATTTTGAGGTTTTTGGCCTGCTCTGCGAGAAGTGAAATGGTTTTGCTATGGCTTTCGTTAATTGATCGCGAAACCGCACAATCAATAGCCTTCTTGAGATTATCTCCCCCCAAAGTGATCTCATACTCTTCTTTGTCTAGTCCTTCTTTTTCTGTTTCCTTGTCTGATTGTGAAATTAAAAATCGTTCTCTGTCTAGTCCTCGCGTTAGTCTGTTCACTGTGTCCCTAGTCTCGTCTTCATCTCCTCCTATCGGAATTAGTACCTGAGGTAAAACTACTTCCCCTTGAGCTGGTGGATGAGTCTCTATGGGAAGTGCCTCAGCCCCTTCTACCTGTTTCCCATTACCTTCACGGTTTTCCCTATCCAAATCATCAAATGGATTCGGTAGTACACTATGGTTGAGTTCATCTTCCGATGGAGTTGGACTGGGTGCTTGCCGAGGGTTTTTGCGCTTAGGCTTAGCACCTCGTTTGGCCGTAGTGCTCTTTTTGATTGCACCAGAGGATTGGCCCTCCATATTAAGGCTTTTTTTTTTCACAAAAACTAACTTCTTTTATTTTTTTCAAAAAAGGATATTTCTTTGGTTTCAAAAAGAATTCAAAAAAAAAATTTTAACTAAAAGGTAATCTTTGTATCTTTACAGATACCAAACAAAAATTTAGGTTTCAAAAATAAAAAAAAAGGAAAAAAAAACTAACTTCACAATAACTTCGAAAGTTATTTAACTCAAAAATTCAGAAATAAAAAAAAAGGTTGAAACTAAAAGGAAACTTTGAAACTGTATGTTTCAAAAAAAATTAATCAAAATTTCAAACCCAGATTAATGAGAATTCAATTATCAATCTGTTGAAATTATATAAAAAAAGAAAGAATAAAAAAAAATTACTATTTACTTTAAAGTTCGTAGTTAAAAGAAAAAAACTTCGAAAATCTAATCCTATATATAATAAAAAAATCAAAATTCAAAAATCATCAAATACAAAAAAAAATAAACATAATCAGAACTCAAAATTCATATCCAAGAATATCTTATACCAAAACAAGATGTTTAAATTTAAAAGTGTTAACTTTTGAAACCAAAAAAAAATTAAGTTGAAATATTTCTCAATTGGGTTTTCTATTATTCATTTAAGGTGTGTGAAGGTTGAACTGAGTTTCCAAACGATCTGAGAGGAAAAGTAGTGTCCAAGGTAAAAGTTTCGTAAAAAGCTCTTGTCTCGTTAATCTTGGTTCGTTATGTTCGTCTAGGTCGATGTCAACCTTCCTAAGTCAGTCACTGTTGTGACCGGTGCCTCTGTGACCCGACGAGTGCTTTGGATTATCTCTGATTGTCCCACCACTTCGTTCTTTCTGATGATAAACCTGAAAGAAGGTTGGCTAGGCAACAAAGACAACCCTTCACACGAATAGAATTTCGAAACATACCACTTACGCCACTCTAACCGTCTGGCTTACCTGACTGGTATGGCTAGCTGCAAGTGTTATGCTTCTAAACTCTATTCCGCTCCTTGCTTAGTGAAAGAACCTGTTTTACCTCACTAAATCCACTGGTTCTAGACCTGTTGGATTGGACAGCCAAACTTTCATATTCCACTTTGCAAAGAGCTTCTACGGTCTCTATGCTTGTGCTAGTAAGGATGAGGATAGGGATAAAAAAAATTAATAGGATGAAATTGAGTGAGATTATTGTGAGTCCAAGGGGGTGACCTTAAAATAAAAATCATCTCCTTGGAGTCCCAATGGATCTCGAAGCCGTTCGTACTCGTTGGGCGCCATTGTTGCGTGTCAGGGTTGGCCACGGAGGCATCTTCGGTGCTGGAAAAGGGCAGTGGCACGCTTGCTTTTTGCACGGCTCAGCTCGACGGATTGGGGTGGTTCTTGCCCTTCTCCAAAGCACCTCCTACTCAGCAAACAAAATAAATCGTGCCTTTGTATAAGGAGAGGATAGGAATATGGAATAGGTTTAGAAATAGGAGCTAGAAATAGTAAAAAAAGGTTCGCACAACCATAGCTACCTATGCCACTGCATCTGAGAAAGTATGAGGCTTCTACAAACCCATTGGTGAAAATCAAGATTGCTTTGCAAAAACTAAATCTAACCTATCATCTAAACCCTAAATTCTAAATGTTTCATATACATGCGTATATAAATGTGTATATATATATATATGTACCCATATAAAAATATAAAATTTATACATATAAGATTATATGTATATATATATATATGAGTTCCTAGATCTATACCTATAACTAAACCCTATGTAAAAAAAATCTATTTCTTTCCACCAACGAATTGATATTTGCCCCACTGTTTCCCAGACACAGTGGTTCGCCGAGTCTTCAGAAGGCCTTGCCAGATGTTTTTGGCAAAAGTTTGGCCTGCCCACCCTTGTATCTAAAGACACAACCGTCGCTATCTCTTGGCCTGAATCTGAGAGATAGCCCCTAACTAAAACCTCCAGTCACAACATTCGTTCAGTAGTTTTATTCTGTCAACATAGATAGGTAAGTATGTAAGTTAGTTTAGTAAGCATTTATAGGTAGGTACGTCAACAGGTAGGTAAGTAGGTTCAGGTAAGTAAGTATTAAGTCAAGTTCAGTATAAGTAGGATAATAATGTAGGTAAGTACAGGTAAGTATATGTTAAGTAAATGTAAATATAGGTAAGTATATGTCAGTCAGTATGTAGTACTGTGTTGTCATTTTGTATTTGAAAAGTATATGTTAGTAGAAGTATTGAAATGTGTCACTGTCCGAAAGTCGTCTTTAACGTCCTAGTTCACATTGTACTCTGTCGTTGTCGTCCTTCCCGCCTCTCGATCGCCGGCCCAGCCGATCCTCCACACACCTAAATATTTCTTTAGCACTCCATCAGAAAACTATTTCACTTCCTCAAATGAATTGTAATTCAAAGCTATTTTTAGTTCAGACATTAAAATTTATTATATAAAAATGAGCTTAAAATCTAATATTATTAAGAAAAAAAAATCAAAAGGAAGTAAAGAAATTAATAAAAACTAAAAAAAAATATGCAGAAACTGTTTGTTTTTACTTATTAATTTTCTTCTCATAAGATAAAAGAAAAAAAAAAATCAACAAAATAATAAAAAAAAGAAAAAATGGCATAGATCCGAGGAACTGGAGTGTAAGTATTTCCTTCCTCTTGCTATGCATATATGTATGTATATATATATATATATAAATCAATATATTTTTTTTTCTTCACAAAACTTACTACTTGGTATTGTTCCTTCGATGTCCTGTCGACAGAATTTCGTAGGCTGGTTCCAACTAAAATGGCTTCTATTCGTAGCCAGGTCTCACTTTAGTTCACACATATATGTTTCCAGAGTCCAGAGGTATACACAACCTTTATCACTTTCTCACTATGTCACTTATCTTTACTGTTTTAATCAATTTATTACTCTATTATTATCTCTTAAACTTTCTCTTATTAATTTCCTTTATCCTTGTACACTTTTAAGATTTACGTTAAGAAAATTAAGAAAAGGAAGAATTATCAAAAAAAATCAGAAAGAAAAATTACTAAAAAAATTAAAATTCAAAAAAATTTTTTTACCAAGAACAAAAAAAATAAAGTTAGTCCAGAAGGGACAAAAAAAAATCCAGCAGCTTCCCACGACCAGTGTAAGGGCCCTTTAGTACACCCTTTAAAGGTTAAGTACTGCCCACAACACTGCAGCGAGCCCCCAGTCCAACACTTTTTCGTGGTTTTGAGCTCTACTCCTTTACAGCTTCCACCCTCCTTTATTGGCTTAAAACCCTCTTGGCGTAAAAGAAAAGCAGAGGCCTAGATCAATTGCCTATAGCGTACTATGGCTTTTATAGGCAGTTTCCGCTTGGTCTGGTGGACCTAGATGTACGTATGCATATATATATCTATATCTATATATACCAAAAGGTCACCTTGGCACCAGCACGTCACTACACTGACCTAAACCTAGGGAAATAAAGTCACCATGGAGATACTCATATCAAACAAACAAAACTGTGGATTCCTACCTCTGCTATTATAGAAACGGAGTCTCCAAATTTTTCTGTGGTAGCGATTCAGCTCACCACCTAGCACCTCCTTGATTGGAATTCCTATGCAATGTCCAAATCTAAAAAAAAACGTTTTTTTTTTTTTTCTATTTTAAAACTGATTTTCACTGGTTCTACAATTTTTATTTTTCACCTTTTCTCGTTACCAATTCTTTTCTCGTAACGTTAGAAGAAAAAAAATGATTTTGACAATTCAAATTTTCGTATGAAACAAAAATTTCTTTCTATCCAGAGAAAGTTCCCGTACAAAAACTGAACTCTGTATTTGCGGTTTAAACGGTCGGCAACTTTTGATTTCGTTCGCTGCACTTTCTTTGAACAATTATTTAAAGCTGTTTCAAATTACATCGGTCGATGCCCTATGGCCTATATTCTATTTTACTTTTATGCATTTTAAGCTTTCTGCAGCCTGGAAGCATTAAATTTGATTTCTCCAGTCACTACTACTTATCTGATAGAAACTTCGAATATCTGTCAGTGTTGTTACCCAAAATACTTATGTATGAGTGTGCAGGCTAAAGCTTTCGACTTTTGTTGCTGCAACACAACTTACGATATAAAGATAAATAACAAAAAAAAACAATAAATAACTCTAAAATAACATAACATTAGCCTGTTTCTCGATAATTATTACTTCTAATACCTAAAAACTAAAAATATTGCCTAAATCCCTCAATTTAAAAAAAAACTTTTCTACTTTCAAACGTAACTGATCATATAAAAGTTTTTGAACACTTCCAACCTCCTCCAAAGCTTTCGTGTTCATTGTTTTCCGAACGCTCATTTGATTGTTGCAAGGGTACCTCCCTTTTCGAACATCTGCAAACTTCACTCCGAACTGTCAGACTCAATTGTCACATTGTTGTCATTTATAATTCGTGAAAGTTTTACTTCTTCTTATCGTCTTAGTTCTTTACTTTTAAAATAATCTATTGCATAAAACAACATGTGAGGCAGCTAACATAAAAAGGATTAGCTACATTAATCACCTAAACATAATTTAACCAAAATATAAAATAATAATAGTGCATCCCACCAGTAACACCACAGATGCCGGTAAGTATTTGTTCTACGAAGGGGCCATTGATGCGATTCCCTTGTGTGTTTTTGTTTTGCTAAATATTACTTTTTTCTTTCAGATATCTTCCTCACATCAACCACCAACAACCCCAACCTATTTCCAGAAGGATAAGTGCCTATTATGTCACCAGAGACTGTTCACCCAACGTACCTGCTTGTGAATAAGCGAGGCCGTTCCATAAACAGACTCCGGTGGCAATAATTCATCCCCCGAATCTTATTAATTTGTTTTTTTTTTTCTTTTCTTTCAGGTATTCTTCGCTGCAGAGGTTCCATTGATGATCACTACCAGGGTAGAATCACCGACCTACATCATAACCATCACCCATAAGAAGGCAACAAGGATTCTACAAAAACAACCAAACCACAACAACTTCTCTAAAAGGAACACAAAAAGGACAACAGCAACAACTTTTCAAGGGCGACGATCGTCCCGTCCACCGTGTCGTGATCTATATTTTTTTTTGATTGTTTTTTTTTTGTTTTTGTTTGTGTATCTATTTTGTGCTCGTCTTATTTCGTGTGTTGTTAATTTACTCTTTGTTTGAAAGTAAAATTATTGCATTCTGTGGATGCAATTATTGCAAAAAAATCTATATGCGTACACCCTTTGGATTTGATTTTGCTTTCACAGGTTGATAGTGAATATGATAACCTTTAATAAGGATGCCTATGTACCTGTATAATGATGTACATAGTAAAAAGATGTTTCTAATGGTTCATATGTTTAGATAGAATATTATAGGGTCGTAGTACGGACAGTTCATATATGACCTATAAACTTCGTTGCATCTTTCGTGTGTGCATATAGTACTCGCTAGATCTGTATACATTTTGTGTGTACATTGGTGTATTTAGTTGCTTCTTTATATTTCTTTTTTTTTTGTCAAGAGACTCGATCGGCTACGTAACAAAGTACTTGAGAGTGCTAGGACGCCATACGGCCCTAGGCTTAATGATAGGAAAATCCCTATGCACACCTCCACGTGGTAGAGGGCGGGTAACGCTAACGTGCAGGGGGACCGAATGGATGCCGGGATAAGCAGACAACCCAGCAATGCTGGTCAGGGCACAAACTTGTCCTTGGGATGGTTAAAAGCCCCCTTAAGGCGGTTGAACTGCAAGTGGCGGTCAACAGCATGATAGTCTGGTGGCGGAGGAGCGTTTTTTTGTTAAAAGGCCAACGGCAGCAGCAGGTAGCGTCTGTAACCCATATTGGGCGGCTACAAAAGGCGTCTGTTTTCCCATACTAGGCGTGGGCGGCCTCGAGCAGTTATGTGTTTGACCATAAAAAAGGCGGGTGTGCCTGTCAAATCTGAGCTTATGTATGTTATTAATCATATCTCGGAAAACACCATGGTGGAAGGATATATGCTAATACATGAAATATGACAACAAATGGAAATGAGTCCCCAAGAGGTAAACATTTTATCCTTCTGTAGCTTCGGTTGCAGTAAACCGCACATCGGATTTGGGGGTGCGGCTTTTTTCGTGTACCAGCGTCAATCAAGACGCCATAACAATAAATGAATCGTTAACAAATATAAAAAGTCTTTTAAGAAGAGCAAGAGCATACGTACGTAAATCGGAGCATGGAACGTTCGATCCTTGTACGGCGAAGGTAGATATGAGCAGGTTGAGCGTGAAATGCTTCACCTTAAGATCAGTATCCTGGGCACCAGCGAAACTAGGTGGAGAGGAAGAGCCGAATACAGAGCTGACTCTGGGCAAAATAGAATGCTGTATTCCGGGGAGGATGAAAGAGAGGGTGGCCAAAGGCTACATGGTGTCGGAATTATGTTGAACGAAGAAGCGAGGCGTTGTCTTATATCCTGGGCGTCCATTTCTGCATGAATAATGACAGCAAGGTTCCGTTCAAAAATTCGCAACGTCACAATAATTCAGTGCTACGCCCCCCCACAAATGAAGCGCCCGAGGAAGACAAAACCGCTTTCTACACTCATCTTAACTCAGTTTACAGTGGTGTTCCAAGAGCCGACATCATAATTGTCATGGGAGATCTCAATGCCCAAGTCGGATCAGACAACTACGGTCTGGAACGTGTCATGGGGAAAAATGGCTTGGGGTCACGAAATGAAAATGGCGATTGTGTTTAAACATAAGACTTGCAACAAAATCACCTGGGTACATCCGGATGGTCAAACTGAAAACCAAATTGACCACATCATGATTCAGCAGCGATGGAGGAAGTCAATGTGCGATGTTCGAACCATTAGAAATGCCGACATGGGAAGCGACCACCATTTGGTTCTCATGAGTCTCAAGCTACGAACTGCAGCTGTACAACGTCAATCACAGGGTGCAGCAAGGAATTCGAAGTTCAATACAAATGCTTTAAGTGATCTCAACATATGTCGTAACTATGTCACCAACCTTAACGACAGAGCTTCGTCATTAAACGGAATACAACTTTCAACAATTGATGAGATGTGGGGTGATATAAAAAGTGTTTTTATGGATGCTGGATCCGAAATTGTACCCAAGCAGTCGAGAGTAAGAGACTCTTGGATATCCCAAGACACCTGGGATAAAATCGAGCTTCGCAAATCGTTGAAGATGCAAATAAATGCCGAACCGGATGCTCAACGAAAGGCTGAATTGCGAAAGAGAGTATCGCTTAGCACATAAGATGGTCTATCGCTGTGTGAGACGGGACAAGAGGGTGAGGTTAGACGGTCTCGCAGAAAATGCGGAAAACGCTGCAAGAAGAGAAGATATGAGGGAATTGTACCAAATATCCAAGGAAGTTCTCGGGAAGAAAAGCAACACCAATCATCCTGTAATGGATGTGGATGGTACACTTTTGGTATCAATCGAGGATCAGCTGCGCAGGTGGAAGGATCACTTTTGTGCCTTGTTCAATGATGATTCTATCGAGCAGAGTGCTGAAGTACTCCAGCTTAACGAGATGCGTAGATCATATAGGGGTATTGACATCGAACCCCCTACAGCACTGGAAATTCAATCTTCGATAAATCTTCTCAAAAACAACAAAGCAGCTGGACTTAATGGTATACCAGCCGAGTTCCTGAAAGCTGACCCTGTCAGAACGGCTAGTATTCTACACCCGTTGATACAAGCTGTGTGGGAAAACGAAATCTATCCCAGCGACTGGAAGGATGGTGTAATTGCTAAGTTGCCAAAGAAAGGTGATCTTAAGAATTGCAACAATTGGCGAGGTATTACAGTTTTGTCCGTTTTTCCAAAATTAATGGCAACCATCATTCTGGAGCGGATAAAGATTAGAATCGAGTCTACACTCAAGAGGTATCAAGCTGGCTTCCACAGTGGTCGATCGCGTGTCGACCATATCAACACCCTGCGTATCGTCGTCGAGCAGTCTGCGGAGTTTCAATCACCGCTTTACCTCATGTTCGTGGATTTTGAGAAGGCCTTTGACCGAGTCAACCGTGAATGTATATGGAGATCACTTCTTGATAGAGGAATTCCCCCAAAAATTGTTGCCATTATAAGAGAGTCCTATAACAACGCAAGATGCTTTTTTTTACACAATGGGCAGCTATCCGACTCTTTCGAAGTGCGGCAGGGTGTGAGACAGGGAGATGTTCTATCGCCAATTCTCTTTCTACTGGCGATTGACGATATTTTGACGGCCAGCGTTGGAACAGCAGAGAGGCAGGGCATTCAATGGAGACCGTTTGAAAGGCTTAGCCAGTTAGACTATGCCGATGATATATGTCTCTTGGCAAATAACATCAGCGGGCTGAACGGGAATTGTCAAGCTCTGAAGTTAAAAGGAGAGTCAAGTGGTCTTAAAATAAATAGCAAAAAGACAAAAATAATGCTCACAGGCCGCTCCACACATCAGCGTATTTTAATACATGAGACGCCAGTTGAAGAGGTTGAACAATTTAACTACCTTGGAAGTATTGTTTCAGCAAATGGTGGAACTGATCTGGACGTTCAAAGTAGAATAAATAAAGCTCGCGCAGCCTTCGGTTCTCTCTCCCAAATTTGGAAATCATGTCAAATCTCCTTGCGCACAAAGTTGAGATTCTTCGAATCCAATGTCAAATCCGTGCTGTTATATGCTTGCGAAACCTGGAAAGTCACGACTACCATCTCAAAGGAATTGCAGGCTTTTGTGAACCGTTGTCTACGCCATATTCTAAAAATTCGCTGGCCACAAATTATATCAAACGAGGAATTGTGGCGCACGACAAGTCAAGAGCGGCTGGACGTCGACATAAGAAAGCGTAAATGGCAATGGATTGGTAACACACTGTGGACACCAAACGATGAGATTACAAAGCAGTCCTTTGAATGGAATCCTTATGGTGCACGGTGGGTTGGAAGACCAACAACAACAGTTCTAGCAGAAGCAGACTCCCAGAGAAAGACGTGGCCACAGTTAAAATATTTATCTGCAGACCGTGAAGGATGGAAACGATTTGTTGGCGCCCTATGCCCCAACCGGGGTTACAGGACTTGATGATGATGATGAAACTACTTAGGATACAAGAATCATTACAAGGTTTGTTAAAGAAAAACAAAAGATAATTTTTGAATTCCGTAGTACTATTTTTGTAAAATTCGGCTGGTATGCCGTCTATGCCTGGAGCCTTATTATTTTTCATGTTATGAAGGGTAACTTCTAGTTCAGAGAGAGATATAGAAATATCCAGGTGATTAACTGAAACGTTGGTCGGGGCGTAGTCAAAATTATGAAGATTCTCGTCAGCCGACAGAAGAGTTTTAAAAATACTCTGATTCCGCCCACCAAGTTCCCGAACGTTACTCCAGAACAACTTCGAATTTTTTGAGTTTTCTAATTTCTTAGCAAAATTTTTGTTTGTATGTGTTTGAGTTACATACGTCAACCTGGCATTGGAAATAGCAAACAATTTCTCCCCAAAGAAACAAATCTATCTTGTCATTAAATGAAAATGTTTTAATCTCTCGTGAGCGCTCTTTTCTGGGCAGAACTACTAGATTTTTGAAGTGTGGAATTGGCTAAACGTTGAAAACAAATATTAACAAATAGCAACTGGCAGTTTTTGTAAATGTTTGGAACAGAGATAATGTTTGTTTATTATAAAATTACGTAGTTGCACAGACACTCAAAAGAAACTACATTATCTGTTTTTTGTTTAAGATTTGTTTAAAATCTGAAAATAGTGAGCTCTGGTCAAAGAATAGCTAATTTTGCAAATAAGGCAAAAAAAACGGCAAAATTAAATACATATGTACATGTATTTGGAATCAAAGGGACATGAAACTTGTTTGTATACAGTCGATACTCCCCAAAGACTATACCGAAAAAAGGTAAAGTTAGCAAAATTTTATTCCTGAATGAATGTAGGTTATTTGTCCTATACTTATATGTAACACGCGTCTTAGACCAGACAAATTTGTATGTATTTTCTTAGTATTTCATAAAGCTTCTATCCGGCTTCTATTGAAATTGCCTTTATGACAACATATAGATACGTAACTTTTGTGATTGATGTTTTAGTCGTCATTTATTTGACACTGATTGATAAGCATAATAAAGATCATCCTTCAAAAATATTTCTCTGTTTTGTAAAAGTTATTGATGGGTATGATATAATGTTGAAATCCTCATCATCGAATCTTATGAGCAAATGCAAATTAGACTTAACTACCCTCATTCATTGTATGATGTTTGAGCTCACTAGAGAGTAGATACATCCACCACTGAAACATAAAGATTAAATTACAATTTCCCACACTGCTTGCCATTGCATACCTACATACATACTCCCTGGATTATTATCTCCTGAGAACAGTAAACATATTATCCTTATTTTATTTGTCCTAGCATTTTAACTTGGAATAATGCTGCATTGTTTATTATTATCCTACTTTGCGGTTTCCTTACATTTCACAGGAAGGTAATGAGGGTAGGTGTAGGTATATAATTGTAAACACCCACTTTGTGTTTTATCTCTCTTTAAAATAATTATAGATAAAATCACAATATGGGTTTTAAAGTTCTTAAGTTTAAATGTTTGGTTATGGGTCATATGGGTGTGTTTTCTCTCAGATGATAACTATTCTAAGTATCAAACAATGTAATTTACAGAATACCTTACCTAGCTTAGAAAAAGGTCACGTGTCAGTTTAAAGGGGCAATAAAATAGAAATCTTCCCATAGAAATTCATTATTGTTTATCAGTCTATTTATCAAAACGAATGATTTCCACAACGCTATGTATATTTGTAATAAAATGAAGAATTAATTAATTTGGCAATTTGAGAAGATTGTATTACATGGAGTGTTAATTCGAAAGGCAGTGGAGGTTTTGAGCCACTTATAATGTTATATCATTTTAATAGGATTGCCTTGAGATGGCTTATGAAGAGAGATGGCTTATGAAATAAACTAGCATCCTTATTAATATCATCCACATTAGACACTTTCAAAGTTACATATTATATTATATGCACATCCAGCTAGTGTACTTCCCACTTTAGACCAATATGACAAGCAAATAGTCTTATGTGAAAACCTTACCAAAATTGATAAGGCTCAGAAATTGTATAGGTAGAGAAAAAAAGTTATTCAGTATCTATTCTCGAAAAAGTCGGTTTTTAATGCTATCGAAAAGTAGCTTGAGTTAATTTTGTAGATCATGCAATTCTCTAGGTTCAAACAAAAAAATTGAGGTACTTCTTTTTGTATAAGACCGATAGCTTCGAAAATAAACATATAATATAACAAGTAAAAGTAACGAGTAAATGTAACAAGTAAAAGTAACGAGTAAATGTAACAGGTAAAAGTAACGAGTAAAAGTACTGAGTGAAGGTAACGAGTAAACGTAACGACTAAAAATAACGAGGGAAAGAAACGAGTAAAAGTAAGACAAAGGGTAACGAGTAAAAGTATCAAGTAAAAGCAACGAGTAAAAATAACGAGTAAAAGTAACTAGTCAACCTTGCGAGCAAAAGCAACGATCTTTAGTAATGAGTTAAATGAACGAGTAAAATTAGGTAACAGTTAAAAGTAATGAATAAAAATAAGAATTCAATAACCTATAACGACTAAATTACCACATAAATTAATGTTCGATAGATATTCTAGCCTTTCGAAATTTCAATGTTCAAATAACATGGCGTAGCCATTTCTAGCATATTCAGAAATGAAGCTTAAGGAAGAACTAACGGGTATTTTTTAAATGTATAGAACTTTCAGTTGGCAACACAATTTTAATTGGCGGCCATTTTGTCAGCTGTCAAGTGGTTTATTTTTAGTTTCGTTTGGCATTTCAACATGAATAGGCTGACGCCTGAACAACGCTTCCATATTGTGCCAAATGAGCCCAATTGACGTTGATCCCTATTTGCATACGCGAATTTTGCTTAGCGATGAAGCTCACTTTTGGTTGAATGGATACGTCAATAAACAAAAATGCCATAGTTGGCGTAGTAATATTCCCGTTACATCCACAAAAACTGACTATTTGGTGTCAGGTGGGTTGGTGGAATAATTGGTCCGTACTTCTTTTAAAACGATGCTGGCCAGAACGTTACAGTCAATGGTGACCGCTATAGAGCCAGGATTTATGACTTTTTCGTTTATCAATTGAACAACCGTGATGTGCAGGAGCTGTGGTTTCAACAAGACGGCGGAACATGTCACACAGCTCGTGCCACAGTTGATTTATTGAATGAAAAGTTTGGTAACCACATAGTTTCACTTTACGGACTCTCCAAGATCATGCAATTTAACGCCACTTGACTATTTTCTGTGGAGATATGTGAAGTCGCTAGTCTACGCCGATAAGGCCGAAACGATTGACCACTTGGAGGACTACATTCACCACTTTATTGCCGATATACGGCCACAAATGTTGGAAAAAGTCATCGAAAATTGGACCTCCAGATTAGACTACATCCGAGCCAGCCATGGTGGTTATATGCCAGAAATCATATTTAAATTATAAAGACAGAAGATTTTCTTTTGAATAAAGTAAATTTCATGTCAATTTAAAAATATCATCTTTTGTTTTATTCCATTTCAAAGTTCTATACCCTCTTAAAAAACACCTGTTACAATGGTCAGAATTCACTGAAGATAATGTCAAAAACCAACGAAAAGGAGCTTACCGTTTCGTCCAAAATGGAGAGCACTCCCAAACTGTATAGGAAGTTAGGGTATTGTGGTATACATGTTTGTATTTTTGACTTAATAGAAAAAGTAGTGAAACTAATGCTCCTAAATTTGGTAGGTTTTAACACGAACATATAAGCTACTACGTAAACTGTTTTTGTTGGGTTCTAACAGTAACTTACAAGGATGTTATAATAATAATGAAATGGCCTCGAACTCGTTACTTTTGAAAAGTAGTAGGTAATGTGGAACACCTTGCTGTCTAATGTGGTATTATACCAAGTGCTTCTCCGAATGTCTTGAAGGCAAATTTCAACATTCATCATAGTACGAGTGGGTCTCTGCATATCTTTCGGGTCCCATACTCCCATTTTCTAATTGCACCTATTTGGACATTTAAAAAAAACATTATTGCAAAGGTACTAAAGTCAGTTGACGCAGATATTAACTTTACGGTTGGGTAATGTGGTATACTATACCCCATTAGAAATACTATACCACATTAGCACACTGCTAGTGTATATAACACATTAGCCGAAACTCTATATTTTTACAAAAAATAAAATAAATACTTTTAAACAAAACGAGCAAAGAAGTAACGTTAATGATTAACAGGGATTGGATTTTGCTAACTTTGCCTTTTTTGTGCGTTATCGTATGAAAGTATCGACTTTATACAAATACGTTTCATGTCCTCCTGATTTCAAAAATATATAGTTTACTAGCTGTTACCCGCCCGCTTCGCCGGGCCACCGCAACCACTTTCTACTATAAAAAATATTCTTTATCACAAATTGGTTCATTTACTAAATAAAATTTAGCAATGGAAAAATCGTTCCTTATCGAAATCTCCCAATACCAATTTTGAGCACCAAAGTCCCGGTGCACTGCTATAAGCCCCGGGATAATATTTAAAGCCATGCCATGCAGTCTTTTATTCTTTTGAAGGGACTACAAAAGCCATATGGTTCTTAATACGTTTTTCGTTTGCTCTTAGATAACATTTTAAAATTAAAATGAACTCACCTAGCAAAAATAACACAAAAACCGAAATTCAACATTATTTATCATTTCAATTAATACGAGCATAACCAGACTAAGCACCACTAAAGGAGTCTGATGATCGAGGTGGCTCTCGTGAAATAGCTATAACTCCAGCCTATAAACTTGGTGGTAACACACACAAGTTGTTGTTGTTCATTCAAAATTATTCATTATTTATCATTATTTTTAGGATTTTCGCTAAGGCATTTGCACTATCCTGTGTCTATACACTATACATAGAAGCTTTCTCAGCGATTGAGCACACTCTAACCTAAGCTAAGCGGAGCGGAGTTCCGATAGTTGGACCCAAAAAGAGAGTGAAGATTCTTTAAACCCGTGAAACCGGCCCCCTAAAGTACATACTATTTATTAGAACAAAATTGACAGGATTAAATTTAATATGTTACAAAATCACCGGTTAGTTAAACAGTACCATACGTAGCCCGCTTCGAGAGTTCAAAGGATTTTAACTCCCTCTTTGGAACCACTGTCCGTCCCGCTTACGCAACTCCGATGCTCAACTTAAGGTTTGGTCACCAAGATAAGAACCTATTTCATTAGTTTTCTTATATAATAGTACCTAACTTGGGTGACCCACTTCGTGGGGTAAAAGGATTTAAGCTTAATCTAACGGTCCTCTTAAATAGTCTCGGATTCTGTTATATGTGATCCAGGTGCTTATCTATAGAGGGTTGAAAACCAATTTCGGCTAATACGAATGCATTCATTTTTTTTTTTTTGATGCACTTCTTAATCGCTAAAGCCCCCGCTATGGACTGCAAGACTTTGATATTTTGAATAGAATTTATTGATGCACTCAACGCCTATATGTACATACATATCTCTTTTATCCTATCACTCACACCCAAAATTTGCTGTGAGCTCTCGGTCTTAATGGTCCGAGATTTTGAAAGTCAGATAATGCAGTAAAACTGTCGAACTAAAAATTTCCCGCTTAAACGGGTCCTCAGTCAAATTCCGGATAATCGAGAGTCGACTGTAATATGTTTTTGTTTTTTAAATTTTACTTTTGAAATGAATTTTCAAATTTTATAGATTTGTTTTAAATATTATTTGATTTTTTTTGTAAAACTAAGTTGTTCTGGTACCAAACGTTTGTTTTTTTTTTCTTATTCATTATAAAAGTATTCTTTAGTTTCTTCCAATACATTATAGCCACCAATTCAAAATTTCAATCAAATCTGTTCAGGTTTGAGCGTGATTGACTAACAAACATCCAAACAACCAAACTTTCACATTTATAATATTAGTAAGATAAATTTAATTGGCTCTCCCCTAATTTCACAAAAGTTAAAAAACTTAACGAAACTGCGCAGAATTAAGGTAGAATTAAAATGGTCGGAGGGGCATTCCTTTTTCACCAAATATCAGTTTTACTTAAGTGAGGTGCGTTCACTTCCGTAAGCAAAGTTGAACGAAACTTGACGAAACATTCCACACCGCAATTCTAGCCGCGTCATATGCTTTCCGTATATTCGCTTATTTTCTTCCGACCCCTTTTCTGTTCGTTCTCTACTTTAATGAACCTTTGTATGTACATGTCTTCTAAAAATTGGTAAAAGAGCCGTCTTGACCTCTGTAGAAGTTAAAGTCATATTATCAAAGCATTATGTTGTGGGTATAAAAATCGAAACTTTTTATTGAGAATTGGCTGTTTAGATTAATGAGTGGAGTTTCAAAATGGCATCCTGACTGTTCCTTGCTAAAATTTAATGGGTACTGCAAGGCATCAAAGATGTACTGTTGTGTGCGTAGGTATATACAATACCTGTTGAAAAGAACTGGTCGCCATTTACTTTGGCAGCAACTTTATTAATTGCCGATGCATTATAGCGCCTCTATTGTTTGCTAGGCGGAGTTCGATCGGCATGGATGAAGAGTTTTTGATCCTCTTGAGGCCAGTTCTCTACTGCGTTGTTAATACAATATCTCATTCAACTCCTTCGATGTATTGGCAACGATGGTTTATTTCATTTTCCATCCACCCATCACTCATAAATAAACAAAATAAAGAATTTATGCTGTTAATTACTCTTGGACAAATTGAACCAAATTTATGGTACATACATACATAATGTACATAACCTGACTTTTAACAGTAAAAGTTCGCGACAGCTAAAAAAAAGTAAAGAAAATATGGATGCTCAAAAATAAAATTAGAAGTAACGAACCTCAAAATAATAAAATAAAACTATCTTTCAAATGAAATTTCAAAATTGATTGATTTGTTTTCAAACTTTATTGATTTATTTTTTTTCTTATATAAAATGAAGTTGTGTTGGTACCAAATATTTTTTTCTTTTTTTGTCTCACATGGTTAAAAAAAGTATCCTATTGACGCTTCCAGAGTCCCATCTATCTCTGTATAAAAATTCATCATAATTGATTCAGCGGCTTAGGCGTGAAAGCGTCACAAACAAACAAACAAACTCACTTTCACATTTATAATATTAGTATTTTGTATTTTGTATTTTGTATTTATTATTTCATCTATCGATTACAGATAATCTCTTAGACTACGCCTAAAAAAAAAAAAAAAAAACTACATACAAAATAAAGTTTACATATCTAATGTTCATTTAGTTGTTTAAATAATATATAACAATGAATAAATAAAATAAGTACAGAAAAGTACTCTAAAAAGATACATACATACATTATAAACATTTTACAATATACTCAATAAAATATCTTTAAACATCTGTCTATCATATGACAAATCAATATACTGACAAATAGAGTTGAATTCTGAACAAGACATTGAAATGGGGTCCATCTTCCCGTAATTTGTAAACGATCTTGCTATGTAAAAGTATTGTCTTTCTCTTAATGGTTTACTAGGGGCATATAATAGAAATAAAGAGAGCAGCATGGGACAATCAATATGGTTACACATTATATCTCTAGCTAGCATTACCATATAATATTTTCTTCTAGACTCAAGTGATTTCAAGTTAATCAAAAGGCATCTTTCCCTATAAGAAGGCATAACATTGTTGGTCCAGTAAAATTTTCTCAATGCGAATTTGGTGAATTTCCGTTGGATCGATTCAATTCGATTTATATGTATTACATACAATGGTGACCAAATAATGCATGCATATTCGAGGACACTTCTAATGGTTGAGACATAAATACTTTTTAATGTATATGGATCATTAAATTCTTTCGAGTTGCGCTTCAGAAAACCAAGCAATTTATTGGCTTTTGCCATTATAAAATCATAATGTTTGTTGAAATTTATTTCTTCATCGAAGATTACACCCAAATCTTTTTGACAATTCACCCGTTCAAGCTGAATATTGGATAAGCTATAGTTAAAAACTATGGGGAATTTTGATCTCGTAAATCGTATGAATTTACACTTATGAATATTAAGATGAAGGCAGTTAGCATCACACCATTCCTGCAGGCTATTAAGATCATCTTGCAGTTTTAAACTGTCATTGAAGGAGTTTATTTGAACAAACAATTTTAAATCGTCAGCAAAAAGAAGACTTTTTGCGAATTTAAAAACATCAGGTAAGTCATTAATGAAAATTAAAAATAGGAGAGGACCCAAATGACTCCCTTGAGGGACCCCTGAAAGATTAAATATAACTCTAGATAATGTGCTTCCAATTTTGACGTACTGTGTCCGACCAGTTAAATAATTTCTAAGCCACTTTAGAAGGTTTGAGTGAAATCCCATACATTCAAGTTTCCTAAGAAGTATATTAAACTGGACTCTGTCAAACGCTTTAGCAAAGTCTGTGTAGACCGCATCAACTTGATTTCCACGCTCCATACCTTTTAGACAATAGTTAGAAAACAATGCAAGGTTAGAACTGGTAGATCTACCTCTTACAAAGCCATGTTGTTTATCTGATAGAGAACTTTCAACCTCAGTATAGATCTTAGTTTTTACTATAGATTCGAATACTTTAGGAACAATTTTAAGTTTAGATATTGGCCTGTAATTCATGACGTCTTGCTTCGAACCAGACTTAAAAATCGGTGTTATAAATGAAACTTTCCAATCATCTAGAAAATCGCCAGTAAAAAGTGACATATTAAAGATTTTTGTAAGAGGCAAACTCAAGGAGTTGCAACAATTTTTAAAAAATGTTTGTGAAAAATCAAGAGACGTAGATTTATTTGTACCATCCAATGAAGAGAGTTCACGTCTAACATCACATTCAGAAAGGATCAAATTACCTAGATTAAAATTCATTTGTTTAGAGCAATTGAAATAATTAGTTTGCGAATTTTCTTCAACAAAATTTGATTGGAAAAATGAGGCAAACATATTGCAAATGAGACTTTCGTTACTTGATTGCTCATTGTTCAAGAACATATTACTTGGCAAGTTGTAAGATTTTTTTTTGCTATTCAAAAATGTCCAAAATGCTTTCGAATTTCTTTTAATGTTATTTTCAATTGACCACATATAATTCGTATAGAGAAAATTTTTGAGCTGCTCATATTGCTTTCGACAAATAAGAAACTCGTCGTGACAACTGAAGTCTAACCTGCATAGTTTTTGCAATTTTGTGAGTCTATTTTTCAAATTACTTAAGCGCCTGTTAAACCATATAGGCCGATCATTTTGCCTTCTCCGTTTTAATGGGACAAAACTACTGCATGCCTCGTTAACCTTAGCGATAAACTTTCCATAGCAAGAACCTAAGTCATTATCATCAAGAATCTCTTCCCAATTAGTTTGACTCAAAAAAGAATTTAAACCAATATAGTCAGCCTGATCAAAATTCAATTCTATCTCCGAATACGATTTTACAAAATTAAGTTTGTTAAAATTTAATATTGATAATTCTATATCCAACGCTTTATGATGTGAACAATTTTTGAGGAAAGGCAAATGCGATGCTTCTAGTTTAGCTTCTAATTCTGTGTTCACAAATATTAAATCTAGAATACGATAATTTGAATTTAATACATTATTTATTTGATTTAGATTCATAGACAAAAAACAATCAACAACTTCATAATAATTATGATTACTTGAAACATTAAAAGGTATTAAACAATTATCTTCATCAGAAAATACCCAGTTAACCTTACTTAAATTGAAGTCACCTAAAATAATAATATACATAGGTATTTTGCTCTAGGGCATCGACGATGTTTTTAATATTTTTTAAATGTGTTTGATAAACAGAGAAATCACTATTAGGTGGTATATATGAAACAATAAAATAAATGGTATAGTTTTCATTCGGCAATTTAGCTTCAACACATATTTGTTCAACATCTACATTCTCCAAAACTATCTGACGGCTAATAAAATAAGATCTTAGAGCTAATATTACCCCTCCTCCCACGGTTTGACTAGTATGCGATCGATCTCTTCTATAAACTTGGAAATCATCATCGAAAAGTTCTGAAGAGTAGATTCCATCACAGAGCCAAGTCTCTGTCAAAGCAATGACGTCGTACAAACAGCAAGTGACAGCAGCATAGAAGGTATTTGTTTTCGTTCTAATGCCACCAACATTTTGGTAGTATACATGAAGAACATAACTACATGAACTTTTTGGACATGATTGTTTAGGAGGCAACTGTATTAGCTTCGGAACGATCGACTTTTTTTGGAATGAATCGAAATCTTCTCACTCTAACACCAGTAGGCCAGCAGCTTGAGTTGAATGCAGCAGCAAAATATTCACTTGGAACACCCATCTTAAAGTTCACACGGCTTAACGAATCCTCATTGTCTCCTTTCTTTATAAGCTTATAGCATTCAATTTCACTAGGGTCTACTTCAAGATTTAAAGCTACTAAGTTTATCAAAGATTGAGCATTTTGAGTTGGTTTGAAGCTAGACAAATGCAACCATTCTTTTGGCGCCATGACTTCAATGTCTTCAGCGCATGTCTTGTTTCCAATAATAAAATTTTGCTTGCGGGATTTTTGCGATTTTACTTCAAACTGCACAAAATCATCATTAATATTGGAAGACTTCTGTTGACCAGCTTCGATGGTGACATTATTTGCTTCTTCCATAGGCAGTTCCACATTAGGAGGAGCAGTAGCATTGGAAGACTTCTGTTGACCAGATTCGATGGGGACATTACTTACTTCTTCTATAGGCAGTGCAACATCGGGGGGAACAGTAGATTTAATTTCGCTTTCTTCAGTATGTTCGCCACTCATTGCATACCCAACATCAGCAACAACAACTGTAGATGATCTGGGGCTACACAAGTTAATTGTTGGTGATGTATTATTTTTGGAAGATTTTTTTTTATTGTCTTTGCGAGCACGAGGTTCGGTGGGTGCTGTAGCTGTCAATTTATGTATGTCTTTCGAACGAGTCAATCTTTTAGGTGTAATGGGTTGCAAAATGTTTGCATTACTACAAGATGAACCATTACTATCCAGATTTAATTCTTTGATTAATAAGCAGAGAGAATTTATGTGACTAATACAATTTGTCAATGGATTTACTAGGCACATATTGCATTTCCAATGTAAGTTAACACTTTTTTGGAGTAATGATAAATCACTTTTTTCAATGGAACTACATTCAATGTGAAATTCTTGTGAACATATAACACACACCATGTGATCGTCAAAAAGATTTTCATTACATTTAGCGCACTTCATTGTTAGCAGTAGATGTAAGACAGTAAATTATAATAAGAACACGTCTATTGCGTACAACAGCTTGCACAAGACTGTATGAGCCTTTTTTTTCCTTTTTTATCCGTTAGTGCCTTTTTTGCCTTTTTTCCTACTTTGTAGTTTTGGGTATTTATTTTCTTATTCAACAACTTTGTACCAGACATTGACCAAAACGGACAATTTGTTCAATTTTTGTTCCACACTTACAAAAAATATTTGTTTTGGGCAGAAGGGAGTTCTCCTTAGAGAGTAAAACACTTTCCCTTGCTTATAAAGTCTATCCAAGAAATTTCTTTGGGCAGAAATTCTTTAGTCAGTCAAATTCCAGGTCAGGTCAGATGTTAGTAGCACAAGAACACCTTAGGCGGACTGACAATTTTCTCAATTTCAAGAATATCAACAAAAATGTGGTTTAATCAAAAGGCCGATTGCAAATTAGGTTTTGAAAAAGTTCGCTGCTGTTTTAAATGCAAATACGGGACTTAGAACTGTTGAGCAAAAAACTGCTGTAATTAATGACGACGTCAATTCCAACCATCCAAAAAAACGTTGAAGAGAATGGATGTTTGGGTGTTTAAAATGGGCTCCACTCGTTCCTGCTCTAGAGACAATCGTAGAAATCTGTAAACTTAGAATTTCAAAAAGCTGTTGGTAGTTTAATGCTTCTATATAAACGTTAAGTTGTGTTAATATTCTCTTATGCCTTTTTTTGCCTTTTCAAGGAATTTATTTAGCCTTTTTTAAGTTTTTTAGGTCCACAAAATCCTTTCTCTGATGATTAATGTACTCTACCGATTTTTGCGGGTGGCAATGGCGCAGTGGATGTAGTGCTTGGGTGCTAACTTAGAGATGTGGGTTCGAGCCCCATTCTAGGTAGCATTCTTTTCTATATTCTCCCAGCTTAACTGGATGCCACCCGAGAGGTTTAATGAGATAATAAACACCTTGATCTCAATCCACTGTGCCAAATCTTTCCTATCTTCCTACTCTTTCTAACTAGTGCCGTGCAATTCAGGTTGCATTTTAAAGACCTTAGGTCTTACAGGCATATAGTTAAAATCATTAAGAAAAATTATTACCGATTTTGACTAATTGGTTTGGAACGCAGTTTTTCAAAGCCCTCACAAACACTCTTTGTTCCACCCAAAAAAAAAAACTTAGCTGCACACAATTCCGGATTTCAACTATTTGGACGAATTAATGGACGATTTTAGAGCTGTTTGAATACGCATTGCTACTTTGATTAATCACAGTCTGCTGAATCAAGAACCGTTGTAGAAGCATGCTTCGTTTTTTAAATAACTACCTATACCATATTACCCGCATATACGACACTACTCCCAACTTATGTACTATTATCTATCCGTTTTTGGTTTTCCTATCCTATTTGTCAGTTTCCCTTCAGCTTCCCTTCAGTGAAGTGCACTCGTGATAGCTCCACTTTTCCGAAAGCCAAAAAAATCTAGACTATACGAACAGTCCCAGGTCCCACTCCACAATTATACCTACAATTAAAGCAGCTTCATTATGATTTCCATGTTTTTCGCTTGTTTTCTTCCAACCTTTTCAGTGCCCCTCCGAGGATTATAGTTCTAGCTTTTGATTCTCGATAAAGTCGCTAAAATTCTTTCCATCTATCGCTGTCAGCCTGAACGGACGTACACGTCTACGAAACGAACCTAACTTGTTTATATCCAGTAGTGTGACCAAAGGCCATAAAAGTCGCAATTGACCCAACATTCACAGCAGATCTAACCTCCCCCCCCCCCCCCCCCCAGAACTTAGTTTTGGCATACACCACCCTTTCATATGTTTGTGAAGAATGACGATCGTGAACACTAGCTCCATCAAGTTCAACAAAGATCTTCATCCAACCAATATGCCCTTTGATAACAAAAAAGGATTTCAGACAAAGCAAGACACCTTTTCTGCTTATATCTGGTTTGTGACCGAATATAACGTTTGAATAAATCAATCTTCCATCAATAATAATTTGCAAACAGAAATATCCGTAGATCAAAGCTAGAACACACATATTTTTGATAAGTTTTATGGTAATTAGTTTTGAGCAATGCAATATTCATCATTCTTTGCACATCATAAATTCTTCTGCATACCTATAGAATAGCTATGTACATCTACATTATATTGAAAGTCGACGACGTAATCTAAAGGTTTTTCCTTTAAAAATTATTTCCCGAAACATTCTACCATCGCATCGTTTAATGTTATCTAAGTACAGTTATCCTTTTTATAATTTGATTTGCTTTCAGTCTGTTTATCGTATCTTCATATTCCTTGTAAGAGTCCATAGATAAATTGAAATGATTAATGGCTTGTTTGCTCTTTATTGGCTCTAAGCTACTAAACAAGTAGATTCATCCAAATTATATATCGATAACAGGATGTTGCAATACAAAAAAATATTGCTCCAATGGGCAATTTCCTCACCATCCGATGATATAAATCCCTTTTTACGATGAAAAATTGCACTTCAAATAGAAAACGAGTGGTAGGTTTAAGGATGAATGTTAATAGTTCTTGAAGGTAGAATAATTTGTTGCACTCCATCATTATGATGGTTCAGCATTAGTTTTCGATTCAGGGCATAGTAGGTAGTGCGGGTACTTAAATAAGGTTTTACTTCGGAATAATAACAAAAAAAGATTAAATAAAAGTTTTGTTCGATCTCTTGAGTAAATCATCAAAAGTTCTGTTCTTATCGTAGTAGCAACGTCAACATCGTTCTTGAAAAGATAGTGCAAAACTCTCACGTCAACACTAGAGGTACATTTTTTCAAAAGTCCCTCCAATTACTCGCTTACGTTGAGGACATTGACATAATCGGACGAACTTCTATAGTCTGTCCAGGAAAAATTGTCAGTACAGGGCTTATGGGCGAGCTTTTTCCAAAACAGTGCTGCCTGTGTATACCACACCCCTAAAATTATAAATCTGCCACTGAAAAAGATACTAACCCACTGATTAACAGATAGGAATTGTTGTTGTAATTCTTTGAAACATTTCGTACGCTCCAACATGACCGTCATCTTTCAATTCCAAAAGCATTCTGATCGTATCAGTGATGCCAGATGAGATTTCTAGAATCCCACCAAATTCCAAAAAAAAAATCCTACCATTTTTTTACTTTAAGGAAAAAAAAATCCCCATAACCTTTTGTGCTACAGATACTTCCTAGATATAAAAAAAGACAAATGTTGGCTCTGCACTCTTGGTACTTCATATTCGCAAAAAAAAGTATGTCATCTAATTGCTCAGTAATTGGTGAAGAAAGTTAACTTGTGCTAGAAATTAGTCAGCCCTAGAAAACTTGTAATCAACACATAAAGTTTGTTAAGGTCACACACGATTATTGCCACCTCATTTGTGGAATATTCACAAAAAATATATACCGATCCGAAAGATCACTAGATCATGATTAGATCAACTATTTTCAATAATTGGTCACCCAAAGTTTTTCTTATGAATTTTTAAAGTTCGTTTCAAGGTTAAAAACAAAACGTTGGCACCTCATTTGAAAGGTCACTTAACGGTCATAAAAGGTCAGCTAGGAAATTTCAGTAATTGGCCAGTAATTGATTTTTATGAGTTTTGATATATTTTTTAATTTTGTTCAAGGTCAGTGATTATTGGTAACTCATTTGTGTGGTATTCGCAAAAAAAAATATTTTTTAAAGTTTCTGTTTTTTTGTGCCAAGTCATTATAGGTCATAAAATTCGGGATAGGCAGGTATAGTGAATTGTGGTTTTTCCCACCAAAAAAGAGACCATTGAAATATTTTCCCACCATAACTCCCACTATGAATATTTTCCCACCATTTTTCCCACAAAAGGCATATTTTCCAACCATTTTGGTTGGAAAAACCACCAATCTGGGAACAATGGATCGTATACTCGCTTTCACTTCTACCTTCGCTGTGTGAAATAAATCACATTCCAACAGAGTTGCCTTTGCCAAGTCAAAACAATACAATAGAGCTTTTGCAGTGGTTTTTATGAAATAACTTTCGATTTTGAAGCTTTTGAGAACTAAATCTATAATGGTGAGAGCCAAAAGTGTTGTCGTTTTGATTGTCCCCTTTTTATTTGTTTGTATTTCTGAGTAAACTTATAAAATGCATCAGTTAAAATTTGTCTGATTTGAGTTTCTGAGAAGGAAAAAGTTATTGTCACTTAGGTTTTCAAACATATCATATTCATTGGAAAAGGTTTGGTGTGGTGAAAAAAGATAAATGGATCTTTTTTTTAATATGTTTGAAATGGTATCCATGGTAACCATATGCACATTGTTCTTCGATTTGCGGCAATTTAAAATTCAAAGTATGAAAACCCTGTAAGAGCTTTAACTTGAGACAGATGTATGCAAGGCAATGCAACCAGACTGAGAGGCAAACGTCCTATCTTCCCTGTACTGACAATTTTTGTTGGATAGAGTATAGGTAGTCAATTCCGTCGAATTTGTTCCTTTTCACTAGAAAAAATGACTTACGCCACTTGTTCTTCTTTTAAGTCTTATGAAACTTACAAAACTGCATTCGGTTTGTTCTTTTTTTCTTTTTGCAAATTTTTTGTAGGGGTGGTTTCATTTGATTTACTTCTTTTTCGGTATGCGGAATTTTTAATAACACTCTTGATTGTATAAATACTGGCACTAAACCTAGCTCGCTCTTTGTCTCAAACCGACCAAAGGGAGACCCAAATGATCCAAGAAACTACAGATGAATCTCGATTCTTAATACTCTCTTGAGACTGCTCACAAGCATAATCCTTGATCGGCTTACTTCATGGGTCGACAAAAATGGACTTTTGAGTAAGTTTCAAGCCGGTTTTAGAGCAAACAGACAACATTTTTGTCCTCAAAAACATTTGCAGAACTTATCTCGGCAGCGGGAAAAAACTGTATTCCTTTTTTGTGGATTTCCATGTTGCTTTTGACACTGTAGATAGAAGAGCTCTCTTTCTAAAGCCCAGCAATATTGACATATCTTCCAAAATGCGTCATGTAATAGAATTTCATATTTCATATTTCATATTTATTTCATATAAAGGTGAATAACATTGTACTTCAAGATATAAAATCTTATAATTAAGTATCAAGAGCTAAATTACTTAAATTGTTCACAAATAAATAAAGAAAGATAATAATTCAAAATTGTATGACATTATGAATTTATGTAGGTACATATACATAGTAATAACAAAACAGAAGTATGGGATGGAACTTCAATGTGAGAATGGTGCTCAGTCCACTTTATGTTAGCCTTTACCTTGATGATCTTTTTCAACACCTACCCGGAGGGATCTTATTCAACCTAGTGGACATTAAAGGATTGATGTTTGCCGATGACAATGTCATGCTTGCCGAAACACCAAATATGCTGCAACTCATGATCAATAGGCTCGGAGACTATTGCAACCACTGGAATCTAAAGATCAATCCAACTTAGTCTAAAATAATGGTCTTTCGCAATAATACAGGTCGCTACTCAAGGGATGAAAAATGGCATTTAGGCTCGGATCCATTAGAGGTAGTAAGAAACAATCCATATTTGCGGATTACGATAATACCTAGACTTACGTTTAATCTAAACCTACAAGGAAAACTGAAAGAATCGAAAAAAGCTTTGAGTTGCGCATGGAAAAATTTGCTCTGCAGCAATAATATCACGAGCAAGGCAAAATATAAACTCTTTGAAACAACTGGCCAGGCAAAAATGTGCTACGGATGTCAAATTTGGGGATATGAAGAGCATTATGAGGTGAAAAACTTCGAAGGAAATATGTATGAAATAAAGCAACACTTCAGGCTTCCGAATCATACTCCCACACCCACCTACATGATATATGTTGAAACAGGTCTGCCAATACTTCGGCTGCTTCCCGACCATCGTCTGACCAAAGTAGTTCTTCTGCATCTGCTTCGAAGGAATAGAGAATTCTTTGCGAAATGGCAAGAACTAAGTGAAGATCTAGGAGTGGAGTTATCTTTAAGATGGGAGGATAGGGCAACTTGGAGGACACCACTAGATGGTACTCATTTTTGGACAACGCAAGTACCTACTTCATCTAGTCACTTGATTTACAAGAAACTCAATCACAGCCTGCTTGAATGCAACTACTTCCACGAAGACTTGAGTACACATCAAATTAGCATAATATTAGCCGCGTTTTATTATCGCTCATAACCCATATGGTTCACCTCGTGAAAATAGAACGATGTGGGTTAGTGCAAAAAAGTGCTGTATACCAGTCTCTTTTTTTCTTATGTTTATTTGTTTTTCATGTAAAGAATTGTCTCTTTTCCTCTCTATTCCTAACACTGCTGACAAATCGCTGACATCATTCACAATGGTAAATTAAATAGCCCTCTGCCGGTCAGAGTGAAATCTGGGTTATTGAAATTAACCTCTATAGAAACCTATATCCCATGTTGTTTTTGTAATACATGTTAAAAGATAACCTCGACCCAGACCCAGAGATAATAAAACGCAGCTATTCAAAGCTAGGGGGGAACTGTTGCCTTTGAATTTCCGACCTTATAGAACCGATCTGCCAACCCTCTGCACTTTGTGCAATTTAAGAGAGAAGGAGGATGTCTTGTTATCAATGGATGAAGTGTAAGAGATATTAAACGGATCCAACTGGAAAGAGCTTTGTAACTTCGTCGTAGATACTTTTACCTATAGAAGAAGACTATAAAGTGAAGATTAGTCCTTTAGTTTTATTTATTATATGTGTTGTCTCCATGTTGTGTGGTTATAAATGAAAATAAAATAAAAAATGTATTTAAAAATATATTAAAAATAATTCTTTTATTTAGTTTACTATGCTTTAATTATATCACAACATTATATATTAAAATTTAGCGACGCGTTTCGGATTTTATTCCATCTTCGGGCTTAGTAAATTAAACTATGTTGTTTTTGTGCCAATTTAGTTGTCAAATATTGAATTTGTTATTGCAGTTATGGAATATGTATGTCTCTTTTTTATCTTCTGTTTCTATTGAGGTGGTGAATCGCTGTATCATATAGTGTGTTTTGTTTTATAGTTAACTTGTCGTTTAGGAGCTTGTCTTTGTCTATCTTACTAGCTTTATAAATCTCAAATTCTTCGAGAGCGTCCAAAGTTGTCCCTTTTTTGCAAATGTGTAGAGGTTTTAAATTTGTTTCAAAGTTCGTATAGTTGTGGTTATTGTCCATAAGGTGTAGTCCAAAGGTTGATTTTGTGTTATGTTTTGGTCTGTGTTCTCGAAATCTTTCGTAAAAAGTTCTACCTGTTTGTCCTATATAAAAGTAGCAAAAACATTATTAAAAATCATAAAAACCAATATAACCATACAAAACAACAAAAGTATACAAAACTACATGGATTTCATCGAAAAAACAAAAACATTAAACATATTAACACAATATAAATTGGTTTCTTTTGATGTTACTAACATGTATACAAACATACCAAACCGTACAAATATTAAAAGAAAACCTTATCAACACCGCTAAAATCAGCCAACAACAAATAGATGAAATCATATCATTATTACAAATAACGCTCAAACAAAATTACTTTACTTTTAACAATAATTACTACATACAGGAAGAAGGACTCGCTATGGGATCACCTTTGAGCGGTTTAATGGCAGATATATATCTAAACTTCTTTGAAAACAAATACATATTATCTCCACTAAACACACAACATCATAAAATCTTATTTTATTCAAGATACGTAGACGACACTTTTGTTATCTTCGACGGGACCCATAGACAAATCAACCTGCTAAAAAACTACATCAACAACATAAATAAAAATATTAAATTCACAGCGGAAATCGAAACTAACAACTCAATAAACTTTTTAGACTTGAACATTAGCAAAAACAACAGTAAACTTAAATACAAAATCTTCAGGAAACCAACCACAACAGATATAACTATAAACAAAGACTCCCACCACCCATATGCACATAAAATGTCAGCATATAATGCATTTATAAATAGACTTCTTAATGTCCCAATGAACAAAGATGATTATGATGATGAAGTAAACACAATAAAACACATAGCCCTAGCAAACGGATTCAAAACAGAAATAATTGATAAACTTATCTACAATAGGAAAAAGAAATTAAGAGACAAAAACATAATCAAAGATAACCCGCCAAACAAAAAATACATATCTACAGAATACACTAACATCCTTCCACAAGTACTTAAATATGAATTTAACAAACTCAACATAAATATTTCATTTAAAACCAAAAACAACATACAAAAAATATTAAAAGACAAGCCAAATAACGATGTAAAATCTAACTCTGGTGTCTACAAGATCAATTGCGATGACTGCGACAGCTTTTATATAGGACAAACAGGTAGAACTTTTTACGAAAGATTTCGAGAACACAGACCAAAACATAACACAAAATCAACCTTTGGACTACACCTTATGGACAATAACCACAACTATACGAACTTTGAAACAAATTTAAAACCTCTACACATTTGCAAAAAAGGGACAACTTTGGACGCTATCGAAGAATTTGAGATTTATAAAGCTAGTAAGATAGACAAAGACAAGCTCCTAAACGACAAGTTAACTATAAAACAAAACACACTATATGATACAGCGATTCACCACCTCAATAGAAACAGAAGATAAAAAAGAGACATACATATTCCATAACTACAATAACAAATTCAATATTTGACAACTAAATTGGCACAAAAACAACATAGTTTAATTTACTAAGCCCGAAGATGGAATAAAATCCGAAACGCGTCGCTAAATTTTAATATATAATGTTGTGATATAATTAAAGCATAGTAAACTAAATAAAAGAATTATTTTTAATATATTTTTAAATACATTTTTTATTTTATTTTCATTTAGTTTTATGTTGAAAATCATTAAAAAAATTCCAAACATCGCCAACACTAATCAGTCAAGAACCAAATCGCCAACCTCGAATAAGAACCGAAATTACGTATCAGTTATCAAAACGTCAAGATTCATGCCATCGTATTCCACTAAAGTACAAAAAGTCAATGGAAATGGAGTTTTGATTACCTCCAGTTAAACACAAATTTCGTAAATTAAATTATAATTTAATTTAAGCAAACTTAAAATGAATCAGTCGTATTTATAAACTTTGTCTAACTTTAGACAGCCGTCCTACTCCAAAAAATTATTAATAAACTTTGTTTACTGTAGGACAATGGCATCGGTTGTCTAAGACTTGTCTGCTTTACATTTTATTTAAATAAATAATGCATATTTCTAACTATTAAAGACTTTAAAAAACACTGTCTAACTAGTCAACCGTCTAAAAATCTAGTAAATAATACTTAATATATCTAATATATTTAATCATCCTTACTGTCAATCTGGCTGACGGCTTTTGTCAATGCTCAAATGAATTGTCAAACAAATTGTAAAGACCTAATGATGAAACAAAATTCACTTACTACTACTACACCGACGAATTAGACGCAACCTTGAGAATTTTTCGACACCATCTTTTTGTTTACATATTTCTCAGATAATAATAAATCAAAGAATAGATTCTGTTATTTTTTTTCCGAAATTTGAAGTCCTATTAGTCCTTGATCAGACTTATTAGTCTATCATCAATCCTTCTTAAAATCTTTGAAAGATTGATCGATATCCACCTGCGAACAAGCATAGACACGCGACTTTTGTCTACTGCTCAACACGCTTATTGCAAAGGGAAATCGGTTGAAACTGCGTTACATATACTCTAGTTCGAACTATAGAATATTCCCTCCATCATAAAGAGTACACCATAGTCGCTTTCTTGGATATAGAGGGCGCTTTTAACAATGTCGACACATATGCGATCGCATCTGCTCTGACATCCCTGAAGGTAGATGGTACACTTGGTGAATTGATTAATCAAATGCTGACTAGCAGGATTATCAATTCAAAACTGGGCAGCTTTTCCGCTAGAAGGTCTGTCAGTAGAGGTACGCCGCAAGGTGGTGTCCTATCTCCCCTTCTCTGGAACTTGGTAGTAAATGAGCTGCTGACATGCCTGGAAGCGGAGAGTTACAGAGTGATTGCATATGCGGACGATGTTGCTATTGTCGTATCAGGAAGGCATCCTACTGTCTTAAAAGAACTCTTACAAAATGCTTTAAATAAGCTGGCCAACTGGGCTGACCGGTGTGGTCTGGGTGTCAACCCTCATAAAACAGAACTTGTTCTATTCTCAAGGAAATATAAAATCCCTCATATTGATCCTCCTTCTATCAAAGGTACTCCACTAACATTCACTGATCAAGCAAAATATTTGGGTCTTATTTTGGACAAAAAGTTAAGCTGGAAACCTTATATACAAGAAAGAGTCAAAAAAGCCACAGTGGCACTATTCTCATGCAAAAAAGCCGTTGGGAACAAATGGGGCCTTCAACCTCGAATCACTCACTGGCTATATACTTCGGTGATTAGACCGATCCTCACTTACGGAGTGACAGTATGGTGAACTGCTCTGGATAAAGCGGTAAATTGCGACAAATTGAGCAAAGTCCAACGCTCTGCTTGTTTGTGCATAAGTGGAGCACTTCGTACGACACCTGCCGCTGCTCTAGACGTTCTGCTCCATCTGACACCCCTCAATATTTTCAGCAAACAAGTGGCTGCAAATACAGCCATTCGCCTTAAAGCTTCTTCACAATGGACCAACAACAACTTTGGCCATTCCATCATTCTGAATTCATTCGGATCAATCCCAAGTCGCACTGATTACACCATCCCAAAACTTCAGTTTGGCAAAAACTTTCAAATCAGCATTCCTTCTAGAGTTCTCTGGGAGGATACAGCTCTCTTGGAAGATGAATCAATCCATATTTATTCCGACGGATCGAAAACTGATGATGGGGTGGGTGGTGGTGTGTACTCAGAAAGACTAAAATTAAGTCTCTCCTTCCGTCTTCCTAATCATTGTAGCGTGTTCCAGGCGGAACTTATGGCGATCAAAGAAGCCTTATCTTGCCTGAAAGAAAACGTGTTATCAACTACAGATATCCGAATCTTCTCGGATAGTCAAGCAGCTATCAAATCTCTGGAATCGGTCTCTACTAACTCTTTAACAGCCCTAAATTGTCGTTCATCTTTCATCTCTGCTGGAGATGGCACAGCAGTTTAACTTTCACCTGTGTTGGGTGCCGGGGCATAGAGACATTCCAGGTAATTGAAAGGCCGACGAACTCGCTAAATATGGAACAACTCTCCCTCTTCTACCTAGTAAGGCAGATATTGGTATTCCCATCGCTACATATGTATAAACTTAGATATGCTGAAGCAAGATGCTTTAGAGAGAACAAACCTTAGGTGGAACAATATCACCACTTGCTGGGCAACAAAACAAATCTGGCCAGTAATGGATTTTAAGCGATCTAAATGTTTGATATCTCTAAGCAGATTGCACATTAGCTCCATGATAGGTGTCATAACCGGACACTGTCTTATAGGCAAGCACGCAACGCGTCTTGGCGTATTCTCTAATGATTTTAGCAGAAGCTGTATGGACGAGGAAGAGGTAGAATCGATTCCTCATCTTCTATGCACTTGTCCTGCTCTATCTCATAGGCGAAGACTCCATCTTGGAGATTTCTACTTCAATGATCCTAGTGATTTAGTAAATGTTGACATAGGTAGTCTGTTACGCTTCATAAGAAGTTCCAAATGGTTCATCGAGTAGGGAAAAAGGCATCCCAGATTCTTGTGGTATCACAATGGGCCAACTTATGGTCTAAGTGTGTCAGTTTTCATGACTGACAGCCACTTCAACCTAACCTAACCTAACCTAGTCCTTGATCATGAAACCTATAAATTCGCGCGTACTGAACCGCACCAAGAGCTTTTCATCCACCCCAGTCTCCACTTTTTCTCAATTTTTTTGTGTCATATCAAAGAAACCATGATATTAGACCCAAAAATAGCTTAAAAATGTCTGACATTCAACTTATTCAAGGTCTGGCTTTCACCTTGTTCAAAGCTAAAGTGATGATAAAGGTGGTGTACTTATTCAAATGAACGAAAAGAATGGCTACGATTTCAAATTAACGGGAGTGTATTTATTAAAAAATAAGTAAATTGAAGCCGACAAAAAGGTAATAAAGACATTTAAGTTGATAGTAATATTTAACGAGTTATTTATAAAAACTAATACATTTAAAAAGTGTAAACATTTTTGCTTGCGTATAAACATACCTCGTTGTTCCTTTTTGTTTGTATATGAATCCTACCCATAACCAATATTGATGGAAAAGCCATCAATTATATTAATACTATATCAAGGCGCGTATAATCATTTGCGAGCTTCAATGAACACAAGAGCTATTGTGTGTATGTGTTGATCAAAATTTTCCCTTCAAATCAATTCCATTTTCCCTCAATCAATTCACCCCTCGTCCAGCTGCCTTAATTGAGTTTTTGGAGACTCCTGCTAAGTTTATCGAACTTTAAGACATAAATTTTCGCCCAAAGCTTGTATATAGGTATACACTTAAGTGTATTCAGTATATTTATATATCGATATTGACAGAGCACTTAAACTCCAGTTTTTATTATATTGTTTTCCAGCAGAGCAGAGGGCGATCTAAATGTGCGTGTTTCATATATGAAAAGTGGATTGGATACCACTGAGTTTTGTAATGTCCATGGGTTCCCTTTTCTGGCTAGAATATTCGTTTCTCCATCTCAAATAGTTTAACAATAAAACAACAAAATAACTTGAGACTGAGTGTTGCTCGTAATCGAGTAAACAATCCATGGGCGGAAACGGACACATATCCGAAGTGGACCTATATTCCGCAATCAGAGCTGTCCAAAGCCAAATAATGTTGATGCTAAGAGGCAAGGACTATGACTCACAAATTAAATTGCCAACAAGGACAATGCATAAACGATGATGATGCACGGAAAGAATTGAAAAATCACCAATTTAAAAATTTGCAGTTGCAATTTACGAATCATGTTTAATTCGTAAATCAAGATATTTTAATCCCAAATTAATACAAAAACTGGTAATTTAACAGTCAAAACGTAGCAATTTACAAAATTTGTTTCTTCGTGATTTGCAATAAAAATCCATGATTCAAGTTTGTAATTTTCATAGCAAAATACAACTGTTTTGACGTAATTTACTCTACAAAAGCATAATTTCACAAACAGCATTTAAAAATATTGATTTGCGATAAATATTTAGTAATTAACACTGCACAATCACTGAATTACGTTTTTTTGTCGTAATTTGCAACTCCATGAAAATAGTTGCAAATCACCAACAAAAAATCCTAAATCACGACTTTCTGGTCGCAATTTACTTCTCTAAGAAATAAAGCACCACAACATGGCAGGTATCTAATCATCAATGTGTGACACCAACGATCTGTAATGCAAATTGGCCTGTTGGTAGCATGCTCGCTCCGCAACTAGAGGGTTGCGAGTTCAAATCCAAGTAGAGTCAAGCGTAAAGTATTTATTTCAAATAAATTAAATTAAATGTGTATACCTGCAAAATGAAGGGTAGAGCAGGATTGATCTTTCCAAGTGCAATATCACGAAATAAAATTGGTGATCACAAACCTTTTTTGCAAATTTACAAATTGTGCGATTGAGGAATATTGGGATCAAATTGCGATTTGTTGTTCGCAATTTCTGTTTTCTCTCGCTTGCATAATTGATACTTAAAGAGGGTTGATTTACGATTTTTGAGTATCAATATCTTCATTTTACTCAGTTTTGCAAATTGCAAACAAATAGTCGTAAATTACGAAATCCGGAGCCAAGGTATAAATCGAGATTCATTTTTCGTAATTTGCAGCTCATTTTTCGTGATATGATCCAAGAATTCTTTCCGTGTGGCGAATTGGGATTTATTACATTAAAATGAGAAAAATGTAAGGAACAACATAATGTGGTGCGGAAATGGATGGGTAATTTATTTTGTTTTTCAAAGGAAGCCATAACTTTTATTCAACTTCATGTTTGGGGTTACATTATATTATATGATGGGGATAATAATATCTGTGAAAAATCTTATTATAAATGTTAGGACAATAATTACTTTATTCAATCACATATACCAAAATTATTATTATAGATATGTATGGTGTTATGGTAGATATCAATTTCAAAAATGTTTTTTGTTTTAGATCTTTTTTTTGGGAGATTCGATATTCCACAGCTACTGACGTACCTATAGTTTCAACATATCTACATATCTTGGAAAAAATTGGTGTAAATATCAAGGTTTTCTTAGTTATATTACATCAAAACAGATGTCATTTTAGCTAGATTTTCGATATGCAGCTCTGTTCTCTTAACCTCTTTACATTTGGGCGAGGGCAGTTAGGCTGATGGAAAATGTTGCAGTATCCGCCATTTTGAGAAAAGGCATTGAAAAACGTAAAATTTTCTCAGCTCTTATAGGACTAAGAGTAAACACGTTTGTTTGATATTTGCTAACAAAATGAATCATTACCCCCCCTAAGATATTATTAGCTGAATATGTATTTTTTAGCTTTTTACAATGTAAAGGGTGTTTTTTTTTAGACGTGTGGTTTTCAAGAAGATATAAAAGGCATTTAATTTAATGTTATGGCAAAGAATTTAGCTTTATTATAAAGATACGGGCTTAACATTATGTTTTAAAAATGATTTCGGGCAAGTGGCCGCCGAGGCTGGCTCGAATAAATTCCAGCGGAGAGGCCGCGATGGCGGATGGTCTCATTCAGGTCTTCTTCGAAACTCTGTTCCACAGCAGCAATAGCGTCTTCGGTGCTCACTGTACGGTCTTTCTGAGGATGCGCATTATCTTCTTGAGTAAACGTGGTGCGAAATCGATCCATAGTTGCTCGAATTACCGACTCTGCTGGGCGATTATGTCTACCGAATAGTGGATGCAGTGCGCGATGCGCGAACCGAACCATTATGTTGGTAATAAATTTGCAGGATTTGCAAACGTTGTTCAGAATTTAGTCTATTTCTTATGAAATGGCAAACTAAACTGAGCGTAGTACCTCGTGGCATGATGGTTAGTGCGTAGGACTGTCATGCTGAAGGTGTGGGCTCGATTCCCAGCCGCGTGCAACCTAAAAACAGAAATGTTTTATCCGAGGTACTGCCTCTTGCGAGGAACTGACAAATCCTACAAGAGTATACTTGTCATGAAAAAGTGCTTCTCACTTAGCCGTTCGCACTCGGACAAAAACTGTAGGTCCCCTCCATTCCTGCCAACAACACGCACACAGGAATGGTTGAGAGTTGTTAGTCACTAGGCCCTGGTTGCCCTCTAAGAGTACTTGAGAGTGCTAGGACGCCATATGGCCCTAGGCTCAATGATAGGAAAATCCCTATGCACACCTCCGCGTGGTAGAGGGCGGGTAACGCTAACGTGCAGGGGGACCGAATGGATGCCAGGATAAGCAGACAACCCAGCAATGCTGGTCAGGGCACACACTTGTCCTTGGGATGGTAAAAAGCCCCCTTAAGGTGGATGAACTGTAGATGGCGGTCAACGGCATGATAGTCTGGTGGCGGAGGAGCTTTTTTTTTGGTAAAAGGCCAACGGCAGCAGCAGGTAGCGTCTGTAACCCATATTGGGCGGCTACAAAAGGCGTCTGTTTTCCCATTGTGGGCGGCCTCGAGCAGTTATGTGTTTGACTATACAAAAGGCGGGTGTGCCTGTCAAATCTGAGCTTATGTATGTTATTAATCGTATCTCGGAAAACTCCATGGTGGAAGGATATATGCAAATACATGAATTATGACAACAAATGGAAATGAGTCCCCAAGAGGTAATCTTTTTATAGAAAATCCTTCTGTAGCTTCGGTTGCAGTAAACCGCACATCGGATTTGGGGGTGCGGCATCTTTCATGTACGGGCGTCAATCAGGACGCCATAATAATAAATGAATCGTTGACAAATAGAAGAAGTCTTTCAAGAAGCGCAAATGTATTACTTTTGGCTACCGCATACGTACGAAAATCGGAGCAAGGAACGTTAGATCCTTGTACAGCGATGGTAGATACGAGCAGGTTGAGCGTGAAATGCTTCACCTAAGGATCAGTATCCTGGGCATAAGCGAAACTAAGTGGAGAGGAAGAGCTGAATACAGATCAGAGACAGGACAGACAAGAATGCTGTATTCCGGGAAAGATGAAATAGAGGGTGGCCAAGGACTGCATGGTGTCGGAATTATGTTTAACGAAGAAGCGAGGCGTAGTTTGATCTCCTGGGCGCCCATTTCTGCGAGATTTATGACAGCAAGGTTTCGTTCAAAAATTCGTAACGTCACAGTTATACAGTGCTTCGCCCCCACAAATGAAGCGACCGAGGAAGACAAAACCGAGTTCTACACTAATCTTAACTCGGTTTACAGTAGTGTTTCGAGAGCCGACATCATAGTCGTTATGTCCTAGTCGGTTCAGACAATTACGGACTTGAACGCGTGATGGGAAGAAATGGCTTGGGGTCACGGAATGAAAATGGTGCTTGCTTGTCGACTTTTGTAACGCGAATCGACTTGTAATAGGTGGGACTGTATTTAAGCATAAGACGTGCAACAAAATTACCTGGGTGCATCCAGATGGTCAAACCGAAAACCAAATTGATCATATCATGATTCAGCAGCAATGGAGGAAGTCTATGTGTGATGTCCAGAGTATAAGAAATTCTGATGTGGGAAGCGACCACCATTTGGTTCTCATGAGTCTCAAACTACGAACCGCTGCCGTACAAAAACCAGCGCAGGATGCAGCAAGGAGCTCAAAATTCATAACTAATGCTTTAAATGACCCCAACATATATGTCGAATCTTTGTCACCACCCTTAACGACAGAGCCTCGTCATTAAACGGAATCCAGCATTTAACAATTGATGTGATGCGGGGTGAAATTAAAAGTGTTTTTAAGGAGACTGGATCCGAAACTGTACCCAAGCGAACGAGACGTAGAGACTCCTGGATATCCCAAGACACCTGGGATAAGATCGAATTTCGCAAATCGTTGAAAATCCAAATAAATGCCAAAGCAGATGTTCAACGAAAGACTTGCGAAGAGAGTATGGCATTGCACATAAGATGGTCTATCGCTGTGTGAGACGTGACAAGAGGGTAAAAGTAGATGGACTCGCAGATAATGCGGAAATCGCTGCCAGAAGAGGAGATATCCGGGAATTGTACCAAATAGCCAAAGATGTTATCGGGAAAAAAAGCAAACTCAATCATCCTGTAATGGATGTGGATGGCACACTTTTGGTATCAATTGAGGATCAGCTTCGTAGATGGAAGGACCATTTTTGTGCCCTGCTAAATGAAGATTCAGTTGAGCAGAGTGCTGAAGTGCCCCAATTAAAAGAGATGCGCAGGTTCTATAGGGGTATTGACATCGAACCCCCGTCAGATTCGAAAATTAAAACATCAATAAATCTCCTCAAAACCAACAAGGCAGCTGGACTGGACGGAATACCAGCTGAATTCCTGAAAGCCGTTCCCGTAACAGCGGCTAGTATTTTAAATCCGCTGATACAAAGCATTTGGGAAAACGCGAGCTATCCCAGGGACTGGAAGGATGGTGTTATTGTTAAGTTGCCAAAGAAAGGTGACCTAAAGAATTGCAACAATTGGCGTGGTGTCACCGTTTTGTCCGTTTTCCCAAAACTAATGGCAACCATCATTCTCATGCGAATAAAGGATAGAATCGAGTCTACACTGAAGAGGTATCAAGCTGGCTTCCGCAGTGGTCGATCGTGTGTCGACCATATCAACACCCTGCGTATCGTCCTCGAGCAGTCGATGGAATTTCAATCACCGCTTTACCTCATGTTCGTGGATTTTGAGAAGGCCTTTGATCGAGTTGACCGAGAATGTACATATATGGAGATCGTTGCTTGGTAGAGGAATTCCACCAAAAATTGTTGCCATTATTAAAGAGTCCTACAACAATGCAAGGTGTTTTGTTTTGCAATATGGGCAGCTATCCGACTCCTTCGTAGTGCAACAGCGTGTGATACAAGGGGATGTTCTATCGCCAATTCTCTTCCTGCTGGCGATGGACGACGTATTGACGGCCAGTGTTGGTACAGCTGAGCGACAGGGCATTCAATGGAGACCTTTCGAAAGGCTCAGTCATTTAGACTATGCCGATGATATATGTCTACTGGCAAATAACATCAGTGGACTGAACGGGATGTGCCAAACACTGCGAGTGAAGGGAGAGTCGAGTGGTCTAAGAATAAACAGCAAAAAGACAAAAATAATGCTCACAGGCCGCTCCACACAGCAGCGTATTATTTTACAGGAGACGCCAGTTGAAGTTGTGAAACAGTTTAACTACCTTGACAGTATTGTTTCTGCAAACGGTGGTACGGATCTGGACGTTAAAAGTAGAATAAATAAAGCTCGTGCTGCCTTCGGTACTCTGTCCCCAATCTGGAAATCAAGTCAAATCTCCTTACGCACTAAGTTGAGATTCTTCGAATCCAATGTCAAATCCGTGCTTTTATATGCTTGTGAAACCTGGAAAGTTACCGTCCATCATTTCGAAGAAATTGCAGGCTTTTGTGAATCGCTGTCTTCGCCACATCCTAAAGATTCGCTGGCCACAAATAATATCAAATGAGGAATTGTGGCGCACGACAAGTCAAGAGCGGCTGGACGTTGACATAAGAAAGCGTAAATGGCGTTGGATTGGTCTCACACTGAGGAAACCAAACGATGAAATTGCAAAGCAGTCCTTTGAATGGAATCCTCAGGGTGCACGGCGGGTTGGAAGACCAAGAACAACTTGGAAATCAACTGTCTTAGTGGAAGCAGAATCCCAGAGAAAGACGTGGCCACAGCTAAAGTACCTTGCAGCAGACCGTGAAGGATGGAGACGTTTTGTTGACGCCCTATGCCCCACCCGGGGTTACAGGACACCATGATGATGATGATGAGGACCTGGTTCTCCACGAGCTGTTGCGCGACCCAATTTATTTTTATTTTTTTTTATTTATTTATAAACTAAACTGAGCAAAAATCAAGTGACAGCTGTCGAAAAGACCAACTCTGAAAAAAGTATTGGCGGATTTAAGGCCACACGTCTAAAAAAAACACCCTTTATTTATGAAATTTTTTGTTCCATATCAAAAAGATGCAAATAAAGAGACGAGGCTAACGCAAAAAACTATTTTTACAAAAAATTTCGACAGTTTTTCGGCAATAGCATTTCACTGGAAAGAGATGTCAAAAAATGATTGAAAACATTTTAAAAGATATTTTAACCTACAAAATCAAATGGTAGGCAACGCAATCTTTTCCATCCGCCAGACTGCCCGCACTCAAATCTAAGGAGTTAGAGAGAACATTATGAGGAGTTAAGGAACAAACGGTGACATTTTCACTTTAAGTATTTTTTTTTTATTTGGTCCAAGGCTCTGAGTTCTATCGATTGCCGAGTAGTCCAGTCAATAAAGACTTTTTTTATAAGAGATTGAAAAAGCAATTTTTTTCTTGATTTCGTTAAAATACCATAGCTATCTACAGATAGCTTAAGGAGTGAATTCGTTTTTAACGAATAATATCCGTAATTTTGAATTTATCGAAAAAAAATGCATTCCTAACAAGAAGAGTAAGTTCTACAAATTTGAATATATGGTATTTTTTCAAATTTTGTGTATTTAACAAGTAATAACCACTTACATATAAGCAAAGAAAATGGAGTTTACTTTTTAGTCATATATTTTTTTTCCTTCAGTATAACGCGAAAATTTCTTTAAAAATTTCTACTTATCACTTTATAAGCAATTTTTTACCAACTGTATTGCCTGAAAGGCAACCGCACATCATCATAATTAAGTGTTTTAAAAGTGTGAGTGGGTTTTTCTCAATATGGAAACCGGGAATACATTTTTTATTTTGAAGTTCGTTGAAGTAGGTACTATAAGGATAGCTTAAATCCAAATCTCCAACCATCAATCCATAACATCGGCCCTTATCAGTGTGGTTTTAGGCCCGGCAAATCAACCGTCAATCAAATGTTCACACTACGACAGATTTAGGAAAAAACCCAGGAGTTTCAATACATACAGCCTCCTTATTGATTTCAAAGTCGTTAGCGTAGATAATAACTTTACAGCGCCATGTCGCATCTCGGAATCTCTGCCAAACTCGTCCGTTTGTGCAGGATGACGATGGAGAAGTCTCGCTATTCCGTCAAAGTCGGCAAGAACACCACTGAACCATTTGATGTCGCGAAAGGTTTGAGGCAAGGCGACGCACTATCATGCAACCTGTTAAACATCGAACTTGAAGAAATTGTACGCAACTCGCAAGTCACAACAGAGGCACAATTTTTCAAAACTTCGTTCAACTACTTGCTTATTCAGATGATATTGGCATCATTGGGAGAATGAAGCGAGCTGTTACTGGTTCATTTGCAAGTATTAAATCGGAGGTGGTGAAAATGGGTTTGGCTGTTAATGAGGACAAGACGAAGTATATGCTATCATCGAGAATGGAATCTCAACATCTTTGACTCGGGCAAAATGTCACGATGGATAGGTACAACTTCGAAGTCGTCAAGTACTCTGTCTACCTGGGCTCCACTATTACATCGCAAAATGGCATCAGTGCTGAGATCAAACGATGGATTACTCTTGCCAACCACTGCTTCTTCGGGCTAAGAAGGCATTTGAGTAGTAAAGCCCTCTTTCAAAGAACCAAGGAGAACTTATAAAAGACCCTAATCATCCCGGTCCTGCTGTATGGGGTAGAAGCCTTGACCCTGTCAAAAACGGATGAGAATCTGCTTGGGTGCTTTGAAAGGAAAATTCCTCGGGTGATCTTCGGTCCTCTACTCTCCCTACCTCTTCTACCTAGTAAGGCAGATATTGGTATTCCCATCGCTACATGTAAACTTATGCTGAAGCAAGATGCTTTAGAGAGAACAAACCTTAGGTTGAACAATATCACCACTTGCTTGGCAACAAAACAAATCTGGCCAGTAATGGATTTTAAGCGATCTAAATGTTTGTTATCTCTAAGCAGATTGCACATTAGCTCCATGATCGGTGTCATAACCGGACACCGTCTTATAGGCAAGCACGCAACGCGTCTTGGCGTATTCTCTAACGATTTTTGCAGGAGCTGTATGGACGAGGAAGAGGTAGAATCGATTCCTCATCTTCTATGCACTTGTCCTGCTCTATCTCATAGGCGAAGACTCCATCTTGGAGATTTCTACTTCAATGATCCTAGTGATTTAGTAAATGTTGACATAGGTAGTCTGTTACGGTTCATAAGAAGCTCCAAATGGTTCATCGAGTAGGGAAAAAGGCTTCCCAGATTCTTGTGGTATCACAATGGGCCAACTTATGGTCTAAGTGTGTCAGTTTTCATGACTGACAGCCACTTCAACCTACCCTAACCTCTTCGGTCCAGCCTGCATCTATGGAGTATGGAGGAGAAGATTTAACAAAAAGCTGAAAATACAGTGCCTGGGACACGTGGATCATATGGACACCGACGCACCAGCCCGACGAGACTTCGATTCTACCCCTGATGGTCTGCGTAGCAGAATAAGAGCCCATCTTAGGTGGTGCACACAAGTGGAGAATGACATCAACCAACTTGGAATGCGTAACTGGAAGCAGCTAGCTAGGGACCGAGCTGGCTGGAGGGTCTTGTTGGTCGAGGTCGTAGTCTACCCTGGACTGTGATTGCTATCTAAAGTAAGTTTTTCCTCTGGACCCTTCAAATGTATAAGTCTTTTTGGACTCATTTTACATCAAGCTTTGCATTTTTGTATTATCTTATCATTATGGATTCAATATAGCTTACAAACTTTTGTTTATTTTAATTACGTTTAAATTTTATGTTTTCGCTCGAAATATCTTAAAAAGCACGTTATCATGAAATGGTGGCCATTTCACAGTCTCTACCATTAATTCCCTACTTGCCGACGAATAATTGACTATAATCACTTGTCGCTATGGCGACATAGCACCTCTTCCCTGCAAACCACGCCATCGTCATCCTGCACCGGGCGCCATCGCCACAACTCTTAAATTAATCCGATTTTGAAATGACACTTTAATTGAAACATTCCGCTCCGTTTCCATCAGCAAAATGGGAACTGGTTGGCGAGTAAATATTATGATTATCCTTTGTGCCATCATATACAAATACAGCCATGCAATGCCGCCCCACAATGACATCCTTGACAATTCACAGCTTGAATGCAACCCTAATTATAATCATCACGTAATTTTGGTCTGGGTGTTTTTTTTGCGCACAAGTTCCTCCAACACCACATCCCCTTATTTTATGACACATACTCGCAGATTTCCACTTTAATTAACCCATCATACATACATTGGGCGAATCCTTTGAACTATCGCTGCACACGTTGATCCTGGATTTTGTTTTCAACATTCGATGTATACTTAAACCGTAATTGAGTCCTCATATAAAAATGAGGATTACACACACAATGGCTCTGCTGCACGCGGATGTAGGTAGGTATAACGCGCATGAATGTCGGACAAGCTTAAGCAAAGAAAAACCATCATTCTTTTTTTCATAATCTGCTAGTTCTCATATGGTTTATAGAATTTCGTTATAAATGTCGTTCTTTTATTACGAATATAATTATAGGAGGGTTGAGGCTGAGAGACAACCGTGAACCGTCCTCATCTATGTCCTTTAGTGTACTTGTGGTAAGTCGTTTAGGATTTTTGACCGTAATCTTATAAATTCAAAATGTGACATTCAACAGACTAACCCTGATATGAAAATGAGAGTTTGCCAGAGTTTATTGGGGTCCCTTGGGAAAATTTTAAATTTATATAAGTAGGTAGGTAGGAACATACATATTATATAAGATCATCCTCTGATTGAAATATGTTAAATGAAGGGAGACTTCATAACAGAATAATCATTTTTACGGCTTCAGGGAAGAAATTAGACATGCCTGACTTGTTGAAACCAAATCAATATTTTAGGAAAGATGCTTTGAGGATAAAATATGTACTATCTGTAGACTCAACTTAGGGTCAGTTTGTTTGACTTTAATCAACGGTCATTTCCGCTGACAAACGTCAAATGTGTTGGTTCTAAAATCAATTTATTAATATTAATTTTATTTATTTTGACAAAAATCTGTTTTGGGAAAAATGTAGAATTACATAAATAGAAAAAATTAAAATTTAATTTAAATACAAAAATCAATATTTCAGGATGCATAAACGGTTCTTATGTTTTTCTATTATTAAATCGAAAGCTCTTCATCTGTAAGCGTGTCTTTTCTTTACCCTACATTATATACATTAAAGGGAAACCTTATTTTGAAGTACTTATGGACAATATTGGGGTCTATGATGTACCATACAATATTTGAAAATATATCTTTATCGTCTAAATCCTATTTTTCCATGTCATTAAACTAAATTGACCATTCCAATATTACGAGTATATGCGGACACACAGAAATTGCTAACTTTCTATTACTCCCCTAAGCTTCTGCTTCCCTTAGTTCATAAAGAATGTGAATGTCCGTATCCGTTTGTTATTTTCTATTTTATTCGGAATAAAATTCAAAATCCACTCGGAACACTTTTGGGGGGCATTGGAGGAATAAGATTTGTATCGCAATTTGAAAATATAAATGGATAAACATAAGCCAGACCACCACAACCATCGATCGACTTGCCAATATGGAAGTCAATAGAGTGCATCGTGAACCCATATTTTCGGAGGGGATGAAAAAGTAACTTGAACAAAAGAATAAATAAATGTATGAAAACTGCAAGGGTCCTTATACAAGTTTTCTACTAAAATTAACAAACGATTCTCGATATAAATTTTAACTTAATCCATCTTGGGAATATTATTGTAGAGAATGTGCAGGCTTATATGATTGAGCTTATCTATGTATATAATGGCCAAAACGAAAAGAAATAAAGAAAGTTGAAAAAAACCATAGTCAAGCCAGGGAAAGAAGTTCCTATCCACTAGTTGGTATATTTGGCTTTCTGCATTTAGTGGTGTTTAGAATAAATTAGCAGAGAGGTGAAAATTGGTACAGGCACTTGATTCATAATTAGAAAATTTCTACAGAAAGTCCCTCAACAGAGAAGAAGATGACCTACCAGGTTAGAGACATACAGTTTTGTAGTTTGTGTTTAAAAAAACACAGTGGTTACCTAGCGGAGGCATTCTGGTCAATGCATTTTTAGGTCACTAAAATCTAAATTAAATTTAAAGTTAACTCTGTTTTTCCTCACGGTAGTTACCTGCATTCATTGTTGTTTGTGTTATTCCTGAATGATCTCCCCGCTGTCGTACAAAATTCGATTTCACTGATCTATGCTGATGGCTTCAAAAATGAAAATATTTCGAGCAATACTTAAGCTCTTTATCGGATTGCGATTCCCACTCCGTGATCTCGAAGACGTTGCATCGGTGGATTGAGACACCATGAGAGTAGTCTGACATCGTGATGTGCTGACGCGTTGACATTCAAATTGGAAATTTTAATTTTATTATAATTCCTTGCCTTTTATTCATTCAATTTTCAAGTTTGGCATGAACTGTCTGTATTCATTTAAAAATAGCTGGAAGACAAAGTTCCTGGACTAATTTACTGTTATAAATGTTCTCTATCATCTTAATGTCATATTTAAATTTGATCAGCTTCTTGATTTCGAATATTTAAACGACTCTGAAATTTACGTTGTAGTAACGAAAAAGAGGCTTTCGGGGAAAAACTGCGAAAAATTATAAAACATTGAAAAATTAGATTGGGTATATCTCTGTCAGTTTTGAACAAAAGTGCCTTTTTTAACGAGCTTTATTAAAGCCTTGAGTCTCTATATTTTTTTGTGCATTTTTTGACAGTATTTTTGCTCCAAAAAAGTTTTTAAGCAATTTAAAAATTATAAGGGCCAGTTTCAAGACTTGCGGATAAAATCTCAGATAGAACTTATCCGCAAGATAAATTTAATCTTTTGGTTTCAAATTTCTTGGATAATAATATCCGATTCCGATAGATATATGTATGTAGCCTATCCACCGATTCAATTGGCTGTTAAAGCTTTTATCCATAAGGTAAGGCAAATATTAACTTGAAGCGTTTGGAAAAATATAGTTTAACACCATATTTGTTGAAAAGCGTAGAATGCAGTCAAAATAAGTACCTGAATTTCTGGAAGATGAAGTCGTATAAATATTCTACAGTCTACACAAATTAAATTAGGAAGCCACTCGACCAAATAAGGCCACTGCTAGTTCCATTTATCCTGTGTTTTTTTTATTTTTGAAAACAATGCTTAAGCGGACGAGTACAAAAAAAAAGTAGTTTTGAGTGTCTATGTATTATTTTATTCAACAACATAAACTTTGTACCAAACATTGACCAAAACCGCCAATGTGTTCAATTTTTGTTCCACACTTCTAAAAAGTGTTTGTTTTGGGCAGAAGGGAGTGTTCCCCAGGGAGTAAAACACTTTCCCTTGCTGATAAATTCTATCCAAGAAATATCTTTGGGCAGAAATTCTTAAGTCAGTCAAATGCCAGGTCAGGTCAGATGTTAGCAGCACAAGAACACCTTTGGCTGACTGACAATTTTCTCAATTTCAAGAATATAAATAAAAATTTGGTAAAAGCAAAGGGCCGAGTGCAAAATTAGGTTTTGAAAAAGTTCACTTCTGTCTTAAATGCAAATACGGAACTTAAAACTGTTGAGAAAAAAAATGCTGTAATGAATGGTGACGTCAATAAGCGAACATCCCAAAAACGTTGAAGAGAATGGATGTTTGGGTGTTTAATATATGAACGTTAAGTTATGTTAATATTCTCTTTATTTAATAAATGCCTTTTATTTGCCTTTTCAAGGATATTATTTTGCCTTTTTTTAAGATTATTAGGTCCACAAAATCCTTTCCCTGATTATGAGGGTTAGTTTTAAAAGAGATAGAGTTGTAGAGCGATATGCAGTCAACAGAACCGGAGAGTAGTCGATGAATGAAGAGAATGTCTGATATTTCTCTTCAATCTTCCAATGAATTCAAGTTGATTAGTTTAAGGTGGTCTAGATAGGGAGGCAGAATCAGAGGATTTTTCCAATACAGACCTTGAAGAGCATAACATAAGAAACAACGCCGAATGCTCCTAATTCTGGAAATGTGAGTAAGTTGGTAAGGGGACCAAACTTGAGAGTTGTATTCTAGGAGCGGACGAACAAATTATTTGTATAAGGACCGGAAAATATAGGGGTTGGAGTGTTGGAGAACAAATTGGACTATCTTTTGACGAAGCCGAGCACTGAGTTTGGTTTGAGAATGATATACATAGTTTATGTGAGTGAAAAAATTAAGCTCTGGGTCACATAAAATTCCAAGGTAGCGAATATTATCAACGGTAGGTATGGGTTGATTATGGAGCAATTAGATGCTGGGAGGAGATTTGATACGTTTGCGTGAAAAAGTGATTGATTGGCATTTGGCGAAGTAGCTCCAAGTTATTTTTTAGACACCAAACTGAAAAATTTTCAAAATTCTGTTAAATAAGGGAAGAGTCATGTGTTGAGGAAGTGGTCTTGAAAAACTTGGTATTATCGGCGTATAGAAGGGTAGAAGAATGTTTGATGACCCTTTCAATATCGTTAATAGCAAGAATAAACAAAAGTGGGCCTAGGTGGCTGCCTTCGGGGATACCGGAGGTAGCTAAGAAAGGACAAGAGATAGAAGTCTAAATCAAACGTTTTAAAGGTAAAAAGAAATCCATTTTTAACAAAAATGGTTCAAAGCCGATAGTGGACAGTTTGAAAAGAATAAGCTTATGGGAAATTTTGTCGAAGGCCTTGCTGAAATCGGTTGATATAAAGTTGACTTCGTAGCCTTTCTCTAAGGCTGAGAGGGTAAAGGACACAAATTCAAGAAGGCTAGTGGTTCTAGACCGGCACTTGAAAAAGCCATGTTGTGAGGAAGAAATGAGAGATTTGCAGTGGATACTTAAGGTTTCATACAAAATACTTTCAAAGAGTTTGGATACGTGTGAAATCTTGCCAATGGGATGATAGTTGTTAACATCGCTCTTCGGACCCTTTTTGTGTATAGGAGTTATAAGATGATTTCCATATCTGAGGAAACTCTCCTTGATTAAGAGAAGGGCTGAAAATTTTTGAGAGGGGGTGGAAGAGCATTTTTGCTGAGAAGTACGGCACGGAGACCATCTGGACCCGGATTAAATTAATTGTTGAGTTGATTCAATTTATATTCGATGAGATAAGGATTGACAATTTGAGGGAGTAGCGGTCCAAGAGAAAACTTTGTAGATAATTGAAATACGCAGAATCAGGAACAAAGGAGTCATCGCCAAAAGACTGTTTGAAGCATGTGGCAAAAAGGTTGGCGATAGTGCGAGTATCGTTAGAAATTTCGTTATTGAAAGAGAAAGTGGTTGTGTAGTCATCGGATTTTCTGATTTTTGGATTTTTCATGAGTTTGGCGCTGCGCCGCTAAGCGGGATTAGCAGAATGAATCCTTTTCAAAATGTGCACTTCGTCTTACGCTGCGGAGTTTTTAATCTTTGTTTTCGCCAAACTATATTAAGTTACAGATGCTTCTTAACAAGCTGCTCCACTATATATGAGCCATGCTCGGACTGTGAACATGTCCAGAAAAAAACCTAAGGAAGCAGAAAAATCCTCTTGTCGACGACATATGTATAGAAGGAAACCAACGTTTGAACACGACATGAACGATGTTCAAAGCTTGGCCATGAGATTTGACGTTGTACGTGCGTGAGAGTTTTGTCTGGTTTTCGTTGTATCTCGAGTTAAATATTGCAAAATATAGAAGTAGTGGTTAGAAAGAAATGAATCGACATGATATAATTTACCCAGCGAGAACAAATGAATCAGTGACAAATGAATCTATAACGAAGACAAGGCAATTTTGGACTGGTTGGATTGTTATTAACATTCTCTGGGGGTTATATGCCTTCAAAAACATCAATAGAATTATTGGAAAGCAGCCACCAATCTCGAAAGCTATTATCATCAACAACATTGAAGCAACATCAACACAAGAGTGGAAGCGTTGTCAATTGCTTTGAAGGCAGCTTCAGACCTGTTAAGTGTGCGATCAAATAAACAAAACCAAACAATCACGTTCGCGGTTACAATCAGACTCACCTCTGGTTCTGGCGACCTACCTGGAACTTCTTGGTTTAACTTCCAAAATGCATTACTCAGCTTTGACCTACTGAGTTGCATTCTGGAAGTTGACTTGTCCCACTAAGCCATTGCGTCACAATAAGTGTGAAACCAAAACTGTCACTATGCATAATAGTTAATTGTTATGCATTCTGACTCAGTGGGTTAGGAGGGAGACATTTAAAGTTAGTAAATATACGTATGTATAACATCCCTCCCCCCTTAGGGAGTTCAAGCCAGGTCTCCAGAAATAGGTTCGTCTTTCTTTATTAAATAAATACTAAATGTTAATACTAAATTTTACATAGGTACATATATTTGAATTAGTTAAATTTGTATCATATTTTCATAAGTTTAATTTTTTTTTTTATTTCTATAATACTTTTTAATCTTTTTACAGTTACAATTTACAAATCTTTTTATTTCAAGATTTTTTTTCTTTTATGTCGCTTACATTTGATTTAACCTTTTTTTTTTTACTAGCATTTTTTTGTGTTTTATTTATTTGACTTTAATTCATTTCTTTTAACTACAAACTTTATTTTCAATAATATTATCTACATAATTATATTAAAATTAATTTGCTATTACAATTTTAAAGTTTCAATATTTTCTTATTTTTTTTTATTATTATATAAATATTAATTTAAAATATACTTGTTTACACCCGGGCAGAGGTGACGCTGAAACTCGCTATGTCTGCTATAGGCTGTGGCGTTGATGGTGCACGTTTCCTTGGCGTTCGGTTGACTGTCAGCTCACGGAGTGGTAGAATAGTTGATGGTGCTTTGGCTCGGATGGAACGACTGGTTTGTGCTCTGGATCGGAGACATCGGACTAGACAAATGACAATAACCGCTACCGCTGCTAAGGTGACTAAGGTCAACATGGAGTAGCGATGTAGCGACAACTCCCATTCATGATCTGTCACTTTTCGCTCTGCATTCATAAGGTTCCATTCTTGTTCAAGCTCTTCCATACTTTTTTTCCCAACATTAAGTTCGTTGGCAAAATGCTTGTGGTTGCCAATAAGTATGGGAAGAAGTTTTGGTGTGGGTGCTTGTTTAACTGGGATGGAATTGGCTTGAAGTGCTTTCACAAGTTCTGAGTGGTCCACCATTGGTTGTTTGTATTCAGTAGAAACCTCAGAGTGAAATTCGTACAGTAGCTTAAATCCCTTGGCACTGGCTTCGCAGGGCTGCTCCATCTTAAGGATTCCTGAACCGTTGAGGGTGGCTGTATATTGTTGGTCAGCACACTTCAAGTTCAAAACGAAGGAATCCTTTACTTTGAAAAGCCACTCGTTCGGTGCCGTCATCTTCAGGAATATTCCTTTGCTTGCTGGAACCGCAGTGTATTTACACGAATCTTTTGATGAAGCTGCGTGTTGTAAGAGTTCTACTAAGCATTCATTTGATCCAGATGTGAATACCGGGGTCTCGTATCGGCATACCGCAATGTCTTTTTTAGCATCTCTTATTGCAATATGTGAGCATCGGGAATACTGTTCCTCATTCAGCATTACGAAAAGGTCGTGGTTATCAGATTCTGCGATGTATTCATACTTTGTATCGATAACCAGATCCCATCGTTCCTCTAATACTGTTGGTAAGGCGTACACTTTATGGATGTCAAAATGCAAGGAGTCTGGAAGTGGAAGCGTTACCTTAACAAACAGGTTTCCCTCATTTGCAAAGACTGCTGTTCTGGCCGCTGAATTAATTATGCCAAGGTTCTCGAATGAGAATCCTCCTTTGACCGATTTCTTAAGCAGGTCAGTAATGTTTCCTACGTCCAGGATGAAAGGGTGGAGTTTGTTTTGGTTAAGGTCATCAAGTATGGAAAGCTCCAGGGTTTGCCGGTTTTGGACCTCCATTATTTTTGCGGTGATCACTGATATCATAAACCCACCTGCTGGAAGTCTGCAGCTTAATTTGGAAGAAGCTATATTTGATGACCCTGAAATAAATCCGCCAAGTAGAAGACTTAGCATTAAGGATTGGACTTGTTTAATTATTGATTCAAAATATGTAGTTTTGTATGGCCTTTAGTCCTACAAATTAGCGTTTCGTCCGGCCTACTCACTTGGACTAAATTATTCAAATAAGAAACTATTGATACTAACCGAAATTTAATTGATGAATAAAACTATCTATCTATCTATTTATCTAACTATTTAGTGACACCAATCAAGCAAGGCTGACCAAACTGACAGCCCACATATCTGGAGGAGGTAGCAGAAATCTTGGCAAGCCAAAAAAGTCAGCTGGACCGAATGGAGTCTCAAGCTACGCCCTTAAATGGCTTTCAGATTTGTACAATGATGCTCTTCCTCACAATCTGCCTTAATATCTGCATCGATAACTGTTACTTCCCTCAAAAGTGGAAAACAGCGAAATTAGTGGCAAAGAGGTGCTCAACTATAAAAAATACAAATAAATAAATTGGGTGGCGCAACAGCTCGTGGAGAACCAGGACCTAGTGACTTACAACTCACCACCATTCCTGTGTGCGTGTTTGTTGGCAGGAATGGGGGGGACCTACAGTTTTTTGCCGAGTCTGCAGGCCTTTATCAAAATGCGATCATTAATGACATGCAGTTCGGCTTTCGACAAAACACTTGAAACTACATACGCTGCTAAGGTTCAAACACGCCATCACCACAACACAGCGCTCAATAGTCACTGTGACACCGTTGGACGCTTCCTGGATGTCGAGAAAGCATTCGACAGCGTATGAATAGAACCTTCATCTATTGCATCTACCTCTGCTACTTATCTCTTCTTTGCTTCAGACAATTTTTCGTTCAACTGAACAACTGTAAATCAGACATTAAGACCATCAGAGTGGGAGTCGCCCAAGGTTCAAAGCTTGGCCCCTTCCTCTACAGCTTGATGACATCTGATCAATCTGTGCCAACTTTATGCTAGTATCTTCTGTATGCTGATGACTCGCTAACTTACGCAACATCAAAGTCGTTGCCATTATTCGCCGTCCGTAAAGTAGATGCTCACATCAATAGACTCTTTGAATTCTATAGGAAATGTTTCATCCAGATCAACACTACAAAATTGGAACTTGTCTGCTCCATGAGGTTTGGACAGAGGCAGTTGCACTGCAACAAAGTGCAGAAACATTGTTCTGAAACTCCCAGATTTAACTTAGCTAAGCTCAACCCACACTCAAGATGATGTGTACTCAAAAGAGCCAGATGAGCCTTCCACCACATAAGCCCTCTCACGATAAGAAGAACCGGACAAGCAACTCCTACGGCCAGTCATAAGCTATTGTTCCCAGGCTGGTTCTCAGTCTCTAAGCTAGCCATTAAGGAACTTTAAGCTTTGGAGAGGAAAATGCTAAGAATTTTTGTGAGAAACAATACAGGAATGTACAACTCTATTTATAAAGAAGCGAATATAATCCCTATTAGACTAAGAGCCTACAGCAGATTTTGGGTGTGAGTGATAGCAAAAAAAGAAGTATAGACGTCGAAAGCTTCCTTAAAAGCTATTCAAAAAATCAAGTCTTGCAGTCCACAACTGAGGCCTTTGTAATTAAACAGTGCATCAAAAAAAAAATATGAATGCAACTTCGAGGGTAATCGTGTTAGCCAAAATTGGTTTTCACCCCTCTCTAGATAAGCTCCGCAGATCCCATATCACGGAATCTGAGATCATTTGAGTGTTTAATTTGCCCTGCCAGACTGTTTACAAAAACCGTTTTTCACTTAGAATTTTGAATTTTTTAAACGGTCCGGTAGAGCGGACACTTCCTATATCTAAAAAAAGCTTGTAGGGGACATCAGCAGTCACCCAAATCAGCTAATGAGAAGAATGTCCGTCCACCGATCAACGACAACCCGAGCGAAGTTACCTCAGTACAATGGAAGCCCTGGAGGCCTGGATGACAACATTATCACCATAGACAACGAGGAAGCAGTTTCCTTCTAAGCTGGTACAAGGTCAGCCTTCTACCACGGTTATTTAGCCAAAATCACCACTAGGTAATGGGGATGGATGCATCATGTCCTGTAACCCCGGCTGGGGCATAGGGCATCAATAAAACGTCTCCATCCTCCACGGTCTGCTGCAAGGTATTTTAACTGTGGCCACGTCTTTCTCTAGGATTCTGCTTCTGTTAATACAGTTGATTTCCATGTTGTTTTTGGTCTTCCAACCCACCGTGCACCTTAAGGATTCCATTCAAAGGACTGCTTTGTAATCTCATCGTTTGGTGTCCACAGTGTGTGACCAATCCATTGCCATTTACGCTTTCTTATGTCGACGTCCAGCCGCTCTTGACTTGTCCTGCGCTACAATTCCTCGTTTGATATTATTTGTGGCCAGCAAATCCTTAGGATGTGGCAAAGGCAGCGATTCTCAAAAGCCTGCAATTTCCTCGAAATGGTAGACGTGACTTTCCAGGTTTGACATTGGATTCGAAGAATCTTAACTTAGTGCGTAAGGAGATTTGGATGGATTTCCAAATTGGGGACAGAGTAGGTACCGAAGGCAGCACGAGCTTTATTAATTCTACTTGTCCAGATATGTACCACACTGATCTCTATAAAACACTGGATAGTGTATCGATACAAAAATATTGCTTCCATTTGAAGAATTGTTATATTATGAAGCTGACCACTTTTTTGTATACCAGTATAACTGTATAACATGTAATACAAAGATAATCCATTAAACAGACATCAATTCTCCGTTCGTTTCACCCCCCGAGTTCTGTTTGCTAACATTTGTTGTGTTCGTATTTTAAATTCATTCACTAATTAGTAAATGAAACGGAATAACAAACGTAAAGAGTGTGACAAGGAGGTAAAATCATTTAAAAAAAACGTAGAATATGCAATCGCATCCTCCTCATCATAATTATTCATTAGCTGTTTTGCTCAACTTGTTCGCAAACTGCAATGATTTATCTCATTCCACTATGTAATTATACTAAAAAAAATATACCAAATGCATACAGTGAATAACTTAAAGATAATAAATAATAAAAAAAACTTCCACAAAAGTTTATATTTTCATATCATGGTCTGTTCCCTTTCTTCAGATAGACATCTAAAAATAGGGATGAGCGATTTTAATAGATATTTGCAAAATATCGATAGTAAAGATTTCGATGATTTGCAACATCGATATTAACATCCAAAACATGGGACTAAAAAACAAACAAAAAGTTAGTACGAAAATGATTGATTCTGCTAGTAAAATCTAGATGGAGTGACTTTCATAGTTTTTAAGTCATCTGTAACATTTGGAATTTTTTGAAAAAGGAAATCATCAAAAGATCTCCCAAACCAAACTTAAAAATTCAGAACCACAACAAAACTTTCGATGTGCAAAAAGGCACAGATATAAGTTTACACATGAAGTGCCTATCAATTTTGTTTCCATCAAATTTGTTTTGTGTTTATTTTTGCAAAAGAAATATTTTTACATCGATATTCAAGCATTAATATCATCGATGCTCAGCAAGACGCATTTTAAACCACACAAGTCTTTGTACACACTTTTGTAAGCAAAAATATCTTGCAATATCGTTAGATAACAGTGTACACATGAAATACTTGCAATATTGCTTCTATAAAATCTGTGGACGATATAATTTGCAAAATTCAAATTTTAGCATCGATTTCCACGCATTGAAATTATAGATGCTCAGAAAGACCCAATTTACACCAATGCAAGTTTTTGCACACAACTTCGTGTTTTGCAATATCGATATATTCCAAAAAGCCACAGAAAACAGTTTACACAAAATTCCTTGAAATATTACTGCAAAATACATATTTAATATCGATTTTCACGAATTAATTTTATCGATGGTCAAAAACACGCAGTTTACACCATGCAAGTTCTTGCGCACACCTTCGTGTGAAACAAGATTTTGAAATATCGGATTTCAAAAAGGGCACACATAACAGCTTAACACCATGAATTGCCTTGCAATATTGATTTTATCAAATTTGTTGATATTCATTGTGCAAAATACATATTTTAACATCGATTTTCACCCATTAAAATCATTGATGCCTAGAAAGATACCACTTACACGTGGTTTTAGCACACAAGCTTCTGTGCATCATTATTTTGCAATATCGATGTTTAAAGTTGAAATACCTTGCTTATGACTTCATATTTTTCATTTGTATGAAAACTTAAATCGATTTTAAGAAACTTAAGATAATGTAGCCGGCACCAGAAATTTTGAAAGCAAAAATACATTAGAGCATAGCATGACGCATTTTTTGCTTTGGTCAAACAAAAAACTTTAACAAAAACACCTGAAAAAACATCAATGTTAAGTAGCATCGATGTTTTCGGTTCGATATTTATTGACATCGATGTTTGGTCTTCGATGTTGAAATCGATGTTGTTTCAATATCACACATCCCTATCTAGAAAATACTTTTTTTTTTATAATTCAGACGTCAAATTATGAAGCCGACCACCTAATTGTCATCTTCAAATGGAAGCAAAGAAACTGTTATACATTATAAGGAATACACTATCCAGTGTATTATAGAGATCAGTGATGTACCACCGTTTGCAGAAACAATACTGCCAAGGTAGTTAAACTGTTCGACTTCTTCGCCTGGCGTCTCTTGTAGAATAATACGCTGTGTGGAGCGGCATGTGAGCATTATTTTCGTCTTTTTGCTGTGTTTTCTTAGACCACTCAACTCTCCGTTCACTTGCAGTGTTTGACACATCCCGTTTAGCCCACTGACGTTATTTGCCAGTGGACATAATGTCAATGGCATAGTCTAAATGACTGAGCCTTTTGAACAGTCTCCATTGAATTCCCTGTTGCTCAGATTGACCAACACTAGCTGTAAATACGTCATCCATCGCCAGCAGGAAGAGAATTGGTGATAGAACATCCCCTTGTCTCACACCCTGTTGCACTACGAAGGAGTCGGATAGCTGCCCATTGTGTAAAACAAAACACCTAGCGTTATTGTAGGACTCCCCAATAATGGTAACAATTTTTGGGGGAATTCTTCTACCAAGCAACGATCTCCATGCAACGATGCCCTATTAATGTATCTCCTCCGGTTTTGAAATTCTCCGCTGGTAATTCATTATCATCAGATGTGGTGGCCTTGTTGTGCTTTCCTTTAAGCATTTTGACTAGCCAAGTCTAACTCTTCTATACCGGGTTATGGAACTAGATCTAATCATTAACTGGACGAGGGTTTTCTGAACTTGCCCTATTACTTACTCAACATGGATGTACATTTAGTATAGCTTAGCTATTGCAGACGGTGCTTGAATTAATCTACTATATTATTGAGCTTCCAACACCCTCTGGTACTTTTTTAGAAAACCTTCCTCTGGTAACAAAGAGAACAAAATTTCATAAGATTTCAATTAACAATAGTATTCACCAATTATTCTGCCTCCAGTGAGAGGTGATCTGATTTCAATTATGAGCAATCAAATAAATTAAAGCAAATATCAAGAATGCATAAATCAGTGTTGAATGACAAAAGAGTTATCTCTTCCATGCCTGTGTACAATATTGACTCGATATAATTTAAGTAACAAATCTATCGTCTTATGGCAATAATATGTCATATCCATATCCCTAAAATGGCTTCCAATAATTTCCTTTATGTATTATCTGTCAATTAAATAATACACATCTACATCACGTATCTACAGAATACATATATACTTTTACCAAAGATAAGATATAAATTCGTGCAACAGAAACAGACACACAAATTGAAACTGAATCTAATTATGACCTTCTGCAAGCAATTAGTTACTCTGTTGGATACCATTAAACAAATTAGCTACGCAAAAAGCCATGTTCATGAAAAAATTCCAAAAGCCACAGGAATTCATATTATTATATAGCATAATGACATCCTAATTATGTATCTCTCAAGAATCCTCCTCATTTGTCCCTTATGTCACATAAGAGAAGCTCCTGATGTAAGTACCTATACCTACATACATTCCACAAATAACTGCTAACAAATTGTATGACGGCTATGTTGATATTAGGCTATGGCATTGTGAGTAAGGCTGGGTAGCATCTTCGAAATGTTTTCGGAATAATAAATTGATATAATGTCAATTAAGAGGTAGTAGGTAGTCTTACTTTTCCAAGGATTCAGTCCTCAAACACAAGCATTATCTCTGTATGCGTATTGCGTTTGTGTGTTTTACATTTTCACCTACTTGAAGGATTCTATTTTCATCAGCAAGTATAGATACAGCAAGGAATATCACAGAAATCGAAAACAGAAAGTGTTACGTGATAAAAATCTACAATAAAATGGAAATCCTTTCCTCCATTTTCATTAATCTAAAAACGATTGTAGCAGACTTTCAGTAACTTGTCAGACACTTTTCAACCTCTTCTCCTCAGACTAGATCTATTCTATATAAAGATCCAACTCTTGGGGAGAAGGTTATCCTAGACCTGAATTATTTAGAGTCATGTCTTTGATTAAAGAATAAAAGAGACGGCAGTAAAAATTTAAAAAAGCCTTTTTGCATAGCTTGCGCTGCTCTGCTATACGGAATTGTACGGATACGGATCCTGCTTAAATTCCAGGCACGTGTAAAGTGTTCATCAACACGTACCTTCCTACAAACCACATCGAATTGAGAAAATGCTGCAACACAAATTCATCATGCCACCAACATTTGTGCGTATAAGAACGATGCTCCCAACGATGGGTAGATGAATTTTTATTGGTCTTTAATGCGATTTCGTTTGGTGTGTGTACTTAGAGCAAATCCCTTTTCCAAAAAAAAAAAAAAACAACGGAAAATACCTAGATCCTTTAAATATTACTTTTTCATGCCCGGGGTTGAAAAACTAAGTTCTTTCCCGTCCTGTTTGTGTGGTGGCGTTGATTGTGGGGTCGGAGGAGTTTTGTTCTTCCTCTAAAATCATTACAATAACATTACAAAAACATCCGCTGGCTAATACTTGGAGGCCACGTGAGGTGAAAGCCAAAAAGTTTATGCGACCGAGCCATGCCGCAGGGAAAATTAACATTTTTAATGCTAACAACTTTGTGGATTTAATGGGCAATGAAAACCTTATCTGGGTTTATTTATGGGCTTATATTGAAATGTTACGACAAACTCTGACAAAAGAGGTTGTCGAAAATTAAAATCATTTAAGTCTATTTTGAACATAAACATATTTGATTATTTGCACTTGAACTGGTTGTTGGCAGAATGTTTTTTGTATAGGTTTGAATGCAAATGTGGTAGCTGGTAGGTACCTATAAGTCCAAAAGGTTAGGAACATCTAGGTTTTAAAGTGCCTATTTTAAAGAATTTAGTAAGAACATTAGTTGTATTCATAACTATTACACCTTAAAACTAAGACACAAGCTCGTAAAGCAACTTTCGTAAATTTGTTTTTAAAGCTTCGATTTTTGTATTCGATGATTTCTATGTTTTTTCGAAAAGAAGTAAACACTTCTTAAACTTAGAATGTAATTGCTTAATAATTTGTTTTTAATTAGTCGTTACTGAATTGTGACAAACCTAGATTTGTCATGCACTGTATTCTATGTTTTTTGGTTGTTTATTTTCTATGAGTGTCAAGTGTTCACGACAAGTATCACGAATCGATAAATGGGTTGGTGGATAATTTGACGTTAATTTGTTGTGGAAATTTCGAATTTCCTGTTCTTTGTTTTCTATGTTTCTTTTCGAAAAGTGGTAAAAAGTTTTTAAACTCAATATCTTATTGCTTTTTGATTTGTGCTCAATAGTCACTTGTTATAGTTGTGATTAGATTCATTATTTGTCTTGCACTGTTTTCTATGTTTTTTGGTGGTTTGCTTTCTATGATTCAAGAAGTTAGCTAAGAAACTTTCATGAATCGAAGAATGGGTCAATTAGCTGTGACAACTTTGACTTTGTCGTTTACTGATTTCTTTATTTTTGTTGGTGCTTTGCTTAATTTACATATCATATATATAAATATAAATTGAGTGGCGCAACAGCTCGTGGAGAACCAGGGCCTAGTGACTTTCAACTCAAAACCATTCCTGTGTGCGTGTTTGTTGTTAGGAATGGAGGGGACCTACAGTTTTTTGCCGAGTCCGAAGCACTTTTTCATGACAAGTATACTCTTGGAGGATTTGTCAGTTCCTCGCAAGAGGCAGTACCTCGAATAAAACATTTCTGTTTTTAGGTGGCATGGCTGGGAATCGAACCCACACCTTCGACATGACAGTCCTACGCACTAACCATCATGCCATACGAGGTACTACATTACATATCATACTATCTTGAAAAGTGGTAAACATTTTTTATACTTAATAGGGTATGGCTTAGTAATTTGCTGAAAATTAGTCGTTAATAAGTTGTGACAGTTCACACTTTTTCGTGTAATGTTTTCTATGTTTTGTTGGGTGATTTATTAACTTGACATAAAGTAAGACAAACAATACCTCAAAAGGGGTAAAAACTGCTAATACCGAATGGTTTATGGCTTAATAATTTGCCGTTAATTAGTCGTAAGAACCATTTGGAATTTGTCGTGAAAAAAACGTAGAATACATAGCATCCCCTTCATTCCGTTCTCCCTGCTGATCAAAATCATGCGTACGCCTTTGTTTGCTTTTTATTTGTTTTCTCACACAAGCATGACAAACGCCTCCACTTCAAAAACTTAATTCATACATACATACATAAATCATAAGTCCAGTAAAATAATATTAATTATTATGTGAATTTCAAATTTTATTGTCAACCATTTACTTTCAAAAATAATCCTTTCTTTTAGAGAAAGTTTCATCTTCCTAGAAAGGATATCCAAGAATGTCCATTCATGTTATATTACTGTCTTTGCAACGTTTTTTCGTGTGTGTGCACGCACATGCACATGTACACTACATATGCAAAACTTCGGTTTTCTTTGGCAAACAAAAGATAAAAGTTGCATATGTGCACATTCATTCATGTTGTTGAAGTTGTCAAATTCTTCTAATCCAATTATAGTTTCTTCCTTCCGACAATTTATTATGTACCTATCTAAAGACACAAGATGACAGTTACCAGAAAAAAAAAACATTATGTAAATCAGATTATCTTAGCTAAAGAGGAAACATTGTTTTTTCTGTACAACTTGTAAGAACTTTGGAGATAAAAATTGATTTTTCGTGCATTATCTCGGTAAGAATATAAATATATAAAAGGTATTCTATATTTTTAAGAGTTTACAGAGGTAACTGCAAGCATTTGGTATTAAGCATACCAAAAAGAGAACTCCTTTTTCTCAAGAATGGAATATATCTAAGAGTATTTGACCATTGATCCAGAGTAAGATGAACAAATAATGTTACCAAGGCATAAATCAAGTATGTAACGTGATTTTTTAGCTGGTTTGGTTTTGGCAACACTGGTTTTGACAGCTGACGTGTGTTTAGTACCTTGTGTCACTGTCAAACAGCTTCAGTTTGGTTTGCAATTTAACCATGGATCGTCTTACAAATGAACAACGCCGGCAAATTATTGAATTTTACTATCAAAATTCGTGCTCGGTTCGAAATGTTCATCGCGCGCTGCTTCCATTTTATGGTCGGCATTCTCGACCTTCTGAGCAGTCTATTCGGAAGATTGTGACCAAATTTCGCACCAAATTTACTTTGTTGGACATTAAACCACCAACACGTTTACGTACTGTGCGAAGTGAAGAAAATATTGCGGCCGTATCAGCTAGTGTGACAGAAGACCGCGAAATGTCGATTCGGCGCCGTTCCCAGCAGTTAGGCCTTTGTTACAGCACTACGTGGAAAATTTTGCGGAAGGATTTGGGCGTAAAGCCTTTTAAGATACAGCTGGTGCAAGAACTAAAGCCAGCCGACCTACCACAACGCCGAATTTTTGGTGAATGGGCTCTTGGATAGCTGGCCGAGGATCCGCTTTTTTATCGAAAAATTGTGTTCAGCGATGAGGCTCATTTTTGGTTGAATGGGTACGTAAATAAGCATAATTGCCGCATTTGGAGTGAAGATCAGCCAGAAGCATTGCAACAGCTACCAATGCATCCCGAAAAAGCCACTGTTTGGTGCGGTTTATGGGCCGGCGGCAATATTGGGCCATATTTCTTCAAAGATGATGCGAATCGCAGCGTTACTGTCAATGGTGAACGCTACCGAGCGATGATAACAAACTTTTTTTTGCCCGAAATGGAAGTTCTTGACTTGCATGATATGTGGTTTCAACAAGACGGTGCCACATGCCACACAGCACGCGAAACAATGGCGCAATTGCGAGGCGAGTTTGGTGAACAGTTAATTTCACGTTTCGGGCCGGTCAATTGGCCGCCTAGATCGTGCGATTTGACACCATTAGATTATTTTTTGTGGGGGTATGTCAAGGCTAATGTCTATAGGGACAAGCCCGCTTCGATTGACGCGCTGGAAGCCAACATCCATGCATTCATTCGTGAGATACCGGCCGATATGTGTGAAAGAGTATGCCAAAATTGGACTCAGCGGATGGGCTACCTGAGACGCAGCCGCGGTCAACATTTGCATGAAATTATCTTTAAACATTAAATTGCAAGGTTCAAACTATCGATTCAAATAAATATTTCATTCATTTTTTCGATTTTTTTGTGTTTTTTTTTTTTTTAAGTTCTAAACCTCTTAAAAAATCACCCGTTATAAGCACTATAGGGTTATCCTCAGTTTTTTTTGTATTCTTATTTTTTTATTGTTATATCTCTGGTGCCAGGTAGACGGGGGATATTAATTTGACTTAAGTCAGTTTTTTCTCTATCGTTTGGTCCTATCGGCATAAGTCTAGCGCTACTTCTTCCAATAGAAATAAATTTGTACAAAGGGTATAAGTCAGGAAATTTTTAAGATTGTTTGGTATTAAGATCATAATTGGACTTAAGTCCTTTCAATTTATAATAATTTTATATTTTGAAATAATAAAGTTGCTCCAAAGGACTAAAGTCTTCTTATGCCTTTTTAGCCAAACCACAATCAAGCGTTCGGTCCCGACTTTGAAATATTGAATAGGAACAATGGACTCTTATGGGCAAAGAAGAAGAAGTAAAGGAACTCGCATATCGTGGAAGCAGTGAAGCATTTTTCAAAATAGTGTGAGTTACTGAGTTACACAAAAACAAATGCATTGCCCCAGGCTCGCAGTGCAGTTACACGGCTGAAGGCTGGGGCGCCCAAAGGAAGCCAGATTAAAAAAAAAAAAAAAACCATTGAGATGCTTCCGTCATTTTGCCGAGTTGCAGAAAAGTGTACAGAGATTTTACATCATAAAAATAGTGAAAAATCCTATTGAACTGAATAAAAAAGTGAAATTAAAGTTAATATAGTGAATACTTTGAAATATTATTAATAAGAAATATATAATGCGTTAAATCATATAAAAATGCCTATAATACGGTGCACAAATTTTCCTTTTCACAGGAAGCTTTTCCTCTTATTCTTATTAATAAAGTGGCAGTATCTCGTGGCATGATGGTTAGTGCGTAGGACTGTCATGCCGAAGATGTGGGTTCGATTTCCAGCCGTGCCACCTACAAACAGAAATGTTTTATCCGAGGTACTGCCTCTTGCGAGGAACTGACAAATCCTCCAAGAGTATACTTGTCATGAAAAAGTGCTTCTCATCTAGCCGTTCGGACTCGGCATAAAATTGTAGGTCCTCTCCATTCCTGCCAACAACACGCACACAGGAATGGTTGAACCATTCCATGAACCAACAAGATAAAGAGGGGTAACAGCAGAAGGGCCTTTAAAAATATTTTATTTAAAGCGTTGAAAAATAACTCTGCACTACGGGCGCTAAACGGATTTGAGCGCGTTGCCATCACCAACAAAAACTAGATCGACACTGTGTGAGAATTTCTCATATGACAGATGAATCTCAACGAAATCACTGAACTAAAGTTTATTTTTGTTTTCAACAAATTTGCTATTTTTATAGCAAATTGCGATAAAATTTAATTTTAAAGTCTTCTAAGATAATTTATTTACATAAATAACATCACTTCACGTTACTTTATATGAAAATATCAGACAAAACTAACTTTTAAAATAAAATGTTTGTATACTCCTTAGTATAGGCATTTTTTGAGGATTTAACGTAGCCACCGCATTCTGTTTTATTATTTTTAAATAAATTATTGACAGTATTCACTATTCTAACTTTTATTTCATTTTTACTTGCGATTATAGGTACTATAAGGCAAGTTTTGGATTCGTGCAGAAAAAAATTTTTGAGATAACAATCAAACATAATATTACGATGATAGAGAACACCAAAAAAGTGGGTGGCATAATTCCGTCTGTCTGTCTGTCTGTCTGTTCGTCTACAGCCTAAACAGCTCGATCGATTTTATTCAAACTTAGTACATAGTGGTTTTTGGTGATTATGCCCACACGTTTTTTTCACTTTTTTTTAGAATCAAAAATAACGGTACCTGCCGTACATTTTTTTTTTAGCAAATTTGCATAATCGTATTTTTCTCAAAAACGGCTCTTCAACTTTTCTTAAAAAAAATTCAATAAATTTATTTTAGGTTAGGTTAGGTTAGGTTGATGGGCTGACGGTGGATCTTGTTCCCGTCACACTTAGATCAATGTTGATCCATTGTGGTACCCTGATGGATTGGACCATCCCTTTAAAAATATAACCTATGAAATCCTATGGAGCATCGAACCATTTAGAGGCGTTGATGAAGTTCATTAAACTTGAGATGTTATTTCCTGTTGACTTCGAGATTTCTGCTAGATCATTGAAGAAATAGCTACCCAAATATTTTTTCCTTATATTGCATAGTGCCGGACATTGACCTAGGAAGTGAAGGGTGTCTTCCTCTACTTCTACGTCACCGCAACCTCTGCATAGGTCTTCAGTACTTAGTCTCATCTTTTTCTTGTGGTAACCTAAGAGATTATGTCCCGTGATAATTCCTATTAAAAGATTCAGGGATCTCTTTTTCAGGTTTATGACATGGTGCGTTTTTTTCTTATTGTAGCTAGGCCACAAATTCTTTGTAGTGGTACAAGTTGCGAGTGAGTTCCATCTGTCATTGGTAAGTTCCACTATCTTCTTACCAATTGTCTGTTTAATGGCACAGGATGGAATTTTAACACCGGAGTCCGTTAGGCTTTGATCTAACGATGAACCAGTCCTTGCCAGTTCATCTGCTTTTTCATTTCCCAGAATTCCACAGTGCCCAGGAACCCAGCAGAGTCTGATGTTGTGCTGTGTGGCAAGAATCTTTAGCTCTTCGCGACAGCATGAAACCAGCTTGGATTTTATTTCTGTTGCAGAGATAGCTTTAATCGCTGCCTGGCTATCAATGTAAAAGGTGATATCAGCCCGTGGTATCGCCAACATTGAGATCTGTTCAGCAGCCTTAATCACTGCAAGAACCTCCGCTTGGAAGACACTGCTATAATCAGGGAGTCTATAAGAGTTCGCTAAATTAAGGGATTCTGAAAAGAAACCAGCACCTACTCTCGTATCCATCTTTGATCCGTCTGTGTAAATTTCTACCATCGGTGTATCTGATTGTTGTAAACCAGCTTCCCATTCTTCTCTTGTGGGGATGGATACAGAAAACGGTTTTTCAAAATTTGTACGGGGTGTTGTGTAGTCTGTGCATACATACCCCTCCGTAAATTTGTTCATAATTTGTGCATGACCTACAGAGTTCTTTTTCCAGCTATCGGTCTGGCTTAATCTTAGAGCACCATAGGCTGCAGTTTCTTGTACGAATAGATCTAGGGGTCTTAGATTGAGTATGGCTTCCATTCCCGCAGTGGGAGTGGACCTCATTGCCCCTGTGATTCCTATGCACGCTAGTCTTTGAACTTTGTTAAGCGTTTTATAATTACATTCTTTATCCATCGCGCTCCACCAAACCAGGCTACCATATTTGAGGATCGGTCTTATAATGGCCGTGTACATCCACATTATGATTTTAGGGCTTGGACCCCAGGTCTTACCAAAGATCCTGTTGCAGGAGTAAAAAGCGATCATGGCCTTCTTGGCTCTTTCTTTGATGTTCATACCCCAGTTTAGCTTTTTGTCAAGAATTACGCCTAAATATTTGGCATGATCTGATAGTCTAAGTTGGGTTCCTTCTATTGATGGTAGGACAAATTCTGGTATTTTCCTTTTGTTAGTAAAAAGAACCAGTTCGGTTTTTTGTGGGTTTACCGAAAGTCCACATTTCCCCGCCCAGGTACAGACTTTTGACAAAACGTAATTAATCTGTTCGCTGGTTGTGGAAATAAATTTTCCGGTCGCTAGCAGCGCCAGGTCGTCTGCGTAGGCAACTACTTTGACACCGCTATTATTCAGTTCAATCAGGATTTCGTTCATTACTAGTATCCACAATAGTGGTGAGAGAACTCCTCCTTGTGGAGTCCCCCTAGATGTGGATACTTTGATCCGTGCGTCCCCTAGTTCTGAGTTAATCCGTCTGTGTTTTAACATACAGATAATCCAGTTTACGAGGGAATTATCCACTTCAAGGTCTACAAGTGCTCTTTTTACCGCATCATTCTGTACATTATTGAAGGCGCCTTCAATGTCCAGAAAAGCTGCTAGAGTATACTCTTTGTCCTTGAGTGATTTTTCTACTATACTTACTAAGTTGTGAAGGGCTGTTTCAACACCTTTTCCTTTCGTGTAAGCATGTTGGGCAGGTGACAACACATTCGGTTTTATACTACTTCGTATGTGTATATCTATTAATCTTTCGAAGGTTTTTAAAACAAACGATGTTAGACTAATGGGTCTATAGTCTTTAGCTTCCGTGTGGCTTGGTTTCCCAGCTTTTGGTATAAAGACTACTTTTACTTCACGCCACGCCAAAGGAATATATCCCCACTTAAGGCTGCTTGCAAAGAAGCTCTTGAGATGTTGGGTAACGTGTTTAGTGTTCTTCTGTAGCATCATGGGGAAGATGCCATCTGTTCCTGGAGATTTGAAGGGTGAAAACGAGTTTATCGCCCAGTTAATTTTATCCTCCGTTATAATATCTGGTGGCACCGTGTGCTCTGTTTGTACTGCATCCTCCAAGTTGTTAACGTCAAAGTTACAACCAGGAAAATGAGTTTTGATAAGGAGCTCCAGTGATTCTCCACATGATTCAGTCCATTGATCATTAGGATCTTTAAGAGACCCTAAGGGAACTGATTCTTTTGCTAAAACTTTTCTAAGTCTTGCTGATTCATTAGTTCCTTCAATTTGGTTGCAGAAGGTTAACCACGAGCTGTGTTTCGCCCGTTGAGTTTCGGCTTTGAATTTTCTTTGACTGTTTTTGTACGCTTCCCAGTCTAATTCACTTCTAGTTCGTTTGGCTGTATTGAAAAGTCTTCTTGTTTCTTTTCTAATAATGCCAAGTTCGTGTGTCCACCAAGGTGGTTTCTTATTTCCTGTCCTTACCTGTTTAAGGGGGCATGCTTTTTCGAAAGCCTTATTTAGAATTTCTGTGAATTCTGTGGTGGCACTATCTAGGAGTTCAGGTCCATTTAGTGAATTATTTTCAAAGGATTTAATCCTTGTTTCTAATTCCCTATTGAAAGTATCCCAGTTAGTATTTCGAATATTTCTAAACGGTTTCTCGGAGGCTATTGTGTCTGGTATGAGAAATTCCGACACCCTCCATTGTTCTATTGGTACTGTACTTGAGTTACTTGTTATGGTAATGTCAAGCACCTCCTTACAATTTTTTGTGACAAAAGTTGGTTCTCTACCCCTATTTGCTACTAATAAATTGTTCTCAATAAGAAATTCAAAAAGAGACTCACCTCTAGTATTGATGTTAGTGCTACCCCACTGAGAGTGATGCGCATTAGCATCGCATCCTAGCACTAGATCGAGTTTCAGCTCCGCAGCATGTTTAACTAACTGGCTTGTTAGGTCAGCTGGTGGTCCTTCCGTCCCGTCGTGAGGCATATAGCATGATGCTATAATGAGCGGTGGTAACCCATCTCTCTCCAACTTGACGGCCGTCTGATCTAAATTACTGTATTTGGATAGAAGAAAAAGGTTAAACTGTTTTCTAGCTACGATACAGGTTCTAAAGCTACTGTTTGTTCCCACCTGAGCAGTTTTGTACAGTATAGTTCCTTTTGTATTCAGCCCTCTGATTTTTCCACCTGCTAACCAGGGTTCTTGCACGAGGGCGACGTCAATTTGTCTATTCTCCATGAGATAGACTAGGTTGGCACTGGCAGCTTTACTGTGATGAAGATTTATTTGAACAAATTTCATGATTAGTTTTTAACTACCGACCCCCTATTTACCTTTTTATTCTGATTGGCTATGAGCCTCAGTCTGCATCGGTTTGTACCAATGCGAACCTTGAAGCCAATTTTTCGCAGAAGTGGCAGAGATTTCTGGCTGAGTAGCACCGTCACTTCTGTACCTTCGGCGGTCTGCTCTCCCACATCGATAACATCCCAGTTTTGACTGAGCTGGTCGGTGTTTAGGGATCTAAGGTATCTTTCGATACGGTCCCTCGGGATTACAGGTCCTCTAATCACCAGTTTCGCTTTAGGCCGTGTGATGTTTCTGATATCCTCCTTATTAATAAGGCGGAGATCAGCATTCTGCCAAGGGACACTGGTGTTTTTTACAAAATCTTGGAGCCATGCATAGGTATATTTATCCTCGCATGCTAGAAGCTTGAAACCTTGCACGGTTGCGAGGGTACCGAAGAGGGGCAGTGGCCCATTCTTAACGATAGCCTCGTTTACCGCGTCAAGGATTCTAGACTCCAAGAGCTTCCATTGGTCTTCCGTCAGCTTCCGCGATGGGTTTCCAAAGTCAGCAATTGCCGCCTGTTGGCCCTCCACGGTCACTTTCGAAAGCCTAGCTTTTTTCCTCTTATTTTCCGGTGAGGAATTCTTCGTCGAAATCGTGTCGTCGTTCCTTACTCTTTTGGATGACCCTGCAGTAGGGTGTGAGTCAGAGTGGGGCGGGAGGCCCAGCTGCTCTTTCCCCAACACCGTCCTTTGGGTTACCTTGGAGTTCGGTTCGTTGTGTCCGTCCTTTGTCGTGCCCTGTACTCGCTGATACGATCTATCCAGGGCTTCCTTTTCTTTTTTCGTTAAGGACTCCGGATTTCTTTTACTTAGCCGCCGAATGATCTTCTCAGCATTTCGTTTTTGTCTGCGCTGTATTTCTCTGTCGCTTAGGCGACCCTTTGCCTTACGTCGCACTCGCGTTACAGATACCGCGCTGTCTTTAGTCCTGTTCCTTCTGCTTGGTTTGAGGGAATTACTCGCATTTGGGTTGCATTTAGGGCTATGGCCCATAATGTTTTCCGCATGCTTATCCTTCCCTCTGGCCTCATCGTCAATTGTCTTCTCATCTACGAGACATGTAGGAGCGAGAGGCTCCATGCTTTGTCTAGTCTTTGAGAGAGACAAATCGTCGATGTGCATATGTCCTGTGGCATTGCTACGTCTGGGACTTGGGGGGTTCAAAACTCCTGGGTTGTATGTGAGGCTATGGCCCTGCATGCTTCCCAGGTGCACGGACTCCCCGAGACTCCCACCCGAGTTAATCGTCGCAACTTCCAGTCCCGTAGGAGCGGGAGGCTCCATGCAACGACTGGTTGATTGTTTAGATTCCTCAGGTATCGGTAGGTGCATGTCCGTTGTCCGGTCTGTCGTTTGACCGGTTGATGGTGTCACCCTCCACTTACGTTGGGTTTTCCCTTCGTAAGAGTTTGGTGGTCCCATCAACTGATCTCCGCTCATGGCTTTCGCACAAGAAACCTCCTCCGATGTACAGGCGTGAGGCCCGTTCTTCATTGAAGGCTCCTCCTGCAGAATGTCATATGCGGTTTTTAGTCGTTTCCGTTCTAGTTCAGTCAGGTCAATCCACCTCTTTGAACCAAGTCGTTTGATTGTCTTCTTACTGTTGGCGATTTTACTTCGCCTCGAGGAGGTAGACAATCTTGAAAGATTGGAGCTAGCTACGGAGCAGCAGTCACTGATATCATCAATATCCACTGTTCCGACACTAGTTCCATCTCTCACTCCGAGGTTGGCAAAGGGGTCGAGAAGAAGGTCTTCCTCTTCCTCTGTCAAAGTCTTGTCCGTTTCGTTTAAGTGTTCGTCGTCGATGTTTCGTTTAGTGGAAAGTTTTGTCACTGGCGACTTCTCTCCTTCAGTTAACGAAGGAGCCAAGCCCGCGCCGGCAGCCGTGACCTCTGCCGACGTTTTGGCACATATCCGTACCAGTGTTTCATTGTTATTGGTCGTACTTTCCATTTTTTCATAGGTTTGAGTTTGTTAGTTAGTTTGGTTCTGCAGCTGGATTGCTGGAGAACCCCACGTAAGCACCCCCACCAACGTCAAGGTCAAACTCTTGGGGGTGTAAATTTATTTTAGTAAAGGCTTTCTTTTGGTGGAAAACCATTTTTCAGAAATGGTTATTAATTGGTACCTCCCAAAGAACCATTTTTTTTTATTTTTGATTTTCTTCAAAACAGTATGACCGATTTCAATTATTTTTCTTACACAGAAGCTTCCAAGGAATATTAATAGTTTTGTGTACCAAAATTTTTGAAAAAGTATTTTTTGGATTTTTAAAAAAATTTTCAAAATTATTTTTGGAAAATCAAATATTTCGAAAACCACATGATCGATTTGTTTGAAACTCGCTATTTAAGAGTTTTTTAGTACTCTCTAAAATATTTTTAGAAAAAATTTTACATTTATGAAAAATAACGGTACCATCCATACAAAAGTTAAAAAACCACAAAGGAAAATATTTGTTTGCTTAAAAACGACTCCTACGATTTTGATTAAACTTTTTTATATGCTAAAATTAGTACGATCTACTACCAAAAATTATAAAATTTTACACTTAGCAACTATTAATAGTACCTGTCATAGAACGTTTTTTTTATTTTGAATTTTCTCGTTATCGGCTAAACGGATTTAGATGAATTTTTTATGTACAAAATTTAGATAAGATCAAATAATATTGCATATCAAAATTAAAAAAAAAAGTTTTTGGATTTTTAAGAAAAGTTTCAAAATTTTTTTTTGAAAGTTCGATATCTCAAAAACGGGTTGACAATTTTTTTTTAGTTTTGTTTTTATATACACATAAATATATGCTTTAGATTTGCATACAAAGATTTGTTCTTAAAAATGTTTTAAGAATTTTATATATAAAATATTATTTTTTTTTTAAAACAGCTCCAACGATTTGAATTTTTATTTCTCATACAATCATATTCAATCAAGAATTAATTAAACTGTCAAAAGAGTTGTTTTATCCAATTTAAAAGTCGTATTATATGCTTCTCTACATTTTTCTCTCATAATTTCCATGTTTTTATATACAATTTTCTTAAGCCCACAGTGTCTTGAACATAAGAGCAAGTACGAGCGACCCAGTCGTGCATTTTATTTTATTTAGTGTAATAAACTTTTAGTCCATTGAAAAGTTACATTTGGGGTTGCATTTTTCAGAGGATGCAATTTTCTTTTTTAGATATAAAGGGGGGGTCAGTTTAAAATTAAATCCAAGTTTGTGGGATTGCAGCCCTTGTCCCGCGGCCGCCATCTTGGAAAAAGGTTAAAACCTTAACTAATGAATATATTTTAAAAAGTTAATAGTGAAATTTATTCCTTAAAACACCATCTATAAAAATGGTCTGATGTGATTTTCTTGTAAAATTATTAGAAAAAAAGTTATATCGACCAATAGAAATTTTTTTCTCAAACTTTCACGGATTTTCAGTTACAACTTTTGTAATTTTGGTTCTACGACAAAAAGTCATATGACAAAAGTTGTAGATAATCTTATTTGCAACAAAAATTGTTAACTATTTTTTTGTGAGACGTATAGTTCGTCAGATAAACCATAAAAACCATTTGAACCCTTTTTTCCAAGATGGCGGCCGCGGGACAAGGGCTGCAATCCCACAAACTTGGATTTAACTTTAAACTGACCTCCCCCCCCCCCTTGATATCTAAAAAAGAAAATTGCATCCTCTGACAAATGCACGCTAAGCCCAAAGAAATGTATCATTTCCATGGACTATTTTTCACTTGTTTAACAAATTGAAATTTCAAAAATCAAAACACTTCCCTTCAGTTCGGCAAAATGACAGATGAATCTCAATTTTTTTTTTCAATTCTTGCTGCTTCACTCACGTACACTGCACAGTACACAAATCTAAGGTATTATACTGCGCAGGTTGTCAGTCGGAAATAAAAATGGCTTTGAACGTGATGAAGAAAAATACACGTAAAAACAACAACAAGTTAAAATTGAAATTGTCATCAATAAAAATGGCTGGGAACGTGATAACTTAAATACAAGCCCAAAAACAACAACAAATATTGACATTTGACACAAATTTTGATTTATGCGCAGAACTGAAAAAAAATCAAAACTCGAATGATATTTGCCTTTAATAAATGTATACCTACTGTGCGTACACCAGGCGCGGATCCAGGATTTCGTTCAGGGGGGGGGCAATTTTCGTGAGTTTCCAAAATCTTGATGAGGTCTACAGAAAATTTGAGTACACTTCATACCGCTCTACACGCCTGGTCACACAAAGCATTAAGCAATGTGAGTTTGAAATTTGAAGAAAGCAATTGAATCTTTCATAACTGCCACATTTCTCGAACAGCGGGTACTTTGAACTTTGTGAAATGAAGTTTTACAGCTTGTAGCTATAGCATGGTGTCTTTTACATTGTTTTTGAGTTCCCTCTGGATCTGCGTAGCTAATGGTTACATAATGGTACAGTGGTATGTTCCTATTCAGACACATGACGTTCGAGTTCGAGTGAAATTTCCAGCCTCTTTTTTAGCTGGCAACCTAACCTAGCCTTGTTAGTTAAAGGCCGTTTTCGAGAACGTCATCACCGTCAAAAATACGTTTTTCAGAATGTTCTTAAACGCAAACTGCAAAAGCATTCTGTTAGAATAGGCAAATTCAAGTTTTACTGCATAAGCATGTGTTCGATAATGCAGTTTGGAGTTTGCTAAAAATATTGAGAAGCTGTAGAAACGCGTCAAATGAGTTTGCAAGAAAATTGAAGGACGTTGATAAAAAATATTTTGTGCAGACAAAACCATTGCATTAATTTGAAAATAGTTGAAGGGTCCAGGGGAAAAACGGCTAAAGTCCACTTTAATTGATTCCTAGAAAAACGTAGTTGTAAATATATTACTAAAATAATGGATTATTTAAAGAAAAATAAATAAAACTAACAATTTTTTTTAATGAGCACGAAGTACTCAAGTAAGCAAACATATATTCATTTTAACAACCTGAATATTTTGCATGATAAGCTGACATGAGTCAAAAGGACCTTCCATGTTTTAACCAAAATTTTGAATTTTTTGATTTGAAATTTTCTTCTGAAAGAACCGGACATGATAATTGGAACCGGTTTTTTGCTTTTTATTCAGACACCTCTAGATTTTCAAATAAAGTTTGAAAATAAAATAATTTTCACAAGCGTGACATTGGACCGTTTTTGCAATTCAATTTGTTAGACAGGACCTCGACCGGATGTAGTTAGAATATCTAATTTTTTTTGTTTTAATTATTTACCTCACATGTCGCTAGGTTTATTCACAAGTTCTCTTTTTTTAATATCGCTTTGTTTAATTTTTGGAGCAAAAAAGATAGTTTTGGAAAAAAGTTTTTTTTAAAAAGTGTACTATTTTGCGAGTTTTCAAAATCCTATGTGAAGAGAGCTATACTACATCAGATAGTACCCATACAAATCTATAAGATGTCATCATTAGTTTAATTTTTTCAAAAAGTGGACTCCAGCCGTTTTTCCCCTGGACCCTTCAGTTGTATTTAAGCTAAACTGAAATTATAAATCAAAACCGAGATGAACCGTATCGTTTGTTCAGATGCCTTCATCGATACAAAACCAAACTTTCCGACATAGAAATAAAAGACAATATGGATATTCAAGCAACAGCGTAAAGTCGTCGTAAGCGTTGTAAAGCTTAAAACTTCGTTATTCTGTCACAATTTGTATGGAGAATTTGAAAGATTTACGATGTTTAAAACTTTACTACGTTTACGACGACTTTACGCTGTTGCATGAATACCCTTAATGATTATAGTGGAAAATCCAACAAAAAAAATAACACCACCTTTTATTAAACTTTTCCATCCGAACTTCTCGATTGGGACTAACTTTCGTTATACATTTCATTAACAATATACTTAGTCTTCGTTAAGCTCAAAACATCGACTACAGAGTTAGACTCATGCAATTCGATACAATAGTAATATTCCCGTCGAAAAATGGCAATAATTTGACAATCGAATTTATGAAACAACTATCCTTTCCTGAGGTATATAAGTTCCATCCAACTTCTCTTTAGCAGTGACTTCTATAGTCGTTTCGCGGTTTCTCCACAATCTTCTTCGTTAGATTTGTTCTCTTCGCCAGTTTAATAATATGGAACACGGAAGTTCCAAAAACACATCAACGATAGCGACAAAATCCTCACATCAAAAACGCATCTTATGGCTAAAACAGATGTGCTCCGAGCTCGAGACACATGTGCATACTCTTAAGGTGCGTATCAATTTCAGAGTATAAAGGCGGTGAGCAGCTCTGAAGAAGTTCTCGAGAATTAAACTCCAAAGTGGACACAGGCACAGTCATGAAACAAGCTCACCATAGGGGAAGACAGATATCCGAGAGTCACTCTCGAGAGCTTTCTAGTGAAAGTACTTCCTCAATGAAAACGCACATTTTAATATTTATCACAAAAAGAAATCTATCACCCATTTAGTACCTATGAAATTTTTTGATATTTATCAATAACTTTTATACAAAAATGTAGTTTATTATTTTAACTTTAATTTAGATATCTTCATCCTGTAGATCCGAGCATTTAAAGCAAAATTAGAAATTTTTGAAGCTAATTACTCGTGAATTGACGTTTTTTAAAGATTTAATTTTCTTTTAAATTAAAATCAACTTCAAGGTTGAAAATTTAGATAAGTGCCCCTGTCACCTCTCCCGTTACATTTAAGTATAAAAAACCACTAACAAATTTGTAGAGTAGGGTTAGAGGTGAAGCAATAACTTTTTAAAACATCATTTTTCAAATTGTGAAATTTTTCATTCAAAGCATATTTTAAAGTGAAAATGAAATCGATTACGGATTCAGCCTGCTCCCTTGTATGAAATAAATTGACTCTTCTCACAAAATGTTTTACAGTAATGAAGCCTGACATTTATCTTTTAATTAAAGACCTTAACTTTGAAGATCGAGATCTAAAACTGAAGTTGTAAGCTTTCCACTCAGTCGATTTGAAGGCGCTATCTGTGCAAAGCGGAACTTTTCTTAACTGAACCTGATCAGCCAGCGGAAAACGAACAACCACTCATTACTGCAACGCTGCGCTGCCAAGAAAAAATTTTATAAACGTATAACGAAATAACGTTTTTTTGATTACATTTTATTAAATTTATATTTTATGCTTCGTTCGTTCTTGCCCAGGGGGGGGGCAATTGCACCCATTGCCCCCCCCCTGTATCCGCGCCTGGCGTACACTGTATAATATGTATATGTGATAAACACCACTTCCTTTACTTCTTCTTCTATGCTTATGGGGCAATCTCAAATGTTACCTCAGGCGCCGTATTTGCCTTAGATCGTAAGCCTGAGCCAAACGCCCGAATAGATTATAGGTTTGTTCCTTGCCGACTTTCAAACAGTTTGAAACCGCCAGATTTAGTCCGAACCGAAGTCGTTCCACACTTGAAAAATTGTACTGGTCCGCACCAAATCTGGCGGTCTGAAACTGTTTGAAACTGTTTGGGACTAAACCAAGGAACAGGGTTTATTTTTCTATTTTCTATTTCGGTCGCGCTTTGACAGCTGAAATAGACTTTTTCTTTTTTTGTGTTCTTTTTTTGTGCGCATGAGAAGTGTTTTGACAAATACTTAATTGATTTTACCATTTCTGATTAAAAAAAAGAGATAAGTAATTCCTAACTGGCTGAACAGAATGCAAGACGCAACTGGAATAGATGTCAAAAAAGCTGCAGTAGATGTCAAAAATGCTGCAGTAAAAGTTGAAAATTGTTCAACTCTTGCAGCTCCGGCTGCAGCATTTTTGACATCTATTCCAGCTCCGTTTTGCATTCTGTTCAGCCAGTTAAGCCAGTAGAAACTAAAAATTGTGTTTTTGTGATTTACTTTATTAATTTGCAACGACAACAGCAGCAAAAAACTCTTCGTGTTTGAAGTTGATTTTGTTGCAGTTCAACATGCAGATCGGATATCATATAATAGAACCATAGGCGTAGAAAGGGGGGGGGCTATGGTAGGCTAAGCCCTTAAAAAATGAACTTCCCACCTTAGAAAAATCGGCAGTTAAACTTTTCTGGGCTAACAACCCACCGAAGAAGCAAGATTCAACAACTGTAAAGAAATTTTCAGACACTAACAATTAAATTCTGCCTACAGTTACAGTCTTCACATAGAAGAAATTTTTGCCCACCTTAACTTTGTTTGTATGTACTCATTGCATTACCGACACGGTATGATATCTAGAAAAATTTAATTGGATTGCAACAAATACATTTTGCGATATTTTGATTTGTGAAATTTTAGTTTGCAGGATTTCGTTATTGCGAGATTATGAAAAGCGGGATTTTGTACTGGATTTTGTAATCGCGAGATTTTAATTTGCGAGATTTCCTAGTCAACCAAACAAAATCATGCACTCTGCAAAGATTTTCTGATTGAGTTTTTTAATTTTGGGTGTGAATAGGAAGCTAGACATCGACTTATTTTTGGAATAGTAGATCTGTCTTTATACTCAGAATAAGAAAAAATATCAAGTTTGGTGTGAGCTATTAAAAAGAATTGAAAATGGCTATCTTGATTGATAATTGCTTAAGGCACCCATTGGGTTCAGCGCCCTGCGCATTTGCACCGCCTGCACATATAGCTTATCCGACCCTGGGTGACGTGAATTGGTCACTAATATCGTACGACTTGACCACGTTTGATTTTTTCTTGTGGGTTTTTGAAGTCGCAGGTCTATGTGTTAATAAGCCGCAAGAACGTTGTCCTCAAAATTAAAATATCCTCGGCATGGCACTCAGGAGGGGGGGAGATCAGTTTTATTTATTTAACCATAGACTTTTGACAAATACTTGTATTTTTGCTGTCGGTTTGTTCCTCCTTGGAAAAAAATCGTATGACCCAGCCATCGCTCAAATTCCTCCGAGCTATGTTAGGAAGTCTTCCATTTTTTGTCACACCAATATGTATATTCATATTCTTATAAATATATAGGCACTTACATATCTACTCATACGTACCAATTCAGATGCAAAAAAAAACGGTCCTTCGAATGGTATATTCAAAATTTCAACAAAAATTTCACAATATTGTTAAGCTTTCTAACACAAATTATAAAATCAAGCTGATAAAGGTTTTCCTTTTATTTGGAGCCCAACTGAAAGCACTAATTAATCAAGCTTTAAAGTCTTCTTGAATCTTCGTATTGATTTGTAAACCGAGCAATTTTTTTCCTTAGAGTTCAAACATTTAAAAACCTTTCTCTATTCTTTAAAGATTAATTATGTTGTTAATCTTTCTCATCACTGTTATATTTCAAATCTGAAAGAGGCCATAAGGTCGAGAGGACGATATTCAGAGAACCCAGAAAACCGCATGGCAATATTTCACATAGCGTGAGAGAAAACAGGAAAATCCACTCTAAAGTCCCCTTCCTATGCATTTACAAAAGGCTAAAAAACGATTAATTTCTAAACGGTAATTTAATGCGATTATAAATCCCACTGAAGTGTGTGTCAAGTTTCTATTATTTGTTTGAATTCTTTAAATAGAAAAAAAAATGAGGGTTGCGTTGAAATTAAGAGGCTGAATAATTTCTACCGCCATCACCATCGCCACCAGGATGTTGAGTAATGCCTTAGCTATTGATCCTAGGAATAATTTGATCCGAATACTGCCAGTCGAGGCGAATTTGATCCTTTTCTTCTGTTGTCCTTCTTACCAACCATCAATGTGTCACGCAGGTTTTGTGGTGGTGGTCTAGGATTGGTATATACTCGTAGTTCTATTTCAAAATTCGAATCATGATTGATATAATTCAATTGAAATTTGATATTTGTATTACACTAACCCTTTGTTTGCTGTTGTTGCTTGATATTGTCTTTGTTCCAACAAAGTTCTTTTGCTTTGAAATTTTTTCTATAGGCTAGTACCTATGATAACAAAAATGAGTTCTTTACAAAAATATCAGTAAAACAAAGAGTTGTAATGGATTAAAAGGCACACTTCCTCCCGAAATGTCTACTTCTCTATTTAAAAAAAGGGTTTTTTTTTTACAAAAATTTAAGACGGGGTTTTTAAATTCGACAGCCATGAGAATGCCTCGATATGTGGCCACATGAATGTATTGAACAGGTTTTCAAAAGTATCTTTCATAAACGACATTGCACTCTTGAAATGCTCGACAAATGTATCCCACATAGCCTTGGCTTCAAAAAGTCCTCCCATGCCAGCAACGGTTGAAAGTGGAGGTGCAACTGTTTCCACAGTATTGGTAACCAAATCGGGAACTTCTTGCAGAGCTTTGTTCGCGGTTGAACTTGCCGTTTCGAGAGTGTCATCCAACAAATGTTGCAGTCCAAAAAGACCTCCACCATCATCGTCATCTGGTTGAAATGGATATTCAACTGTTTGCACAGCATTGGTTACCAAATCGGGAACTTCTTGAAAAGCTTTGCTCGCTGTTGAACTTGCTATTTCGAGAGTGTCATCCAATAAATATTGTATTCTTAAAGGATCTCCACCACCATCGTCATCTGGTAGAAATGGAGATGCAACTGCTTGCACAGATTTGGTAATCGTATCGGGAATTTCTTGAAAGTTGTTCCCCAAGAGATCTGGTATTTGTCCTGGTAATCTGTAAAATTGTTCGTTTGGAAGTCCTCCAAAATTATTTAAGGGTACCACAGACTGTAAAGTGTTTCCAAGGTGACCAACTGTTCCAGACAAAGAATTCAGTAATCCAAAAGGACTTTTAGCTGAGCAAGTCAAATGTATTATGACCAGAAGAACTATAAAGAAAAATTATCTTGAAAAGTTTTTATAACTGCAATGCTAAATGTTACCAATCTGAAATGTGTTACGACGTGCTTGCATTTTGATACAAAATTAAATACTGTTTCGGGTGAATATTATTTGTCGAAGCTCATTTCATTTGGGAAACACTTTATTAGTAATTCGTGGATGATTCGAGTCACGACTTTTTATTTAATTGTTTGATACAAAGTAATGTACACAAACTTGGGATTAATTAATATTTTAATTCTTATGAACACTAAGGTATACATTTCTTATTTTTCCTTTTTATGTAAGCGAGAAAAAGTAAACTAACACAGGTTTACAACTAACTTTTGGAAAAAAAACGGAACATTTCTTAGTATAATTTTAGGCAATGATAGAAAATCTGTTATCGATTTTCCGACATCAGCTTGGATTTTCGAAATATTATCATAAGAAAATAAAAAATACAATGTTTTTGTTATTTTCGTGGTTATGTAATAAAGCGAAGTAATGTCTTTTTAACAAAATTTCTAAAGATTCCTGAAAGTAGGTACATGGAAAGAACTCTTGGATCAGATCACGAAAAATTAGCTGCAAATTACGAAAAATGAATCCCGATTTATACCTTGGCTCGGGATTTCTTAATTTACGACTATTTGTTTGCAATTAGCAAAACTGAGAAAAATAAAAATTACTCAAAAATCGTAAATCAACACTCTTTAAGTATCAATTACAGTAGACGCTCGATTTAGTGAATCTCGAAATAGTGAACTATCCACAATACTGAACACACAAAATTTTATATAAAAACGTATTTTGTATACAAATTTCGCGCAAGGATTTTACATAGCTTGAAAGCTCTGAGAAATTGTTTCTGTTTTTTGTTTAAACCTGAGTGGAAGCCTTGTTTAATGCTTAATTAAAATTAAAAACATTTACATCGAACGAAATGTGCATTGTGAATCAAATTCGCCTTTAGAAAGCCTTAGAAAACTCCCGCTCGAAAAGTGAACAGGCCTGGTTTTTATTACTTCACTATATCGAGCGTCTACTGTATTCTATAGAGATAAAACAAAAATTGCAAATAATAAATCACAATTTGATCCAAATATTTTTTCAATTGCACAATTATGTAAATGCGCAAAACAGATTTGTGATCACCACTTTTATTTCTTGATATTACCGCTTGAAAGATCAATTTTGTTTTTCTCTAACCCTTCATTTTGCAGGTTTACGCATTTAATTTATATTATTTGAAATTAATACCTTACGCTTGACAGCTAGACTCTACTTGGATTTGAACTCGCGAGTTGCAACCCTCCAGTTGCGGAGCGAGCATGCAACCACTAGGCCAATTTGCATTACAGATCGTTGGTGTCACACATTAATGATTAGATGCATGCCATGTTGTGGTGCTTTATCTCTTCGAGTAAATTGCGACAAGAAAGTGGTGATTTAGGATTTTTCCCTGTAATGTTTTCTTCGCTGCTGGTCCGGTGCAAATTCTTAGCATCTTTTCCTAGAATATTCTGAGATCCTTTTATCGCAGTTTTTGTAATTGTGAAACAGACTGGGAAACAGTAGCTGATGACTGGCCACAGGAGTTGCTTGTACATAAGTATCTTCGTCTGTTGGCTATGTCCTGATCTTCTCCTCATCAAAGAGTGTAGTCGGTGGAATGCCCAGTTGGATTTTCTGAGCACACTTTCTGACTGCGGGTTGAACCTTAGCAGCTCGTTGAAGTTGATCCCCAGGTATTTGATGTTCCTTTTTGCAGCAATGGTGGATCCATCTGGGAAGCTATAGAACTAAGTTTCTACAAGTGGATGCTGAGTGACTTCTGCCGTCACGGAGTCTCCTGAAGCACACAAGCTCCGATTTTGCTGAGTTGATTTTGATGCCCAATCTCTTATAGCAATCGAGCAATCTGTTGATGTGAGCCTCTACTATCCGACTGCGACTAGTGGTGACATTGAGGTTGCGTGCATAAGCCAATCATCGGCAAACAGCAGGTTTTCACAACCAGTTGGAACGGGTTGGTCTGATTTCATCAGGCTATAGAGAAAGGGGCCTGAGACAATTTTGTAATTTTTCTTACTTCACCTTATTACATTTGCTGGAGTAAGGCGCCAGTTATGGCAATAATTGAAACTCATTATTGACCATTTTAGGGATTGATTTTGAGACGTTTAGAAAGCAAAATCATTTATTATTTTGATGGACAGATGAAGCTCAAATCCTTATTAATATTTCGAGTCAAAACAAAATTTCAAATAGGTCCAACTTTTCCCAAAAAATTCTTTTTAATTTTTCAGTGATCGTTGGTAAGGCAGTTCAATTATTGAATCAAGAAAAGTTTTTTATGTGGAAAGTTGGGCCTATTTGAAACTTTTTTGTTAGTCTTAAGCTTCATTTCTCCTTCAAAATAATAAATGATTTTACTTCCTAAACGTTTCAAAATCAATCATTAAAATTTTCAATGATGAGTTTTAATTATAGCTATAACTGGTGCCTTAGGCGCTGTACCGCAGAGTTTAGATTTTCGTAATTGTGTTTTAGATTCCCTTATACCTTTAATTCGAACACCAGTATAAGGTATAAAACAAATTCACATAGAAATATGTCATTTTATTTAATACTAAATTAAATATTAAAACTTTTAAAGGTGCCACATTTATGGTGAAGAAATGCATATTTTCACTTCCGTGGAACTGTATAACAATATGGTATAGGCACACAAACATAATGTAAACACGTAGATATAGCATATTTTAACTACACAATTCAATTATATTTGCCTTAAGGATTCGTTATATTCAGTTAAAAGGACTCAAATCCTGTTATTCCAATTAACATGAATATTCCCTTAAAATGACAAGAAGAACAATGTTACATATAAAACAAATTAAGCTGCTTATTCAAACAAAATAATTCATCTTCCCGCTCTTCAATGAAGTCTAATGAATCAAACTGGATGCTGGAAACACCCCCTTATCAGTTGCCCACTCTCTCTATAGTATAAAATGAAATCTGTATTTCATTCATGATTATAACCCTTTCTACTTTTTCGACTATGGCATCATCCAGATATGTACCCACTTCTACGACATATCCGCCAAATCACAACAACGGATGCTCTCGAAAATTATTGCCACTACACACTTCTCAGATTTGTTGATCACTCTACTTGAAGCCTGGGGCAAATGCCTTTTGCAACTTATGTTACTTTGAATACGAATCACTTCTGGGCTCACGCAAATCTATTCAAATCTATTCAAATGCTAATTAGGCATCAGACAACGGAATTCAATTGCAGGATAATGGTAAATGTGTGTGCATTGAAAAAAAAAAATCGAATACAAACAAAAATTGGTTGACAGTTGACAAAATGACAAACAGAATGAGCATCACGTGTAATATATTTCCCCCTCAAAGCGATTGCAACAAAAGGGTCGCGTCGCATCGTTTGCTCAAATGCTTTACTTAAATGCAAAAGGACTCAGACTATAGCAAATGAAACTGTCCTGTTGATGTCAAATTAAATTTAATTTTCATGTCAATGTCAGACTGACATCAGAGTGTTGAAGCTGATGCAAAGGACTGTTGGTATGGTAAAGGACTAGGTACTGTCTTTATTGAACAATTTTTAATGACAAAAAACGTGTTATTTGATAAAAAATTGATTAGAAGTTCGAAGAATCTATTCGTTCGTTTGCTTATTAGTCCAGTCAATTTGTGCTCAAAAGGGCTCATTGCGAACAAATTGTAGGGTAGTTTTGATTTGTTCCCTTCTTTATGTTTTCGGGGGTGTTGAATCCGAATCTGAGATGAATGAATGATGCAAAAATGCATTTTTTGGAAGTTTTTTACTTATGGCTCGAGAAAAATCAATTATACAAGAATTACATCAGAGTAATTGAAAGTACAGTAGATGCTCGATATAATGAAGTGATAAAAACCAGGCCTGTTCACTCTTTCGAGATAGTTCACTTTATCGAGCGGGATTTTTTAAAGGCTTTCTAATGGTGAAAAACAGAGATAATTCCTCAGTGTTTACATATATGCCAAATATATTTTGTATAAAATGTTGTATGTTCACTATTGTGGATAGTTCACTATTTTGAGATTCACTAAATCGAGCGTCTACTTTATAAACAATTTCCAACAAAACAATAGTATTCTAGAAGCACTATGTTCAAGGTAACTTCAGTTCCTTGTTCAGTTTAGCTCAGTTTTTCAATATGAGATCCGTGTGGAATTCTTTGGGGTACCCGTATCAAACACGTATACAGTGATATCCGCGTGGTGTCCCATGCTATATGCATGGTATGCACGTAGTATCCGCACGGTATTTGCATGGTATCCGCATGGCATTCACATGGTATCCGCATGGTATCCGCATAGTACCGCGTAGCAAACAAGTGGTATCAGCATAGCACATGTGGTATCCACATGGTATTTTCTGGTATCCGGATGGTATCCACATGGTGGCCGTAAAGTAACCGTATGGTATTCACTTTGTATCCGCGTGATATCCGCATGGTATCTGCATGGTATCCGCGTGCTATCCGGATGTTATCTGTATGGTATCCGCGTGGGATCAGCATGGTATACGCATGGTATTCTGCGTGGTATCCAAATGGTATCCGCATGATAACCACATGGTATCCACATAGCATTGTATCTGCATGGAATCCATGTGTTATCCGCATAGTATCTGCGTGGTATTCGCTTGGTATCCGTATGGTACCCACCTGGTATCTGCATGTGCGTGGTATCCACATGGTACCCACATGGTGTCCGCATGGTATCCGCTTGATATCCGCATACTATCCACGTGGTAGCCACATGGTATCCGCATGGCATCCGCATGTTATCGAGAAACAAACACATTTGGGCATGGCCACGATACCAAACCAAACGAGACTTGTTTTGGTATCGTCTCGGTATCGTTTAAATTGAAGAATGTCGATATCGTCTCTATAACGGTCTCGGTCTCGTATTACTAAGTCTCGTCTTGGTATCGTATGACTAAGTTTGGTATCGCTATAGGTCTCGGTCTTGGTCGCATTCAGTGTCAATAAGAACTAACTCCTAACATTTCTTCCAAATCGCTTACAAGCCGTTTTTTACGAAATTTATGAAAATTTCTTCCCAATCGTATAGGCAGTTCCCGAGAAACCAAGATATAATAATAGTCGTGGCAGTGTGTGCATTTTACTAAAATCGCTTCCTTAGCCTTCCTCTAGCTAAAAATAAGTAACTTTGAGAATATCAAGCAAATCGTTAAAGCTGGTGTTTTGAAGCTGGTTTGGTCTCGGTATGGTTTCGGTTTCCGATACCGATACCGATACCAAACGATCCCGAGACTTTTCTTGTTTCGTGGCCAGCCCTGCAAACACATCATTATGCACAGATGGACCAACGGTCGGACAGTGACTAAAACTTTTAGCAGTAGGGGGAGTTGGGGCACGTTGATACGATTTTCATTTTAACTCAAAAAACTGTCTTCATATTTAACAAAGTGAAATATTTTATATGTTCATTGTCTTTCTAACTAGCTTTTATGGTAAGAAATAAATCTAAGACTTATTCAGATAAAATACTTAGGCTCAACATGCAGTGGCGTAGCTAGGATATTTGCCGCCCGGGGCAAAACAATAATTTGCCGCCCCTTCGGTCTAACAATACTTTATAAAGAAATTTTGTGATATACATAGGTATACCTTCATATCATCGGTCTTAAAGTTGCAGACAAAATTTGAAAATATTTTTTTATAAATGCAAGGAATTACATTCTGCGAAATATTGATACACGCCACTTTGCCGCAATATCTGCTGAATGAACTTGTTTTGTTTCTGACCTACTGAGATTTAACTTTAAACCGACTGTATATAATATAGGCAAAGAGACTTGAAATTTTTTAGTGTTTCCTTTCGTCCAAAAATAGTGAAGCTCATAATTGTTCATTAGGCGTGTCTCACCAAATTAAATCTCTGAGAGCTCAGAGATTTTTAAAGTGGGACAAAAAATCTCACCTGAGCACTGAGATTTTCTTCAGAGGTTACTGAGACGAAAATTTTTTGGATTCATTTCTCAATGTTCTTTCTCAGCTAAAACTGTTCATTTGACAGCCAAATTGCAATTTATCGGCGATGGGCAAATACAAAAATCATACCAAAAATACAAAATAGAAGTTAAATGTTGATAAACAGCAAAAATAAATTGATCTTAGTATTTTTCATTCATTTTATAAAGTTGTGTGCTTTAAGCCTAGTACGCAGCTGAAGTGAAACGAAAATTTTCTGGGGTCTCCAACTCGAGAACGAAATCAGAAACGAAGTGATTGCGAAAAAATATGGAGAGTTTTATCAGAAAGATGTCAAAATAAATACAAAAATAAAACAGTTTAAAATCTTAAGTCAATATTTGTTCTCGTCTGATGTGAATTATTGTTTTTTTTTTTTGTTTTCGTGTCGTCCGTTGTGGTGCTAAGGGTTCCAAATTATTGTGTTCTGCAGTTCATTTCTACGGTATTTTCTTCCATTTTCATTTTAAAATAAAATTCAACAGCAAAATATAACAAACTGTCAAATTTTCGTCTGAAATAATGTTCCGAACAATTAATTTTATACGAAAAATAAGTGGAGACTTGGTTCGAGTATCTGCTAGGATTTTCTGTTTTATTGACATTTCACTGTCGAACTGCGTACTACCATTGAATAAATATAAATAGAAGGTGACACCGGGCAAAATGTCCGCATCGTTTTCAAGTAGCTCTGCTTTCGCTTTAAATATTATGATGAGGTTGGTGTATAACATAAAAATTAATTTCCTTAATTATAAAAAGTTGGTGTATTCGAAAAGGAATTTGTCAATAATAGCATTGTTTGTTATTTTTGTTTATTATGAATTGCTATGGAAACGGGTCTCAGGACGATTGTAGTGTCTGCTTTGGATGTTAGTTGTGTTCTAATATGAAATTTAAATTTTCTTTAGAATTTGTAGTTTTGAATGATTTTCGTTGCCTTTTCAAATTAAACTTTTTTTCAAAGCTTAGTATATAAATAATAAATGTACTGATTTTCTTGATACGAAATCTGCATAGCATTGCTGAGGTATTCAACTTGAGTTCAATTGATCTGATCATTTGGATAAAGTTCTTGATATACAGGAGATAAAATAAGCTATACTCTAGTACCACTTTTTTGAGATAGGCATGGGAGAAGAATATAGGTTGCTACACAGAATTTCCGAACGCCAAAAACTTTTTATTAATTTTTAGAAAATCGTTCGATTTTATGATGAATATTTTAAAGATAAGAAGGTTTTTTGTATACATAATACAAATTCTATATACTACTGGAAAAAATAATTCAACAGTCCAATCCTTAATGCTTAGTCTTCTTCTTGGCTGATTTATTTCAGTAGTACTATATATAGAATTTGTATAGTAAAAAAACCTTATAGGAGCTATGCCTGGCCCCGGACAAAAAAACTTCCAGCTTAATGATCAGGAACTCTAATCTTGTTAGATATAGTTTACCGTGGTTATTTGCCAAAAAGTTAAACTAAACTTAATACAAATTGCGTATGACAAAGGCCCGCACTATGTCACTGATGAGTCCAAGTGAGTAAACCGGACAAAACGCCATTTTTTGGACTAAAGGCCATAAAAAGCTATTTTAAATATACAAGGCTTTTGAATAAATAATTAAGTAGATGTTAAGATGTAAGTATAAGAACTAAAAATAAAAACATTACCGTCATTTACTTTGAGCGCTTATAGTAACAGCTAGTTTGTTTGGAGATGCATCACCACAATATGAATATAGGGGTCTGGTACGTGCGTTTTGATATCGAATGAATCGAAAATCGAGGAATTGAAAAAAAAAGAGATATAACAGACTAAATTCTTGTACTACCTATATTACAATTTTGTTTATGACATCAGTGACGGTGCAGGCGTGTTGTTTATCAAAATAATCAAATAGGACCGGCGCACAGTGTGGGAATTCGCTCATCTAGCGGAATTAAATTAATAGCGCTTACAAGTTAAAGTTTTTGATAATTTTTTTTTTGCAAGATTTATTATAAATATTTGGAAAATGAAATTTAAGGATAATTATTTATATACTTATCTAAATTTTTCTTGTACAGAGCTCTGAAAGTACAAGTTTTTTGCACTTTGGTGGACCCATTTGGACAAATGAAATACGGTCACAAAAAAATAGCTTTTTGCAATTTTTTTGGATAAGATTCATTATGCATATATACAAAAATAAATAGAACTACAATTTTTTAAATAATATAAATAAATGTCTGATATACAGAGCTCGGAAAGTACACGTTTTTTGCGTATTGGTAGACCCTCTTAAAAAAATTAATTCGTTCCAAAAAAAGCTTTTTGTAATTTTTGTTTGTTATATTTATAATGGGAACGGGTCGTTATTCTGTATTCCAAAATTCTGTATGAACAAAATTCTGTATATGAATACAAAATTCTGTATGAACATAACTCTGTATTCCATTATTCTGCTTTTCCATTATTCTGTAATCTAAAATTCCGTAAATCCAGAATTCTGTATTTCAAAATTCTGTAAATAAAAAATTCTATATTTCAAAATGCTGTAATATAATATTCTGTATTTCTATTTATTTATTTATTTATTATCCATAATTCTGCTTTTCGAAACTCTTTAAATCCAAACTTATAAATAAAAATTCTGTAAAAATTTGAAGCAGGTTTATTAGTCCCCGTTAAACACCTTTTATTCAATTAACAAAAATTATAAAGTATTGTAAAGAAAAACGTTCAATAGATGCAAAAAAAAAAATAAAAAAAAAACAACAACAAAATCAAAACAAAATGTATAACTATAAAATTTAATAAAGGTGAAGATTCTTGGCTAACCTTATTAGAAACTCAGTCTGACTTAAAGTTCTTCTTTTTTTAATCAAATGCTTAATCTGTTTATTTTTGAGAATTGTTTTTTTTTTTACTGAACTCAAGCTACGTGCGCTTTAGAAAAAAACGAGTTCCTTTCTTAGATCATCAATTAGCTTGTAAATTCCGGCCTTACTTCTTCCTGCTAAAACTTTAAGCGCCTGTGCTAAGCTTCAACACTATATTGAGTTCTTGGAAAGGTCTCCGGTTCTACTAGATGGGTTGTCATATAAGCCGACCGAAATTTGGGAGAATATTTTGGATTTTATGATTTATTTCCACAAATATAATTTTTCTCAAACCAGGTTGAAATTTTAATTGTGTCCTCGTCTTCTTCAAAAAAAAAACTATGTAAGCTGGCATAGTATAGAGAGACTTCATCTGGTGGAACGAAAGCCAAACTCCTTAGCATTCGAATTTGAAGTGCAAATTCTTCAGAGTTTCCATATTTTTTTAAAAATAAGAAACATTATAATATGTTAGAATTTGAAACAATTCTTCTCAGTTCTGTAGACAAATTGTTTTGGTAATGGAAAAATGTGCGTTTTTTTTTATTATATAAACAATTTCAAAATTCTGAATTACGAAATTCTGTAAATGATAAAAGAAAAATTGTTATCAAAACAATTTTTCTTTTATCATTTACAGAATTTTGGAATACAGAATTTTGAAATCCAGAATTTTGAAATACAGAATTATGTATACACAGAATTTGGAAATACAGAATTTTGTTTTTCAGAATTTTAGATTTACAGAATTTTGAAAACTGAATTTTGGCACTTACAGAATTTTGAATTTACAGAATTTTGAAATACCGAATTTTGGAATACAGAATTTTGCAATCCGAATTTTGACACATACAGAATTATGACCCCAACCCATTTATAATGAATAGATACAAAAATAAAATTATCCTGCAGAAATTTATATACTTAGGCAAATTGTTGACGAACGGAGCTCTGGAAGAACGCGTTTTATACACTAAAGTTTTTCTCAAAATTTGTTGCTTCTTCGAAAAAAGTTCTAAGATCTATTTTGTGTAAGATTTTATAAGCTAAAATATTATTTCATTTTTGATTTTGAACAAATTAATTGTTTTCGAGATATTTACAAGAAAACTAAACTTTGTACAAAACCAAAAGTTAAATTTTGAGCCGCTATAGATTCAATATTCTTAAACTTACAAAGTTCGTTAACAGCTCATTTTGTTCCTTATATTTTGAGGCACCAATATAACTTGGATTTATAATGAGAAGATATACCCAAACAAAATCCTGCATACACAAATTACAGCCGATAAATGCTTTTTAAACAGGTAACTAAAAATTTAGTTCTACTTTTCGTTCTGCATTACGCTGTTCGATGAACGAAATTGAAAATTGTTGCATACTTTTTGGAGAAGTCTACACTCTTTTTTCGCACACAATTAATTACCCAGGCTATTTATTGTGTGCGGAAAAATGACATATGTGTTTTTTCGTGTGTATTTTTGTTGTTTCGTTGCTTCCAGTGAGGCTGTGTGTGTTCTTTTTTTTCAGTTAGATTTGTTTTGATTTTTTGAATTGGTGTAACTGTTAATGAATATTTTTTCGCTTCGTCTTCGTAAGCATTTCGTTGTCTTGTTGGAGACCAACTAAAAATTTCGTTTCGCATCAGCAGCGTACTAGGCTTAACTGTGTAGTATCATAATATGAGCTACTATTTTTACTTTGCATTTTTTCATAAAAATTTCTGTGGTGTTTGGTAGAAACATGATAACTCCATTTTAAAATTTGCGTCTTTGCGTCCACTTTACATCGACCTACAACCTAAACGGGTGAACCGATTTTCTTCAAATTTGAAACATAATTTTTCAAAGGTTATGTTCATAAGTATTCCAAATTTGAAGAAAATCTGTGGCCTCGTTTACACTCTAGCTTGATTTAAAGTGGGCGTAAAGACGCTAATTTTAAAATGGAGTTATCAGGTTTCTACCAAACACCACCGATTTGTTTCCAAGAAATTATCAAAAAAAGATAATTTTACCCTTTTTTTTAGGGGGGGGGGGGCTAAATATTTTAGCCACGGCCCAAATTTAAGGTACTTTTTAAAAAATGCTTAGGATGTCAAAGCACAGCTCTCAACCAAAATTCAACTTTGTAGGAATATTTTCTCAATAAAAGTCTAATTTGTCCCCGTTTTATTTTTTTTTAAAGCCAATTCGAAAATGAAAAATAAATGTATGGGTGTCGCACCTACGCGCAGCAACTTAAAGCGCTTAATAACAGCTGACATATCAGCCTTTCAAATGCATATAGTCTCTTATCCGAACAACACTGAATACTCAAAGTTTTTCTCTCGTGAATACAGAATTTGAATAAAAATGGGCCCTTTTTCAATCCCATCCACCAACAGACATATTTAAACACCCTAAGGACTGTAATTTTACTTAATTTTCAATTCCCTAATATGACATCTATTAAATCAAAACAAAACTTTCAATAAAAAATGCACCAAGCACTCAAAACTATCCATTATTCGTGAATAACATCACAGAACAATTGGAAGCATAAACAATTTCCAACAAATGTCTGTCTTAGGGTTTTTTTCTGTGGCAACCCATTTGGACTCAAGCGCTAGTTGAAAATTGACGTGTTTTTACTGTTTCCGAAAACCCACTAGAAAACACTAATTTACTACTTAGCGTGACAAAATTTGAATTTTTGTCTTTAACATTAACCTACATATACTTTTCTAGTGGTCTTTGATGTGCTGATTTCGAATCTGGCTTAGAAATTGCTCTAGCACGTCACGGTTTTAAGATATTCAAATTTAAAAAAAACTCGCGGTAATTTTTTTTTTCGAATTAATGTTTATGGTCGTTCTAACTAAAGTATGAACATTTTGCTTCGAAATTCTTTTTGAATCTTCCAAATACCTTCATTCATCTTTGAGAAAATCATTAATTAGTTGTTAGCTTTCGTCTTAAGCCAGATAATATGAAAATACACCGAATTAATAAATTTTAAATAATGATTTCTTTAGAGAGAAAAAGGAATAGCCCAGGAAAATTAGACAAAAAAATGGCAAAACTTCGAAAAAATTCCGACAAAGCTGAAATTCGGTGGAGAGCTTTGTTTTGACGTCTTCAGCATTTCCCAAAAAGTTCGGTAAATTTGGGCCGGGGCTTAATTTTTTAAGAGGGGATATAATTCAGTTTTTTCTTTATTTCACGAAAACTAGCAGTTTTTTGGAAAAAAATGTGAAGGTACAATTTTACACGAAAAAGATTAACATACTTTTTCATACAATTAATAGATTCAGAAAAAATCATGCAAGAACTTCATGGTGGAGCTAATTTTGTCAAGAAATTGATTAAAATTTCATTAATCGATGGGCAAAATTTTTTCAACGATTTGTGTTTGGCTATATCTCCTCAATATAAAACCAAGTTTGTGAGTTGCCCGCGGTAAGGGGAAGGCTGCCATCTTGAAAAAAAGTGATTTGGTTTTTATTCAACAACTCGATCGAATTTCATTTTACAAGAAAATAATGACAGAATAACATTTAGACAGTAAAATTATCTTTAAAATGAGCTATAAACAAACTCTGTAGGTTAATTAATCTTGAAGTTATAGCGTGTCAAAGTAACACTTTTGATTTTGTACTGTAAAAGGGACATATTACAGTTTTTTTATAAATATCTCAGTGAATGCAAATTTTTTTCAAAAAATTAATGAATTAATATCACTGTTCAAAAAATTCTACACAAAAAATATTGCTACACTTTTTTTCGTAGGAGCAACAGATATTAGAAAAACCTGCACAAACCCGCTCATTACCTATTTTACCCAAGCAATTTCATTATAGTAAAAAGCTCTTATTATAACGTCTCTGTCGATTTAATTTTTGGGAAAGAAGAAAAAAAGCTTTAAAGGAAAAGTTTTGAAAATTGGTAATTTTTATTTGTACTGGGATGCGTACTCTATTATCTGTGTTACTGCGCTTCTCACGTTATGGATGAAAATTTTATAGTTTTCTATGGCAATAAAAAATCAACTATAGACGTTTCTTCATGGTCTATAGTACAACCTCTGCGCAGTGAAGGAGGTTCTAGTGATTTCCTGGCCTATACAGTGTCCGTATTGTGGGCTGCCATTGGCATAAATGGAGAGCGCCTACGATTTTCTACTGACTGTAGCCGGATATAATTGATATAATCCCTCGAAAATGACGGGTGGTATAAGCTAATATTCGATGCTCCTACAGAGGAGAGAGATTATAAATTAAAGACATCAATCAGAGCTTCTGAGCAAGATGTTATAAGTAATGTCCTAGCAATAGACCTGCTGCACTTCTCATGGTTGAAGCCACGCACTTTGGCTGCCGGAAGGAGACAAAACGATTTCAAAAACAAAGTGTTTGACTTACTCTATTGAGCCAGTAAATATGTATGTACAGTACATATGTACATAGCTACATCCCCAAATTAAAATCTGAGAGCAAAAACTATTTTTCACAGAAATTATACAAGAAAATAAATGAAAATGAACCCTCCGCCCTACATAAATAATCAAAATCTACAAGTCTCTAAGCTTCCCACATATATTTTTGTTTGTATCTAAACATATTATGAAATAATAATAAGACTATCCTCAAATAATTTTGTTCTATATTTCAATAAGAAAAATAAAATCTTCTGCTTAGCTTGAAAAATCATAGTCATGGCAACAAAAAAAAACAAAAGCAACCAATACCACCATCCCTTGTAACACAAATTGTAAACAAAATTTAAATACAAAATAATAAATTGACCCATAATCGTCATGGAAACCAGTAATAAAGGAAATATTAAATAAATAAATATCCCTTTGAGAATTGGTTTGCGTACGCAAAAGTTTCAAAATTTCTATTTATTTGTTTCTATTGGCCATACACCTTCTAGTAGCGCTTTGAGTAATGCGGTGTCACTTCTATTTATATTTATTCAATGGTACTACATAACAAAAACCAATACGAAATTTTTCGTTTACGATTTCGTTGTGTCAATTTCTGTATGAGAATTTTCGTTTCACTTCAGCTGCGTACTATGCTTTAACATTTAAATATTTAAAGCAAAGTTAAAATTTTGTTTCCATAATTTCAGTACGATTGAACAGGGAATCTTCCACCAAAATATTCCGCCTACGTCAACTTGATATTGAGCGCTCGGTGAGATTTTACTGGGTGAGACACGCCTATTGCTTCATCAGTACACGACAGCAAAACTGAGAAATTTCTCAGATCTAATGATCTTGAACCATGAGAGGGTCAAAGCCACGGCTAAGTCACTACTGAGTGTCTGATAACAGAGTTATTACTTCACTGAAATTGTAGTAGATTGTTGATCTAATGCATTTTATCTCAAAATAAATCTGCTGCAAAATCTACATACTGCACTTCATTTTACGAAAAAAAAAATTAATCTTCGCAAAAAAAACTATGTTAAAAAAAACTAATGTAATATTTTATTTATTTTTATTAATTTATCAGTTTTGTTTAAATAATATTTATTAAAAAAAAAAACAAAAACAAATCATCTGCGAATATTTTCAATCTACAGCATTTTTTTTTCAAATCTAACGCGAAAATTTTTCTGAGAAAGGTCAACCCCTCTAATCTCTAAATTGAGGGAATCATAACAGACACGTACCTTTATGTAAGGCTACAAAAGAGAATGGTCATTACGGAAGCCACCATTTTGTTTCTAAATTTGAAAGAATTGTTAATTTTAAAAATTAACTTTTGTGTTTATTACCAACTTCTATAATGAGGATACTTTTTTGTTTATTTCCAACTTCTGTAATAAACAACGATGATGATTTGCGCCCATCTTGATAAAATAAAAATTGATTGAATTATTTATTAAACAAAAATTAAACTTGTGTTTATTTCCAACTTCTCATGAACAACGAAAATGATTTTACCGCCCCTACAAATTTGAATACTATAAAAATTGTATGTTTTCTGATAAAAATTTAATAAAATTTTCACTAAAAACTTTTGTAGCTAATTGGTTTACAACATCCCATGAACAACGATGATGATTTGCCGCCCCTAACTCCTGGCGCCCGGGGCGACCGCCCCCTTCGCCCCCCCCTAGCTACGCTACTGTCAACATGTTAAGTAACGGAATTTGTATCAAACTGCCCCATTCACGGGGAACATTGATACATATCAGGAAACTTTGATTAATAGCATACTAATCAGTATTTATTGTGAAACAAGTTTTTATTATCTTTTATAATGAGCATTCATTATATAGTAGGCACTTTAATACATGTTTGATATATCAAAGGAAAAGGAGCCACAGCAACTTTATCGATGAAGTAAGGAAAGAACCGTTCTTCGCTTGTACATTCCCACCATTTATTCGATTAAAGATGCAAAAACGTTTTATCTACTTATATGTATATCAGACAGAGAGAGCATATTGATAGTATTAAAAGTACTAAATGACCACGAGGTGGTTTGCATCAATGTGCCCCAACCTACCTTCAGGAAGATAAACATGAATAAAAACTAAAACAAACTTTAATAATAAAACTTTAAGTGATTATCACAAAAAGAAGGACTTATAAATACTCACCAAATCCTTTCATAAAAAAATTAAAAAATAAAAAATAAATTGGGTGGCGCAACAGCTCGAGGAGAACCAGGGCCTAGTGACTTACAACTCACAACCATTCCTGTGTGCGTGTTTGTTGGGCAGGAATGGAGGGGACCTACAGTTTTTTGCCGAGTCTGAACGGCTAAATGAGAAGCACTTTTTCATGACAAGTATACTCTTGGAGGATTTGTCAGTTCCTCGCAAGAGGCAGTACCTCGAATAAAACATTTCTGTTTTTAGGTGGCACGGCTGGGAATCGAACCCACACCTTCGGCATGACAGTCCTACGCACTAACCATCAAGCCACGAGGTACTACTCATAAAAAATTGTTAAATCAAAATACACTAACCAAAAATCGATCACTAAAGGAATGGCAAAAATTTACTTGTCGGCTTAAAAATCAGGTTTTTGGTTGTCGGGCGCAAGGCGATGACCGAAACTGCATGGCGGGCATATATGACTAAGCGTTAATGGATTTAATATTTTGTGTGTTCATTTGATTGGTTTACTGCGTCTAGTTTTCGAATAATGCCAGCTGTATCTATGTGCCCCTTGTATCAATGACCCCCATCTCCCCCTAAGTCCGTGTGCCTATTGCGTTAAAATTCTGGTTAAATTTGATCCCAGTTAAATGTTATCCCTTTTTATAGGGGTGAGTAAAATTTAAGGTTTTTGCTGTGTCAATTGGATTAAATGGGTTTTTTTTTTACATTCACTTCCCATTAGTTTTGTTGTTGCATTTTTTTCAGTAATGATAGTTCGCAAACAATTCAGTTTGCAAAATTAATGAATCATCTGAAAAAGTATTTTCAATAAATTTTATTGATTCTTTTGCATTATCAAGGATTTTTATCACAAGTTATTCTAACTTCTTCTTGAGTGCATACTTAAATTTATTATATGGTCTTTGTCTATATATCTTAATCCTTTCATTTAATTTTTGTTTTTTTTCCATTTTTTATCTTTCCCGATAGGGTTCATGACTTCATGATAGCAAAATAAAATATTTATCTACATTCATCTCCCTCACTTCTTCCTGAGCATACCTCGCGTTCGGCAGGCTAAACGATAGGCTATCCATAATCCAAAAAATTTTCAGATACCTGAGTTGTTTTTGCATCAGCTGACATCAGTTGACGTCTATATTCACCTCAGTAATGTCAAAATTTAGCCATGGGATCAAATTTAACCAGGATCTTAGGGCAATTGGCACACGGCCTATGTAAGAAAACTTTTCCTAGTGAAATTTAATCTATTCTGATGCAAGAACGTTGTAAGGAGGAAACTGTCACTTTTAGTGACTGAACGCCTGAACGTTGGTGTTTTGGCTCGCTAAACAACAAGGTTTATTTTCGAAAACTGTGTTTTTAGTACTTTTTCTGTCTATTGCTTGGATATGGTTATAGTTAATCTGAGTTGATTTAACTAATTTAAATAATTTTGCTTAAAGTATACAAACAATTAAAAAGTAAAAAATTTAAGGCAATAAAAATTAGAATTAAAAATTCGAAATCACTCAAAATTGTATTTTTAATTTTCAAGTGCGACAGATGTTAATAATTTTTTCTTAAATCAATTTTGACTTATCCAAAAAAATGTTATAGGCTAATTTTATGATACTGAAAAAGAAAATGACACTCAAATTTTGTTGTAAAGAAACCTTTTCGAAATCACCATATCTAAAAAAGGATTAAAAACGTTTTTTCGCCATAAAATGCGGTTTTGCGCTTTTTTTTGCAATGTTTTTTTTTTTAAATTTAGCTAACTAAAAATTTTTTAAATTTTTTTTCAAAAATCCATTTCGATGGTAAATTTTATTCTCTAGAAAAAAGGTTTTCGGAATTATCTCGAAATTTTGCTACGTTCTCGAGTTATATGCAAAAAAAAACAAAATTTCCAAAATGCACCCTCTCATTCAATAGCTCTACGCGGTTTTCTCATCTTCAATGACCCATTTGAAGATTGTTAGATACAATAAAATCCCATGAACGTCTTAGTTCCTTATTACCCTGTTTTTTAGGACATAATCAATAGCCTAAAACATACGTTATTGGTGTTCTTTTCAAGCTTTTTTAGCGAGCTAAAGCCAATGACTTGAACGAAAATTTCAAATGAAGAACTTAATTTTAATATGTAAAGCAGCAAGTTCAACGTTTGAAGAGCTAGCAAAACTTTAACCATTTTTAACAATAGCTTTCCTTCTATGGCAAAATGTCAATTATAAATGGAATGAGCCATAATTATTTGTTACAAACATGGCTTTACTTTTGGTATGAGTTAAAATTTATTTATTGAAATTGTATTTCTACTCAAAATACTTTTTGTAGTACAGAGAATCTGCATTTTTCCTTTTTCTTAAATTTGTCTAACAAACGACGCATTTATTACCTTTATTTAGTTGAGTCCATACATTTATTCAAAACTCTCTCTTTTATTTCGGTTTCTATATACTCGTATGTACCTAGCTAAAAACTTCAATTTTTTGAATGATATTAAGGGTTACTATACCTATTCCTATATTCCAAACAACCTACATACCTTAGACTCACAACTTCTCAATAAAACTGCCATCCACAGCAGTTCATTTATCACATGACAAAAAAAGGTTATTCGTTTATATCTCCTTGAAGAGCGTTTGCCAAAGTCAATTTCCTTAAGAATCGTCCACAGCATCAGCTTTCATGCCGCACTCAAAACAGCGCCATCCTGACTATTTGTGTATAGAATACCAGAGGATTCATATAATAACGAAGTACTTTGAGTTGTCTGTCTGTCGTCTAACCGACTTGGACAAATTTCATGACTAGTCGTAGTCGAAAGGGTTAAAGAAAGTACAAAAAGCAGAAGGAAACACATCTACCTTAATCAAAAGGATAACTTTTTCACTTCGTATAGGTATGTAGTGTAGGTACATATTATGTAGGTATATGTAAGTGCCATTTTCCGACTCTCTCTGTTTACAAGCGGATGCTGGGGGTAATATCCTGTTTTGCCAAAGACAATATTATGGAATGAAGCTTATGTGATAGTAGGAGTGTTATTGTCTGTAGGAGTTTGGTTGTTTATTGAAAAATTTGATGAATAAAAATAAAGTGGAATGCTTGTGTTTTTATTTATTCATCCTGCATTACAAATATCTACCAACCTGTGTGTCCTTATATAATATTGTTTTGACACCATTTTAACTCACTAAAAAGCTTTCAAAAGGGTATGTAGAGGAGTCGTAAGAAAACCAACCCTAGGTTTGAATGAAACATGACAACATTTCGATTATAGGAATTTAATAAGAAAAAATGCCCAACGATTTGATATTTAATTCGAGAACTTTCTGTTCCTTGCAGTTTAAATTAAAAAACTCAGAGCCTTGCAGCCTACTTCCAGTTAATTATGTTGTCATATAAAAACTTTATATAAAGATCATTGCTAAGTTCAAGTTGGTGTGCCCTCCTATTTTCTTTCAAATAAAAAAAAAAATCCTGTAACATTTTAGCTCATTATTCACCGCTAACCTGGCCCCCCACGACGAAACAATATGTATATGGGAGAACCCATGTAAAATGTTCAATGAAGCTCTGAATTACTAAACTAGCACGCTCCATTATATGCATCATTTATGGACTGATTCGTTAGGACCTTTATATGTAAAAATATCGATAATCAACGGATCATGTCTTAACTCCTTGACTGAAAAAATAAGACTGGAAAGAAGCAAACGACTCTTGCAGTGACACGTGAAAAACGGGCATTGAAATATTTTGTTTTCGGATGTTAAAATTTTTACCGTGGAAGAGGTTTTTAAGAAACAAAATAATAACGATTAAAACAAGTGAAAAAAGTTGTTCCAAGGGTTCATCAAGCTTCAGTGATGGTGAAAAGTCTAACATCAAGGTATCAAATCACTCCATTTTTGTGAAAACGGAGTTAAAAAGGGCTGCAAATGTTTAACAAAACAATATTCTAGATGGTGATTTTAAAGGTTTAGCAAGTACTCTTTTTCAATGAGGAATGGTGGATTTTTCAACAGAACTCTGCCAGTGCGCACAAAGCCAAAACCACCCACGAGTGTCAAAAAATAAAAACTCTAGGTTTTATAGAAGATTACGATTGACCCTCAGGCAGATCAGATTAGAATCTTTTGGATTGCTGCTTGTGGTCAGAACAAGAGAGCATGGTCTGTAAGACTCTCCACAGAAATTTGGATAACCTCAAAAAAGCATTAACAGCAGCAATGGCAAAAACACCAGTAGAAACACTACGCGTGGCTAAAACCCAAGCCTAGGGCCACAACGTTTAATGGCTTGCATTTCAGTTAAAAGTGGCCATTTTGGGTGAAATTATTTAGTTTTTGTATTATACAAAATAACAGTTAAATAAATAAAATAACTTTCAGTTAGAATAATTAACTTGTTTTACTGTTATGGTGTTTTACATTTTGTATAACAGAACATATGGCCGGCTTAGATACCTACATCTATCAAAGTTATTGTCAAATGCCAATTTTTGTTGCTGTGTTTACAAATGACCCTGCCCTAACCATCTAAGAAGTCGGAAAACCATGCAGTTTGAACTGTGAATTTTCAAATGGTCAGACAGGGCATTTGTGGATCATTAGCAAAAAATGTATACACCATCTGACGGCCCTGGACCTTTGACACCTCATATATGGGAATTTTGGGAAAAAAATTATGCCATCTAATTGGTCAGAAAAGCTCAACTAGTCCTCGAAATTGATCAGCGCTAGATAACTTGTAATGAAGGCTTGAAGTTTCTCAAGTAAGTGAACTTCGGCAAAGTAACACCACGAGCCAACAAATTAAGCCCGATGATGGTTCTATGTAACCGAAACGCGTCGCTTTAATCATAAATTTAAAAACTTATGTTGTGTATTTATTAGAGTTAAAATTAACTTTCAAAATTTTTATTATTGTTTTTATATTCTCATATCCATAACATGATGTTTGAAATTCATGCCGGTACCACAGTTTTTATCTGGGCTAAGGTTACGACCCGAAAATTCTCTGGGCTTAGCTAAGCCCGATAGGGCCTAATTATTGTTGCTTTTAACATGTGGTTTGCTTAGCCCCGTCGTCGTTTTTTCGTCCAAGCTCATTCGAGCAAGGAAAAAAACACACCTTATGTTAACCAACAATGTTGATCAGCATAGTCGTTTGGTTTCCTCAGTGTGTGACCAATCCATTGCCATTTACGCTTTCTTATGTCAACGTCCAGCCGCTCTTGACTTGTCCTCGTTTGATATAATTTGTGGCCAGCGAGTTTTTAGAATATGGCGTAGACAACGGTTCACAAAAGCCTGCATTTTCTTTGAAATGGTAGTCGTGACTTTCCAGGTTCGCAAAAGCATATAACAGCACGGATTTGACATTGGACTCGAAGAATATCAACTTTGTGCGCAAGGAGATTTGACAGGATTTCCAAATTTGGGAGAGAGAACCGAAGGCTACGCGAGCTTTATTTATTCTACTTTGAACGTCCAGATCAGTACCACCATTAGCTGAAACAATACTTCCAAGGTAGTTAAATTGTTCAACCTCTTCAACTGGCGTCTCCTGTATTAAAATACGCTGATGTGTGGAGCGGCCTGTTAGCATTATTTTTGTCTTTTTGCTATTTATTTTAAGACCACTCGACTCTCCTTTTACTTTCAGAGCTTGACACATCCCGTTCAGCCCGCTCATGTTATTTGCCAAGAGACATATACCATCGGCATAGTCTAAGTGGCTAAGCCTTTCAAACGGTCTCCATTGAATGCCCTGCCTCTCTGCTGTTCCAACACTGGCCGTCAAAACATCGTCAACCACCAGTAGAAAGAGAATTGGTGATAGAACATCTCCCTGTCTCACACCCTGCGTACTTTGAAAGAGTCGGATAGCTGCCCATTGTGTAAAACAAAGCATTTTGCGTTGTTATAGGACTCTCTTATAACCGCAACAATTGTTGGGTTAATTCCTCTACCAAGAAGTGATCTCCATATACATTCACGGTTTACTCGGTCAAAGGCCTTCTCAGAATCCACGAACATGAGGAAAAGCGGTGACTGAAACTCCGCAGACTGCTCAAGAACGATACGCAGAGTGTTGATATGGTCGACACAAGACCGCCCACTGCGGAAACCAGCTTGATGCCTCTTGAGTGTAGGCTCGATTCTAACCTTTATCCGCTCCAGAATGATGGTTGCCATTAGTTTTGGAAAAACGGACAAAACTGTAATACCTCGCCAATTGTTGCAATTCTTAAGATCACCTTTCAACTTAACAATTACACCATCCTTCCAGTCGCTGGGATAGATTTCGTTTTCCCACACAGCTTGTATCAACGAGTGAAGAACACTAGCCGTTCTGACAGGGTCAGCTTTAAGGAACTCGGCTATACCGTCAAGTCCAGCTGCTTTGTTGTTTTTGAGAAGATTTATCGAAGATTGAATTTCCAGTACTGTAGGGGGTTCGGTGTCAATACCCCTATATGATCTACGCATCTCGTTAAGCTAGGGCACTTCAGCACTCTGCTCAACAGAATCCTCATTAAGCAAGGCACAAAAGTGATCCTTCCACCTGCGCAGCTGATCCTCGATTGATACCAAAAGTGTACCATCCACATCCATTACAGGATGATTGGTGTTGCCTTTCTTCCCGACAACTTATTTATTCATTTATTTCATCAAACAGATCGTACATTTACATATATTCTCCTTAAGACTACTAGATACAATTGTTTACTGAATCATTAAGTACCATTCAGGTTACCTACAATAAAGAACAACTGTTGTTTGAATATATTTCTATTAGTATACACAAAAAAATCTATATGATTTGAAACAGAATTAGCTTCTCTTAAGCATCTTGTAAGAGGCTCATTTAACCCATAATTCGTTCTATGAAACGGTTCACAAAATAAACTACCAGTTCGCAAAAATCTCGAAGGGGCATTAATCTTTATTAGAGATAATAAGAAAGGGCAGTTGATATTGTTACTTAAGATATCTTTTACAAAAATGATAGAAACGTATTTGCGACGATCCGAAAGCTTTAGTAAACCGATAAGTAGACATCGTGAATCATAAGAGGGCATTCGAATGTTCCAATGTAAACGATAAACTACCATTCGAGTAAAACGTTTTTGAATATTTTCTATTCTTTGTGAACTTGTTTTATAAAAGGGGCTCCATATTAGAGAACAATATTCTAAAACAGATCGTACAAATGCAACGAAGAGAGATTTAAGTGTATAAGGGTCAGTAAACTCCTTTGTATTCCTAGAAATAAATCCAAGCATAGAATTGGCTTTAGCTACTATGTAATCAATGTGAAGATTAAAGTTAAGTTTTCGATCAAATAAAACGCCAAGATCTTTCTTTTCTTCAATTCTTATTAGAGGTATGTCATCAATTTTATAAGTATAAAATATTGGAGATTGGTTTCGAAAAAATGACATAACTTGACATTTTGACACATTCAGAAATAAAAGGTTTCTTTTACACCACTCACCAAGTCTAAGAAGATCCTCTTGGAGGAGAATACAATCAGATAGTGATTTAATTTTACAGTAGATTTTCAAGTCATCAGCAAATAACAATTTTTGAGAAAACCAAATACGGAGAGGAATATCATTTATTAATATTAAAAACAAAAGCGGACCCAAATGGCTTCCCTGAGGTACTCCAGAGGAAACAAGAATTTGATGGGAGCGAATATTATTTATATGAACATATTGAATACGATCACATAAATAAGATTCAAACCATTTTAAAAGGTTGGAATGAAATCCTAAATTTTTTAACTTTAGCATCAGAATTTTATGATTGACACGATCGAAGGCTTTGGCAAAATCAGTGTAAATGACATCACATTGAGATTCACTTTCAAAACAACCAACAACATAATTACTGAAAATCATAAGATTCGTCGAAGTCGATTTTCCGGAGACAAAACCATGTTGATAAGGCGAAATGATTTCTTTAAGAAGAAAAGACAATTTTGTATAAACAATTTTTTCAAATAGTTTAGGAATTATAGAAAGTTTGCAAATCGGACGATAATTGGAAATATCCTGTTTAGGTCCTGCCTTATGAATAGGAATAATGAAGGAAGTTTTCCATTCATTCAAGAACTCTCCCTTTTTGAGTGAAGCGTTAAACAAAATTGTTAAAGGTACGCAAAGAGCATCTGCGCACTGTTTTAAAACAAAGGGAGATATTTCATCAGGCCCAGGCTGTTTTTCCAGACTCAAACCACACAAGGCATCAGTTGTATCGGAAATACTTATTTCTAAGGTTCCAATATTAACAAGAGTATTAATGCAGTCATGAACAGAAGAAACAGGAGTGTCACCTGTCGTATATACCGATTGGAAAAACTCAGCAAAAAAATTACAGATCGTGCGAGTGTCGGTGGAACGGTGCAATGATGCTGAAGGTAACGTAGCATCAGTGGAGGGGGACAACGAAGAATCACTAGGAACATCGATTTGCTGGGGTGGAATTAAGTTTATAGGTAATGAATTCGGAAAATTATTTTTAGGTGGCATGGGTTGATTAAATTGATTAGGAAGTATATTATTATCACTGTTGGTTAAAACAAGCTTAATTTGGGAAAGTTCATTTTTTAAACTAATAACCAATTTAGATAGTTCGGTAAACTGTTGAATAAATTTAGTAATAGTTGGATTTGAACAGTTGTTACAATTCCAAGACATATTCTGGTTTGATAAGGTGTTATAATCAATGTCATTTACATCGGCACATTGTTTATGATACGATAAGCCACAAAACGAACCGCATGTAACACGCAAATGTGATCGCCGAATAGGTTCTAGACATTAACACAGTTTAGAGGCATTTTTCAAGCAAGAACAATATTAATTTTACAAGCGAGAACAATATTTATAGCGAGAGCGTAAGCTAGTAGCGTCTTGGATATTTGGTACAATTCCCTCATATCTCCTCTTCTTGTAGCGTTTTCCGCATTTTCTGCGAGACCGTCTAACCTCACCCTCTTGTCACGTCTCACACAGCGATAGACTATCTTATGTGCTAAGCTTAATAGTTATTTACAATATTAATATTGTTCCAAAAGGTTTTATTAAGATTTCTTCTTCTGGCTGAACAGAATAGAGTGCTGCAACTGGAGCTGCAGCTGCAACTGGAATAGCTGTCAAAAAGTGTTGTACGTGATTTTTTTACGCGCCCACAATGCAGCTGTGCAGCTTTCTGACATTTTAGTATCGAAAATAAAGATGAAAACAAAAATAAAAATTAATAATGATAAAAAAGAAGCTAAAATTACTTTACGTCTTTATGAGTGATTGAAAAGAGTTTAAAAATAGCTTTAGCCCACATGTAAACACTTCGTTTTGTTCGCAATTTTGAACCGTCAAGAAAGCTGCAAGCAAAAGTTAAAAGTTGGCCAACTTGTCCAGCTGCGTCTGCAGCTCCATCTGCAGTTGCGTCGTGTTCTGTTCGTATCATTGAATTTGTGTGTATTCAAAATTTTGACAGCTATTCCAGTTGCAGCTCCAGTTGCAGCTCCGTCTCCATTCTGTTCAGCCAGTTACTCAGTATCTGCCATAAGAGCAACTTAATACGACCTGCTGGTTCATTTTATTTTAATTGCCACAAAAGATAAACCATTCCCCATCCCCATACATCTTACCGTGCGTCGCGTTGTTGTTTTCGTCGTCGTCTCCTCGTCGTTGGTTCTTATAATAGTCTTTGGATTTTGAAAGGACTATAAGGCATTAGACAACGTCATGTTTCATGTGTGTAAGGATTAAGTGGAATAAATACGTTGGATACTCGTCGCATTTCGTTTGTTTTAGGTTTCTTTCCAAAGGAGAAAGTTTTTCCAGAGTGAAATAGGAAAGGGAATAGAAATAAGAAAGGATGTCATTGCCATTGTTTGCCGATCCCGGAAACTCATTGTACAAATATTTTGAATAAGTTTTTGTTGTTGCAGTTTTGTTTGCATTTTTAGTTAGAAGTTTTATTTCACTTGCTTTTTTTATTTTGTTTTTCGGTATTTACAAAACGAATATATGTATTGTGTTTGTTTGTTAAATAAAACAGCAAACAAAAAACATGGGTGTGTTTTATTTAAAGGGATTAAGCAAGGTATTCCTTGTGTGGAGAAGTTTTAAATCATCTCTTTTCTTGTTATAAAGCCAAATATTAAAATGTCCTCAATTGCAAATAAGAAATGTATAAAACGCGAGGAAGAACATCACGTTGGTTTGCTCATGTTCAAATTTGAAGATAAAATTATAGAGAAAATGATAAGAACATTTGTTGGCAAAACACAGAACTGAAATCCTTTGTAAGGACACAATTGTTCAAATCACACTGTATAGACTATCCTATTGAAAAATTAGCTTACAAATTATGAAAATAAACATGTAGGTAGATACGATAGATATGATTTCTCCAACTTGTGATTAAGATCAAACCTAAAAACGAGAAAAGGTCTAAAATAAAACAAATGTCAGTCCAAACTCCAAAGTTATGTTTCTTACTTTAAAATATCCTCTGCAATGAGTAAGATGATTCATATCAAACGATTTATTTGTAAGTAGATATGTACTTGTATGACAAAAAAGAATCAAAATTGTACGCCACCTTTAAGCTGGAAACGCACTTGCGGTTTTCTGTCGCTGCGACTAAAAAAAACGGTCGCAGCTCAATACAATTTATTGGTGGAATGTGCGTTCATTCACGTTGTAGCTCATGTGTTCTAGTTTTTGTGACTTTATAATCTTGCGATTAAAATCGCAAGTGCGTTCCTAGCCTTAAGCTTTAATATTAATGATAAAAACAGGTGTCAAGTTAGCAAAGCAAATAAATAAGTGAATAATTTTCCGTTAATTAGTCGTTAACTAATTATACAGACCATAAACTTGACTAAAAGATTTCGCGATTAAATTGCTTGGTTAAATAAGTCGTTAATTAGTTTTGACAATTTCGAATTTGTCGTTCAATGTTTTCTATGTTTTTTTGGGTGCTTTGCTTACTTGAAGCACACTGTCGAAAATCGGTAAAATATTCTTACCTGATGGTAATTAAATATGACAAATTATTTTGATAGTGCAATGCTCTCTGCTTTTTTGGGTGCTTTGAAAGCTTGATATCAACTTAACCAATTTAACAAAGCAACTCTCACATATCGAAAAACGGATTGGTACATAATTTGTCATTCTATGTTTCTTTGTTTTTTTTTTTTTGTAAAAGCACTAAAAACTTCTAAAATTTTCATAAATTAGTTGTGAAAAAATCAATTTTGTCGTGAGATGTTTTCTATCTTTTTTTTTGGGTTATTTGTTTTGTATGAGTGTCATGCTAGAAAAGCAACTTTGACAAATCTGAAAATGGGTATAGGAGGATAATTTGAAATTAATTATTCGTTAATTAGTTGTGACAATTTTAAGTTTGTCATTCAGTGTTTTCTATGTATGCTTTTTTCGGATAATTTGCGAACTTGACTTAAGTATTTATTTATTTATTGCTTATATGCCGTTAGTAAGTCTTTAATTAGTTGTGAAAAGTGGAATTTCATCGTGCAATATGTTTTCTATGGTTTTTGTGTCCTTGATAGCTTGATATGAAGTTAGCAAAGCATTTCCTAAAAATGAGTTAAAACTGGTTAAACCCAATGGTTTATGACTTAATAATTTGTCGTCAACTAGTCTTTGATTATTTTTGCCAGTTTGACTGCAAATTATGCACTGAGTCACTGAGAAAACTGAACTATGAGTTATTCAAAAAGATGCATGTTTGATTATATGTTTAACTAATACAAATAGAATTCGATTTAAACCTAATTGTAATCTGTTTAAATGCAAAAATACTATTATTTTAAAGTAAATTATGTTTAAGTCAAAACCGTTCATGTTTGAATATTTCATAAGAACTAGTGAATAATTTTTTTATGTGATTCAAACTAGCTTGACTTTGATTTTTGAAAGGCCTGTTTAATTTTTGTTCCCACTTGAAAGTATTTAACATAAAATGAATATGAACGAGTTTGTTTTAAATATGAGCCCACTGAAAATGTTAACAAGAAAAATAAGTTGAACAGAAATCTTAAATTTAAACTCAAATCAGTTTGAATTGAACTCAAATGAAGAAAAATAGGGGATAAATTTACCTTGTGGTGATGTCATTTGGGGAAAAAAAGTTTTTGGGACACTTGCAATTTTTAAAGGAGGTTTTTGGTAAGTTATAACATTTTTTTAGGTATTGATATTAAAATTAAATCATATTTTCTCCTTTTTATCTACAGAAAAAGAAGAACTGTCTTTTCAAAAAATTGAATGGAACAGCTTGACGTGATTTTTTCATAATCAGTATTGGGGACATTTTTAAGCCAAAACACATTATCGATTATCAAAAATCACCCTTGTTCAACTGTGAAATGCTGTACTTTGGGGCTAACTTGGGTGTTTGAAGATTTAAACCAAAAATTTACTAAAAGTAAGTATATCACAATAAGAGTAAAACCTTTTGTAACTCTAATCAAAAAAGCTAATATGTACTGTAAATTCAATTCTAGGTACTCCACAAACTTCCACATTCAATTATTAAATGGAACATAAATTAAGGTACAATTTAGAAGCTTAGTTTAATTTGTTTAAATTGTTTTATTTTTAACTAAAAACTTAATGTGTTTTTTCTTCATGTTCGATTAAAGATTTATTGAAATTTTCAAAGACTTTTTACTGTTTTTTTTGTATGTCCTGGTCAGTTTTACTGAGTAAAAATAAAAAATAAGTTTGGGTAAGTATATTAACATATCTATACATATTTTAAACATAAAATATCATTGAATCAAACACGGGAGTGTTAAAAAAAAATTAATATGATTCTATTTGAAACAAAGTTAAATGAAGTAAATGAAAACAAATAGAAACATGTTCATATCAAATAGAAACCAATTAAATTTAAACAAAAACACGTTTAAATTGAGTCAACTATGATTAAATACGTTTCTGTTCAAATCAAACAGAAATCGCTTCCATGCCAAATCGTATGTGTTTGAGTTTGATTTAAACATGAATATATTCAATATTTTTCTCAGTATACTAAAATACTATTTTCTTACCTCTTTTAGAAAAAGAAAAAAAAAATAGAAGTCAGAGATCGACAAATTAACGGCGAATTATCCACCTTTTCATTTTTTGATTCGTCAAAATTGCTTTTCTAACTTGACACTCATTAAAATCAGCATAATTTCAAGGACTATGTACATTAGGGTGGTCGTTAAAAAAAAGTCATACCGGATAGGCCCAAATCGGCTCAAAATGAAGAAAAAAAATTCCCTAATTTTTCCAGATATTTATTTTCATCCCCTACAGTCCCTGTAGGGGTAAATTAAATGTCCCCCTTTTTTTTGCATACTAGAAAATTCGCGTGAGATCTGCCAAAAAAATCCAGAGCATGTAGGTGTGAACAAGATAAGAAAAAAATCCTATAGCAGGGGGTAATAATTCCCCCCGCTTGGGCGAGAGGGGAAATTTAATAAAATATTTGCATAAAATTAATTAAAAAAACAACGACAATACTTACAGTAATGTTTTGTAGCTTTTTGAAAAGCCAGAAGTCATTCTTACGGTTTGTTTTTTATTAAGCTTTTTTTGATGAACAGTTTTGGCAAAAAATTGTTTCAAACTCAACATTTTGAAGAAAAATTATTATTATTTTTTTTTTAATTATAGGTTTGAAAACAGATTTTGCTGAAATTGTTTATTCAAAGAATTTTATTTTATAATAAACTATTAAAATGGACTTCTGGCTTTCCAAAAAGCTACAATACATTATTTCATATTTCATATTTCATATTTATTGTTCGAAAAAAATCATTACATGTAATAGCCTTTTCACACCGAGCCCAAAACGCGGTTTTCACGAAAATATCGGTTTTGGAGAAAAACCTAATCGAAAACACAAGTTTTATCATAAATTTTTTGTAGCTTCAGGTTTTCGTAAGACACAAGTTTTATATAAAACCAGTCGAAAACATGTTGGAATTCAGAGGTGAACAAAACAAACATACCTTTAAATAAGTTCAGCGCCTATTGAAGTGTCAAAAAAGAAACTGATGGGATGCTTTCAAAAGAAATTGAAAACAGCTGACGGAATTCTGTCATATCAAATATAAAATTCGAATTTCAAAATAAATAATTTCATTTAAAATTGATAAATAATTGTTTGTGGCAAGTCAAATTGTTCATATGTATCCTGTTTATTTAAAAAAAAAAATGGAAGAAAATAAAAAAAATTGTGCGTGGTTTGTGTAAAAAAAACTGGAATGTCGAACGAAAACGTGTAATGTTCAGTGTGAATGGTTTTCGCGTTTTTGAAAAGTTTTCGCCGAAAACCTGTTTTGGGGTTTGGTGTGAAAATCCTATAAGATTATATCTTTTTAAGTATGCAAGATTTCACATGGAATTACAAGAGGTATCCAAAAGATAAAACAAACTTATAATAAATTGTACGATGTACTTACATAAGTATAATAACAAATGGAGATCTTAATTATTTAAGAGAAAAGAAAAGAGAAAAATGAAAAAAAAAAGAAAGAAAATAGAGAAAGAGAAGAAAACTAATTTTCAATTCAGATTATTAGAATGTGCTCTTTAAACGTAAGAACCGCAGAAATAGCGAAACAAGTCGCGTTTGATTGAATTAAAGGGTCTGGTGTTGATGGTCGTTTTAATTTGATGTGGCAGAGAATTGTATAGTCTGAGAGTATGGCTGAAGAACAGTCGTCTAGTGGTCAGAAGATTTGATCGTGGCAGTAGAATATTGAAAGTTCTTCGTGACCTGACAAATTCAAGGTTCTCAAAAATGTAGCTAGGAAAACGATATTTAATTATTTTCACCAATAGAAGCACTGATCTAAAGTCCAAGTAGGTAAATAGATCGCACCCAAACAGTGAAGTTCGATACTGCAAAACATGGTCAAACCTTCGCAAGTTAAAAACGTATTTTATGATGGAATTAAAGGCTATTGAGATTTTGTTGGAATTCACAGAATCAAGACTTCCAAAAATTTCACAACCGTATGTAAAAAATGGAACTGGCAAGGAGTTTTCTTGTGGAAGCAGGTGTAAAATCGCTTGAACGCCAAGGGAACGAAGTCCGCCATACACTCTTCCTATTTATATGGTCATTCCAAGTGAGAGTAGAGTTTATAGTAACCCCAAGATTACGAGCTTTTTTTACACAGGGAACTATAATTCCATTGAGCAATATGGGGGAAAACTCATCCGTAGAAATAATGCTTTTATAAATGGTCATACTTAAAGATTTACGAGGATTTAAGACCAATGAGTTGTTACAGGCCCACTGCTGTATAGATTCAAGGTCCTCATTAATGCAACATATACCATCTTCAACTAAATCAAGAGATCTGTTAAGTGACAACTGAGCATTATCGGCGTAAAGATCTATCTCGCTGTACGAAACACAATTGAAAATATCATTTATATACATGCAGAAGAGCAAAGGACCCAATATGGATCCTTGCGGAGCACCAGTAGACACAGGAAGAAAGGAGGAAATTTTACCACTTTTACATTAGCTTCGGCCGCAAATGTAGTTGTACACTCACTTAGCAGCTTGGTGTGAAAATTTAAAATTTGTCAAGAGCTTACGATATTGATTTGATATTGGAGATTTTCAACGTGTTTTTTATCATGAAATAAATAAAAGATATTATTTTGAATAACTTAAAAACACTTATTTTATTTATTTATTTACTTAAATGCATTTCGGAAGCAAGCTACAACACAAAACAAAAACAAAACAGGAACAAAATTACTATGTAAATAAGATATCGCTTCATTTGTGAAAGTAACTTGATCATCCACACTGCTCATATATCTAACAGATTCTCAATAGATACCACTTGCAGCTGATTCAAGAGCTGGTCTGTTAACCAAATTATAGTTGAAATAGGAGAATGTATTGCTCTCAGAAACTGCCGAAGAAGTGTCGAAATCAAAAATGAGAAGTATTAGATCATAATTAGCGAAAAGACTAGGTGAAAGCTGATTAAAAAAAAGTAAGTACTTTGTTTAAATTAGAAGTCAAGAAGATGTCTAAAAGTGTGGAAGATGTACTTGTAAAGTGAGTGGGCTCGTTATTCAACCTATTGATCGCAACAGAGTCGATTTTAGTCTGGAAAGTACTGCAAGTGTTGCCGTTGTTTTTTAATTAATTGTTTTCTATTTTATGAAATTATTTTATTAAATTTCCCCTCCCGTCCAAGGAGTGGGAGATGTTACCCCTCTACGTAAGGATTTTTTTCTTTCTTACTTCGCACCCATATGCTCTGAATTTTTCGGCAGATTTTACGCGAATTTACAAAAAAAGGAGAAATTAAATTAGGATGAAAATAAAAATCTGAAAAATAAGATAAAATAATAAAATAAAATAAATAATAAAATTAAAAAAAAACTCATTATAACTACCACCCTATTGTACACATATCACCCAAATATGAAGATTTGGGAGCTAAGTATATAAGTAAAATTTATTTTAGTACTAGCTGACCGGGCGAGCTTCGTACCGCCTAAAAATAGTTTTGGCATACAAATCTTGCATTATCTGGCATAGTTATGGTTGTTGTTGATCTTGAAACATGATGCCAACCGAGCCAACCTTCAGTTGTTAATCATGCAGTGATACCTAAGCCAAGGAGTTTCAAAATTCAGTTGGATAGTTAGTGGCTTCGTCTTCATCTCTTATACAGTCAATCAATAGATTTGAATGAATATGCCGGAACCAACGATCTTATTCTAAATTACATAGTTTAAGTTATCCACATATTTATTCATACCCATCAAAATTGCTCGCTCACTCAATCATTTGTTATTTTATATTTCGGCTAGAAATGATATTCGGGAATACTTTGTTCATGAGTTCGTCTTTCGATGAGACGAACTTGCGAAAAATTGGAGAAAATAAAATCAATCCACTTGATTCATCTACAGGAACACGGCCATTACCGATAGTCCGCAATTGCTTGGAGAAATCTTCAGCAGATGAATCGTTCAACAATACAACTATCATGTTTTCTGCCATTGAAGTTTCTTTACATAGCGCCACAGATTTGATGATTTGAGGCAAGCGTTTATTTCATCGGCAGCAGCAGTCAATCTTGGAATGACTGCTAGTGTTTGGCGGAAATAGTCAGACAGTAAAATCATTGCGCCTTCAAAACATCTCGGGTCATTGTGTAGATCTTTTAATTTTTCGTCAAGTGCTACCAATTCATGTTTGTGTGCCATTGTGCATTCTTCCCATATGATGATTTTAGATGCTACTTAAACTTTGGCCATTGCGAAGTGCTTCGCAATGTTATATGGCCGTTGTTCAGTAGTTTGAAGGTTTAATAGCAATTTTAACGCTGAATGAGCCCTACGGCATGCATCCTTTTAAAAATGTGGCCTCTATTCCAGAAGAAACAACTGCTACCGTTATATAAGATCACTCATGCACTGTGGCCAACGTCAATAACATGAGGAAAATATTCCCAGTTCCACTGGGAGTATCCTGACAAAATAAACCACCATATCCACCATAAATTGCCTTCATTAATATTGGTGGTTCAACAGGGGTACATTCCTTCCAACTTATTGCTCTAAATCACGTTCACATTCTAGTGCTCGATTACATGCGTCATTCATTGCGTGATCTGGCGCTGGCGTTCCTAACCTGCCTAACAAACTGCCGCACATGAGGAAACAACAATCTTCGATCAAGAGCAAAGTCTGGTAATGCATATCCTCACCAGCTTCAATATCGGGATTTCTTGAACTGGCACGAATTCGATAGAAAATTTCCCATGGCATGTTATATTTGTATTTGAACCACCAGCCACGTGAATTCGGTGGGAAGCATTTCGAAATTATGATAACAAATAATAGGTATGTGCGTATCTGTACTTGGAGATGTAGAAATAATTGCTTCAGTGATTGTCATGTCCCAATAAGTATCGTTTTCAAGACAATTGAGCTCTTGCCATACAGCACGAAATATTGGACATAACTATACCATTTTTAAAGTTCATAGTCATTATAATGTTTTTGGCCCACGAACATTTTCCAGCGACAATCGCAAATAGAAACATTCATCATTCTTCGGATGAACTGTGTAAACACGACCAAAAGCTTCAGTAGAACGCACATTCGGATGACCAATAACCGCTTCACGTTGCTTACGACGTTGAAATTTCTTCGATGAAACGTCCAGAGTGTAATAACGTGTAAAGGGCCCTGGAGACGCTCGAACATGGTGCGAGTGAACATAGTTCGACTAAACTCCGCAGACACTGAAACCAAGTAGAAACCAAAGTACTCGAACTTCATTATTCTTACGACTTAAATGTCATTCAAAATATTCACTGTCACATTTATTTAATTTTCTTTTAGGTTGTTCGGCATTTTTCTTTTTTTTTTTAATATTGAAATTCAAAATTATACCCAAATGTTCGAGTAAACCTATAAAACCGGTCCGCAAATAGTCGAATCTGGTACGACAAACGATTAGCCCCGCCCTCGAACATCTATAAATATCAAACTCCTTTTGATTTTGGTGAGACCAAATTTTTGTTTAAGGGCTCTTGTACATAAGTATTTCAATAATTTTTAGATTTGTTTTCTTTGTATTTTTGGGTTATAAAGGGTGTTTTTTTAGATGTGCGGTTTTCAATCTAGCAATACTTTTTTCGGAGTTGATCTTTTTGACAGTTTTCACTTGTTTTATGCTCAGTTTGGTTTGCCAATTCATAATGAATAGACTCACTCCTGAACAACGTTCGCAAATCGTGCAAATTTATTACCAAAATAATGGTTCGGTTCGAGTGCGGCGATGAAAAATGAGGCCGCCAAAATGTTACAGTCAATGGGAAACGCTATAGAGCTATGATTTATTACTTTTTCGTGCCTGAATTGGAAGATATTGATGTTGACGACCTTTTCTTTCAATAAGACGGCGTTATATGCCATACAGCCAACGAAACAATCAACAATGCGTTATTGCTGGCATACGAACCCAATTTCTGCAAAAAATGGTCGAAAATTGGGCCTCTCGGCTGGCATTTATTTGAGCTAGCCGCGGCAGCCACTTGCTCTTTATGTCTTTATAATAAAGCTTAATTCTTGGCCATAACTTTAAGTTATATGCGTTTTATTTCTTCTTGAGAACCACACGTCTAAAAAATACACCCTTTAGATTAAAACCATTTTTGATTGAAAAATGCTCAGAATTTTGTATTTCCAAAAAAAAGTAAAAACAAAACAACGTTAGAAACCGACCAGACCGCTTCTGTTTCGTAAACCTATCTCATTATAATTGAGGAATTAGTTCAAATATTTTCTATCTATCCTATAACACCTAATAAAACAACCTAATTCAAAGTAATTTAAACCCGAATCTCATTCCCATTCTTCCATTTATGTCCATTTGCTATAGCAAAGCAAAATAACTCCTCAACCATTTATTCTAATTTCCTTTGTGAATATTTTCGAATGTCCCAGTATAATTAACATTCTATTTCCACACAAAAGAAAGTGACCATAAGTGCTCGTAATATATTATTTTCAGGTACTTACAGGAGAGTAGGTATCTAGGTATACCGTATACGCCGGACGCACACAAAAACAGAATCATATATTTCATCCTTTTGTTGAAATCCTTTGACCTTTTTCGCACTCATCCCTGTGATATGATGGCACGCGCTTAAAGTGGCTGGACCTGAACCTTTGACCCAAACATATACATAGTCCTTCTATTATTATTGCGTTTGGTAAAAGGCCAATGGAAATGTATCTAGATGGTTTTCCTCATTCTCATTCCTCCTGTGTATTGAATTTTTTTGTTTTCAGCCACATCAACTTATGTATGCATATGTATGATGTACCTATACTTTCATTCACATTCTTAGTTTATTCAGCATAGTCTGGATGTGCAAATTTACAGTGCGGTGCAAACAAAAATTGACAAAAATGTATTAATTTTTGGTACGTTTTATGCTTTAAATGTAACTGTCAGTAGATTTTTTAAATTCTTAGATAACAACAAAATTGTGTGCTGAATAAAATTGAGCCAGTGTCGTTTTTTTTATGATTAACGCGCACTCAAGGGGTTATGACTACCCTTAATATGTTAAACACAGTGCGAGATGCCAATGCACATTAGTTTTGAATTTCTGAATATCACAATGGGAAGGAAAAATAGAGTAGGGTAAAGCATTTCACATTCGTGCTGTGCAGCTGAAGAAAGAAACTCTGTACTTGATGGTACACCCGAAATTAAGCTCAAGGGTTAACTGGTGCGCATTCCTGGAAGCGCGTGTATTACGGTTAAATTGTTTTAAGGGAGGAATGCAACTAGCTATTTCACTGGAACATTGCTTATAAAAGTAGCGATAAAAGAGGGGAATAAATGAAACATTACGACGGAGCTCGGGAGAATCGAATGTTTCCGTAATGTTTTTATCACCTATCATTTTCAAAGGTTTTTTTTGTCTACAAGACTAAAGAAGGTTGAAGGAGCACAACAGCCCAGATATGCGAGTCAGATATGCGAGCAGGGGCGTCTTTAGACAATTGGGGGCCCTGGGCACTTGAGGATATGGGGGCCTTTTAAAAAAATTTGTATTGAAAACTATTTCATATTAAAAGTCTAACCATAATTTTTATTAAATTTAACCATGTTTTAACGTTTACTATTTAAATACCTATTTCGGGAGTATCAAAAAAGCCTATTAAATAGACCGAAAAATGAGGGGTACAAAGGTACAAGTACGAGCAAGGGTTTTTATTTTTGAATATGTTTTCTTGGCCCATACACATTCATAATTCCGAAAATGCTACTAAATTCACGCATGCATTTCTGAGAGAATGGTCACACTGGCCACTTTTCAATATTTTTGGTATAACTCGAAAACTAAGCCGAATTTGACAATTTTACATTTAAAACTTTTTGTTCAAAATTAAATTGATTGGATAGTTCAAAAAATTTTATAAAAAAATGAAGCAAGAAAAGTTAACAAAAATCAACCTAATAAAAATAAAAAAAATCAAGGATTTATACATTTTTTAATAAATTGTGTATAACTTTTTTTGAAGCAATGATAGAGTCAAGACAAGACAAGCATAGCGAAAATAAGGAAGATACAAAAGATTTTAACATGGCATGTTTAAAAAGTAATATTTGTTCAAAATTTACAGAGATATGCCCCTTCAAACTTTACTATTTCTTATAATTTTTCACAGTTATTTGGCGAAATCCCCTTTTACGGTACAATATGGCAAATTTCACATTCGTAAAAATGTTCGAAAGCAATATTTTGATATAACATTGCGACAATAGAGAATATTTAAAAAGTATGTTAGTTCGCAAATTTGTTTTTCGGCTGTTTTTAAATGCTTTCAGATCTACCGACCGGACGGCTAGTCCGGTTAATTTTGAATATTTTAAACTAGAATTCGAATAAATGAATTTTATCCGCATTTTTTACGCGACACTCAATACTTCTTTTTTCGATGATAGAAATGTGGTTTCATGGTTTTTTCATCCTTAAGCAGCTTACAAAGCAGAAATATGCGTAGAGGCTTTTGTTAGTCAAGTGTCGAAAGATGTCTGTATAACGATCAATGGAAAAATTACGTTCTTGTTTTTGCATATAAAATTTATAAAATTAAGTTCTGGCACTGGTGCTCTTTACAAACGTATACAGACAGTTGTCACGAGATTTTGTGTTCAAAGCAAATTTTATTTTCATGTGAACTAGAAAAAAATACTTAAAAAAATTGTATAAAAGAATCTATAGCTGACCAATTACTGAAACTAGATGACCTTTTATAAAGATCTTAGGGCCTTTCAGGTGGTACTAAATTTTTGTAAATTTCCCATAAATGAGGTGCCAAAAATCGCACGTGAACCTGGAACAATGATTTAAAAATTCATTAAAAAAAACTATGACTGACCAATTACTAAAACTAGCTGACCTTTTAAATAGTTCTAAGGGCCTTTCTGATGGTATTTGTGCAAATTTCCCATTAGGTGCCAAAAATCGCTATGACCTTGAAATTTTTTAAAATTCATTAAAAAAATCCATACCTGACCAATTACTGAAACTAGGTGACCTTATATCTAAAGATCTTTCAGATGGTACACCTTTTTTGCAATTTTCCCTAAAATGAGGGGCCAAACATCGTTTTGAACTTGAATTTTTTTTTTAAATTCATTAAATATTCATAAAAACAAATCTATGGCTGACCAATTACTGATAATAGCTGACCTTTTACAACCGTGAAGAGGCCTTTTAAATTGCATACTTTTTTTGTTTAAATGACCCAAATGAGGTGCCAAAAGTTTTTTTTTGTGACCTTGAAACGAACTTCAAAAATTCATAGAAAAAAATCTATGGCTGACCAATTACTGAAAATAGTTGAACTTTAATCACGATCTAGAAATCTTTCGGATAGTATTTTTTTTGTTGCAAATTTCCCTTAAATGAGGTGCCAAAAATCGCAAGTGACCTTGAGAAAGTTTAAGCCTTTATTACAAGTTATCTTGGGCTGACCAATTTCTGGGACCAGTTGACCTTTTCTGACCAATTACTGACCAATTAGATGGCATCTTTTTTATCAAATTTCCCTCATATGAGGTGCCAAAGGTCCAAAGCCTTTGAGAGTTTGTATTAATTGGTCTTTCATGATAAGGATACAAAAATAATGCTCTATCACTTATTTTATTAGAGCCAGATAAATCCAATCTAAACTTTGCATACCTACTTTCAAAAATTAGCATCGGTTGGTATACTGTCCAGGGGCCCCCTAGATCGCGGGGCCCTGGGCCCTGGCCCACCGGGCCCATGCCTAAAGACGTCACTGTATGCGAGAATATGAAATGAAAATATGATCTGTGATATTTACACATACCGAAAACTGATAGCTGTTCAGTTTCCTGGATACAAGCACCGCTCATGAATAGCGGCATTTGGGTGACATCGACAGGAGACACTATTGAGTTTTAGAAGCATTGCCTTCTACAGGGTTTTCCGATTTTCCATCAAACGCTTTTCAAATATCGAGTGCAATAATCTTACTTTCTCCAAAACGATGTGAGGATTTGTTCCACTGATCGGTGAGATATACCATCAGATCACCAGTGGACGTATTGCTACGAAAGCCATACTGCCGGTCATAAATAGGGCTTCGTTCCTCAAGATAATTCTTGAGCTGATAAATTAATCAGCGTTTCCATGACCTTGGAAAGAAGGGACGTAAGTGTAATTGGACGATAATTGGAGGGAGAACAAGAGACGCATTTTTTAGGGACTGGCTGAAAAATTGCAGTTTTCCATCCACTCGGAAAGAGAACTGTAAAGTATAGGACAGATGGAAAAGCTTACGCAGAGGTTTTTGCCAGCGTTGAAGAACACCTTTTCAGAACAATGGGAGGGATACTATCCAGACCAGTGGATTTGTGTACATCAAGATCTTTCAGGACTCTTGCAACTGCATGACTGCGAAAGAAGATTCGTCCCATAATATCGTTAGTGCTCTTCTCAAGTGCAGGAGGTGTCATAAAACTCTCTGGCAGCGTCGAATTAACAGCAAATTGTGCTGGAAGCAAATTGGCTTTTCCTAGTGAGCTTCCATAGGGAGTGTCATTAAAGGCGAGCGTTGGAGCCGCGGACGAAGAAGTGTTTCGAATGTTTGTTTGCAAATGACCAAAAATGTTTGCTACCTTTGGGACATTATAGTATTTTCTACCGTAATTTTTGGCCATGCAAAAATTTGGTTCTTTGGATATGGCCGATGCAGGTCTTTTGTTTCGGTTTGATAGATGTTACCTTATTCGGAATAAAATTTCTCATCCCGTAAAGAATTAAATTTGTTATCATAGTTGCGCTGGAGTCTACGTCACTATCGAGGAAGCATAGTGACCAACTAAAGTTCCTATAGAAATCGTTGAGACTGTCCCATTTGGCTTTCTCGTATTGCCAATGCCAAACGGTTTTCTTAGAGGTTGTAACGGATTAAGGTGATCTTATTTTAATTGGAGCGATGATATGCCTGACCATAGTCCCCAGGACCACAGGATTCCCTGAGTTCAACCATAGCCCTTAAAATAAGATAAAAAATCACTCCATTATCCCCAAAATCGATCACATAAATAAAAAAAGTAAATTTAAATGGACTTCAGTAAAAACAAAAGGATATGTCTGATTTATTATAAGGATACTTGGCTGATTTATTTCAGTAGTATATAGAATTTGTATTATAAAACCTTCTTATATAGAAACTATGCCTGGCCCAGGGCAAAAAAACTTCCAACTTAATGATTAGGAATTTTAATCTTGTTGGATATAGTTTACAGTGGATTTTCGTTGAAAAATTCATGTAAGTTGAACTGAACTTAATATAAATTGCGTATGACAAAGCCCTCACTATGTCACTGATGAGTTCATGTGAGTAAGCCGAACGAAACGCCAATTTATAGGACTAAAGGCCATAAAAAGCTATTTTGAATCAATAATTCAACAAGTCCAATCCTTAATGCTAAGTCTTCTACTTGGCTGATTTATTTCTGTAGTATATAGAATTTGTATTATAAAACCTTCTTAAAAAGGATATGTCATTTATTAAATTTTAACAACATTTAGAAATGTGACTTCATCTTATCAAAATTCATAATATACGGAGTATGTAAATATAAATGAAAACAAAATCGATTAAACTTCCAATGCAATAAAAGTTGAGTTACTAAAATAGCTCAAAATAAAAAAAATTCAGTAAATAAAACCTAAAAAAAATAAAACTTTAGAACGAGCTTGAGTGAGGATGATACACTCAAATATCGTTTTGAGTTTAATTACTATCTCCGGTTTATTTCTAATGAGAGCACAACGAAAAAAAAATTCTCTCGATTAATTTCATTAAACAAATGCGATTAGATATTCTCACTCAAACAGCGCAAAAGTACTCAAATAAATAAAAGAATTTAAATTTTTAAATGAATTAAGGATTCATCGGCTCAGTATCTTAATAATTCTTCGTTCAATTTGTCAAAAAGATATTTAAACTAGGATAGGACTTACCGACTTTGTGAAGATGTTGTGCACAGCAGCTTCTAAGTTGTCGTTTGGGCAGCTAAATGATCATTAATTGGAGTAATATTCTTGTCAAGTTGAACGATATGGGTGTCTTGATAAAATAAGTTAGTTTTTTTTTGTTGATGAGTCACGTTAATTATGTTTTCTTGTTAATGACAATTATTGTATGTAGGTTTGAGATTTTAATTTAATTTTTTTTTAATGATGATGTATGATTATTATGTTTGATGATGATTAGGGATTATGGTTGATGAATGATGTATGCATGTATGAAGATCATGGTATTGTTGGCAGGGTTGTGATTGTTCTGGTATAATACCCGGAACTGGTAGTGAATGGTGATGTTTGATTTCTTATCGGGATGGTGACGATACTTATTTGGTCCAAGACCACTTTAAAGAAGACGCACTTGTCTTCCACGGATGCTGGACAGCTTCACGTGAGTGTCGGTTATTTTCGGTTTTTATGGAGAAGTTGGTGATGGTTACTTAAACCGAAGCCACTTGAATGGAGAATCACTAGCCTTCTGGATACTGGATAGCTTGATGTGAGCGTCGAACGTTTTAGGTATACCTTTTTGGTGCCACAGATGGAATGAAAAGGTAAGCACTGATAAGGTAGATGTGCAAAGCTTATCGTAGTGCAATGGTTTTCGATTGCAATTGAAAGTGAAGCTTTGAATCGGGTGTGGTCTACTTCTTATCTTGTTGGAAAGGCGCCAAACAATGTGAACAAATAGAGGTTATGTCACGTGTTAGGTACGTCTGTGGAGTTCGTACGACTCACTGTTGCTGGATCTGGCTGCTCGCTGTAAGGAGATCTTTCAAGAATTCCGTTGGCAAGTGTGAATGATGTTGATGAAGGCTCGTGATTCAAGGTCTTACTTTAGCTAAACTTTTCGGACTCTCGACGGGTACTAGTGGAATTCAAGAAACACATTGAACCAAATGATTTCAATAATAAAAAAAATGAAAAATACCTGATTGAGATCACGATCGGCTTGAGCGGAGGGCTCTTGTGGACGAGAAAGCACCTTGTAAATTGTGTAACGTGGAACGATTATACCACGCTCGATGTTGGAAAAATTCAGTTTCTCTCTTGAGAAAAGATTTGCCCTTTTGCGTTAGGGTGAAAGTTCAAAGAGATTGATTATTTTTTTTTCCAAAAAAAAATGATTCCTTTGGTTGTATAATATTGCTAGCTGCAATTTTATCGAGACTTCACAAAAACAAAAGGTATTATGTTAGTATGATTGCACATTTAATTTTTGCTAACTAATTACCTATAAGTGTATCGCAGTCGAGAGTCGGGAATTGAAAGATGGATTTGCGGAAATGATGGGTGCTTATTCGCACCAAAAATTTAGTTCTAAAGAAGCAAGGAATTCAGTGCATTTGCGGAATGTGGTTCAAAAGGAAATTCGAAAGTGTGATCATTCAGATCACACGTAGGTACTAAATCATGGTCGAATTCAACCCAGCAATTCGCAATACTTGTTTGCATGGTTTGACTTTGGTTTCTAGTTGGACTATACAAGGTTTTCTCTCTAACTGAGGTTTTTTGGCACGAGAAATTTGCAGACATGACACAATGATCTGATGTGCTTAGAGGCGATAATACACTAATAGTGTATTTTTCAGGGTGTGAGGTAAGGAACAAGTCTAGGGTGTTGGCGAATTGACCTGCAACGTCAGGGATCCGAGTTGGCTCGTTAAAAAGCTGGGTTAGGTCTCAGCACAGATCTCGACATACCTTCCATCGGGTGTTGTTTAGCCAGAAAAGCAAAGGAAACTAGAAATGTACATTTAAATCACCCGCCGCAGTGATGATTTCAGTGTTAGGGTAAGGGGCAACACAATGACGATGGTAGAGGAACTGCTATCGTTATTGATGAGAAATTAAAATTTAAAACGTTATTTTTTCATAGCGATATATTTTCTGCTTGTCTAGGTGTTTTGATTTGTAGAAATAATTCCGGTGGTACTAAACGTATCCTAATCGGAAGTATTTATATACCTACCAATGCAGGAAGAGAGCTATCAAATGAATTAGATAGACTCTATACCATTATCAAAACTTTCGATGCCACAATAATAGGTGGCGACTTTAATGCGCGTCATCCAACTTGGGGAGACTCAGTAAGCAATGCAAATGGAAATATTATTTACAAATGGTATAATAATGAACCATTCCTCCACCTTGATTTCATATCCCCTTTTAGCCCAACCTATCCGCAGTCATCATCTATACTAGATTATTTTTTAACATCAAGTTCACTATCGCAGATCCCAAATAATATTAATAATAGACTTTGTAGAACATTTCCTACGTTTTCAAACCATTACGGTATAGAAATAACACCTGAAATCTTCAATGCTTTCCCTATTTTGATACCACCTCAGACGTATACCAGCTTCGAGAGAACTGATTGGAATATATTTAGAATGCAACTTCACAATAGGCTTTCGAGGTTAACAGTACCTATAGACAAAAATATTTCAAATACAGAAATCGATGAAATAGTAGAGAATGTTAACCACAATATAGTTTCTTGTATTGAAAACAACTCAATCACTCGAGATGCAAGAGACATGAAATTCAAAAATATAACCGATTCGACCAAAAACCTTTTAAAAATCCGAAATATTTGGTTAAGAAAACTCAAGAGAATTTTTCATAGGCACTTAAATAGACGCAACTCCGAGTACCAAGAGCTTCATTCTCAAATACAATGTCTTGGTAAAATAATAAAAGAGAGAGTAAAACAAGACCTTGATAATGAGTTCAGATTACGTCTTAATAAAATAAAACCATCTCCTCATGCTTTTAAGGAAATAGATAAAATAACAGGAAGAAAAGTATTCGGGGCAGATATTGTCAAGGATGTTTTGAATATAGATGGACAGGAATTGGTAGATGTTGAGGAAAAACTCAATGCATTTAGGACCCTGTATGCAAACGTTTATGCTGACCGAACACCTACATATGACTTAAACTTGAACAATGAAATATTTTCAAGAGTAGACGAGTTTTGTAGCACAAACTTAAATATTCCTCTAACAACATTTACGGAGTCAAATACAACCTGTAATCAAGTTTCTTTACCGTTCACTACTCATCACAAAGTAAATATCTTTAGAAACAATTTAAACAACAAAAAGTCTTGTGGTCTTGACAGAATTTCTAACTTTGTGCTAAGGAAATGCCCAAATTCTCTTGATTTTACTCTAACTTGTATATTTAACCAATGCATAAACAACGGATATTTTCCAAATGTATGGAAACAGTCTAAGATTATGCCTATTGCAAAAAAGAATAATGCCAAAAGCATAAAAGATTTTCGACCAATTTCCCTACTCTCCAACTTGGGAAAACTATTCGAAAGAGTTATAGCTGAAGTTCTTGATAGTTTTTTGGATTACTCAAATATTATCCCAAATACCCAATTTGGTTTCAAAAAACAGCATTCAACGGAACATTGCCTATTAGTTCTTAATAATAAAATAATTCAGAATTTGAGACAAAAAAAGTGCACTGTTGTTCTCGATATTGACCTAGAAGCGGCGTTTGACTCTATTTGGCATAAAGGGCTAATCTTTAAGTTAATAAGGTTAAACTGCCCTAATCCTCTCATACGAATGATTATCAGTTTTCTTGATTCTCGAACTGCTTCCATTGTCATTGGCTCGGAGCTGTCTCATAGTTTCCCAGTGCTTTTAGGAGTTGCTCAAGGAACATTATTGGGACCAAAATTATTTAATGTTTTCCTACATGACCTGCCGTTTTGCAATCAAGACTCCGAGCCTGAAGCACTTTTATATGCAGACGATACAAAGCTACTAGCTGCCGCTATTAGACCAAACGATGCATTAGAAAAAATACATGATGCCATGCCCGTACTAATCTCGTATTTTAAATCTTGGGGATTGAAAATTAAAACTGAAAAATGCGGACTCACCTGTTTCAGAAACTCGTATGGAAAAGGACATCGACAAGCTGTTAAGGAAAGTAAGGAGCTTTCCTTGCAAATCGAGGATATAGCAGTTCCATTAAAAACACAGGCGAAATACCTAGGTATTCATTTTCAAAATAAACTAAAGTTCAATATGCACGCACGGAATGTATTAACCAAAGCAAAAATCGCAACTTCTATTTTGAAGAAACTACTTTCATCGAAGCATTTATCCCAAAGTACGAAGATTCTTATGTACAAAACTCTAATAAGACCCATTATTTCATATGGTTTTAGTTCTTGGTTCACTATTTCTCCAACGGCAGCAAAAGAGCTAGAAAAGTTCGAAAGAACAATCTTACGATTCTGTACGGGAAAATATCGTAGACCTAATAAAAAATGGTTTTCTAACTACACATTGTATAATTTAACAAAAGTAAAACCTTTGATGATTTATATGACAACATTATTAAAAACCAGACTGGAATCAATTGGTAACCACCCAAATCCACTTGTTAAGGGATTATGGGATGCAAACATGGATGAATACTCAGACCTACCCTATTATTTATCGCCCTTCAATCTCTTGCATAATAGATCCCGAAATTTACTAGAGCCTCAGTTGAATGATACACTTACTATATCTTTTTATGAGAAAGCCTCAATAAATGTTCTCAGAGGATAATTCTGTGAACAGTTTAATGCAAAAATAAAAAAAATATTATCTACAAACATTTCTTTTCCATAATTAAAATAATACTTGTTAAGTTGCATAACCCTTGGATTAAAAGAAATCTGTTTGAAGTTTAACATCAATAATTATAATTATGTACTTATACAAGTTACACATATTTTCATAGTTTATATAATATCATAACTTTCTTGTTCTAATATATTAGATTATATTGCGAACTAAGTAAATGTTTTTCAAAAATTTATATAAAACTCTTAAAAATTTCATAGATAGTAAATAAAAAAAAAAAGAATTATTTGTAAATGTATGCATGAAATGCATTCTCGTTATTTTTAGTATTTTAAGGACTAGTCATTAGTTTTAAGTTTGGCCTTTTAGAGTCATTATAGGAACGTATGTCGGGAGCAAGCATATGAATTGAAAATAAAAGTTACATTTTGAAATTTTGTACATAATTACATTTATATAAAAGAATATTTATAATACTTCTTTATGAAAAACGCTAGAAGCCAGACATATAAATAAAAAAGTCGGCTGCTTTAAAAATAACTTGTAATCAAAACTAAATTTGTGAATTTAAGCCTCAATAAAGAAAACTGAACTGAACTGAACTGGTAAGGGGCAACAATTCTTTGGATGGAGTCCGACTCATCCATTAAATTATCATTGTTTCTTCTGATAATGTTCCGAACGAAAAATATTTTTTTTTAATCCTTATGCTATTAAGGACCTTCAATTTAAAACATTAGAAAAAAATATTCCCAAACTTTTAAAATTAATATTTGAATATCTTTTAATTAAAGGACCAGACAAAAATTGGCCAGCATTTGGCATTCACCGCACTGTAAAGTGTGTGTACCTACCTATACACTCAGCATCCCCTTCCAAACAAAATGGTCTTTATTGTGTGATTTCACTTTGTCAACGTGAATTTTTACCCAGGCACCAGAGTAACAAACTGAAAGAATAAGGACATTTTTCGACACCAGGACATTGATTTTTTTTTCGTATTTTTGTTATTTTGATACCATTGCCAAACAATGGCTCGTTGACGCCTTTTATGTTACGTAGGCGTTTGTGATATTTTTGTTGCTGGCTCATATCATGTGTTTGTATCTTTTTGAATTGTGTAAGGTGTGCCTATGTAAGTTCTATATGTTGCCGTTTCATGTTATTTGACAAGCAATTACCTCAATATGTCCTTTGAACTCACTCTTATACTAAAGTGCCCTTTTGTTCACTTTACTAAACCAACAACGAATAGTGTCCTGTGTAAATAGAAATAGTAGGTATTATGTTTTTTTTTTTCGTGATTTAATATAAGAAATACAAAAGAATAAAATCTATCCTGTTTCTGTTTAGATATGTGAAACATGCTGGTATCGAAACGAAACCTATTCAAAAATAAGAATGTTGATTGCAAAAATTCGAATTGGTTTTTTTTTTTTTTGGTTCAAGGACTAGGTAGGTATACTTTTTCTATTCAACAGTTTAAGTTTCATGAAACTTAATAAACTGAGTTTTAAATATTCTGGAGCAAAGAAAAAATAAAGGGTCTTTCAACGGGGAAGCTCAAAATTTGTTGGGTTAAAGCGGCGAAGGCAACAATCAGGACTAGATTTTCCCTATACCCAGAGTGACTAGTTGATAATGGGCGTTGAAATGCATGTATGTCAATGGTTATTAACAGGCATATATTTTGTCGGGTTTCGATCTGTCACTTCATTTTAAATTAATAATACCATACAAGTGTATGTTAATTATACAATAAAATTTAAATGTTCTTCTAGATCTATTTATAGGTACTTAAAATAAAAAAGCGTGCGAGTTCAGGAGCATATTCGCAAGTGATATGTAACATCTCTTTGAGTCTTGTGAATAAAAAAAAAAAGCTAAGGCTAAAACTTGGATTTTTAAGTCAAAGCTAGGTATTGGGTCTTGTGAATAAATAAAAAGCTTAAGCTAAAACTTGGATTTTTAAGTCAAAGCTAGGCCTTGTGTGATTAAAAACAAGCTTTAGCTAAAAACTAAAAGATGTCTTCTACACTGAGAAAAATATTGAATATATTCATGTTTAAATCAAACTCAAACACATACGATTTGGCATGGAAGCGATTTCTGTTTGATTTGAACAAAAACGTATTTAATCATAGTTGACTCAATTTAAACGTGTTTTTGTTTAAATTTAATTGGTTTCTATTTGATATGAACATGTTTCTATTTGTTTTCATTTACTTCATTTAACTTTGTTTCAAATAGAATCATATTAATTTTTTTTTAACACTCCCGTGTTTGATTCAATGATATTTTATGTTTAAAATATGTATAGATATGTTAATATACTTACCCAAACTTATTTTTTATTTTTACTCAGTAAAACTGACCAGGACATACAAAAAAAAACAGTAAAAAGTCTTTGAAAATTTCAATAAATCTTTAATCGAACATGAAGAAAAAACACATTAAGTTTTTAGTTAAAAATAAAACAATTTAAACAAATTAAACTAAGCTTCTAAATTGTACCTTAATTTATGTTCCATTTAATAATTGAATGTGGAAGTTTGTGGAGTACCTAGAATTGAATTTACAGTACATATTAGCTTTTTTGATTAGAGTTACAAAAGGTTTTACTCTTATTGTGATATACTTACTTTTAGTAAATTTTTGGTTTAAATCTTCAAACACCCAAGTTAGCCCCAAAGTACAGCATTTCACAGTTGAACAAGGGTGATTTTTGATAATCGATAATGTGTTTTGGCTTAAAAATGTCCCCAATACTGATTATGAAAAAATCACGTCAAGCTGTTCCATTCAATTTTTTGAAAAGACAGTTCTTCTTTTTCTGTAGATAAAAAGGAGAAAATATGATTTAATTTTAATATCAATACCTAAAAAAATGTTATAACTTACCAAAAACCTCCTTTAAAAATTGCAAGTGTCCCAAAAACTTTTTTTCCCCAAATGACATCACCACAAGGTAAATTTATCCCCTATTTTTCTTCATTTGAGTTCAATTCAAACTGATTTGAGTTTAAATTTAAGATTTCTGTTCAACTTATTTTTCTTGTTAACATTTTCAGTGGGCTCATATTTAAAACAAACTCGTTCATATTCATTTTATGTTAAATACTTTCAAGTGGGAACAAAAATTAAACAGGCCTTTCAAAAATCAAAGTCAAGCTAGTTTGAATCACATAAAAAAATTATTCACTAGTTCTTATGAAATATTCAAACATGAACGGTTTTGACTTAAACATAATTTACTTTAAAATAATAGTATTTTTGCATTTAAACAGATTACAATTAGGTTTAAATCGAATTCTATTTGTATTAGTTAAACATATAATCAAACATGCATCTTTTTGAATAACTCATAGTTCAGTTTTCTCAGTGTAGTAATAGCTAGTTTAAAATAGCTAAAGCTAGATTCTTCTAGCTCATGCTCTTTTTTTTCTTCTTAGAAGCTTGTATTCCTCTCTCCTCTTCTGCTCGTACAGTTAGTGAGCAGCTCGGGTTCTTCTATGCAGCGCCTCACAGTGGGTCCAAACCTACGATTTAGGGAAAAAACATCTAAGCGGTATCATTTCGTATGTATCTGCACCCGCTAAATTGAATGCTATTATCCGTTTTATGATCAGAGTTACGGGGAAATTTTTACTTTTCATAATAGTGGGATATTTTGTCTCAAGTATAGTCAGTTGGAAAGTAAAAAGTAAATAACGACTTCTTAAAGAAGTTCTTAAGGAAGAAAAACCGGATTGGGGTTATTTTTGAACAGAAAAAAAAAATAGAATTTTCAAATTCCGTTACGAATTTTGTGAAACCGGTTATATTCAATCAAAAATTATTTTATTTCTTAAATTGAATTTTTATTCACTGATCCCAAAACTGGTAGAATCTGGTGATGAAATTTTAACAGGATCTTCATTACCACCACACCTACGAGAAAAAACTTGAAACAGAACCTAGGATGCTTTTTTTGTATGGCTATTCAAGTCAGGAAGTACACGAAAAGTCCGAATTTTGACTAGATTTTTCGGTGCAATACAAAAAATGGGGTAAATTATTTTCTCATCAGAGACCCTAAGGTATATATTATATAGTATATTGAAAGAAATTTTTTAAATAATAGTCCTTAAGATGGAGAAATTATGGAATACATCAGTTTTAAAGGCTTGAAATTTCAATGGTTCGTTTTAACCCCTTACATCGGCCGAAAGCAAATTTACCTTAAAGTAACTGTAACAGTCAGATTCCGCATAAAAATAACTGGAAGAAAAGTGTATCACAATGCCATATTACACACTTTTATATATGAAGTTTTTTCCACCTCAGACCACTGTATGCCGCCGATTTGTATTCCAGTTGTTTGGCTGCAATTACTAGCTACCACAACGTTTCGCCCCGCAGCATAGTCGATTAGCCTGAGTCCGTTATCGGAGGTGGTTTGTCGTGCAGGCTATATCTTCAGATTGTGCCACCAAAGACTTCTTTTCCTAGCTGGGCATTAAAATCATACAAGACAATTTTAATGTCAGAGCTAGGGCATTGCTCATATGCCTTACCCAGGAGCTTGTAGAGCTCATCCTTGGTGTCGTTATCTTACTCCTCTGTGGGGGCTAATGTTGGCGAATTTAGTTTTGAACATCACGACATTTATATTTAATAAAGCGCAATTTATTTTAAAATATAGTATGTACATTTTTATTATTAAATAATAGAAAATCTAAGTATATAGGTACCTATATCACATTGTTCTGGTGTCTCTAAGGCTTTCCATACAAATTTCTAAAAGATTTTTCATTTTGCACACAAGGCTGAGTGAAGCCCCCCATGCAGTGTGCCGGGCCATGGCCCTTATGGCCCTAGGGTAAATAAGCCCCTGACTTTATTGCAAGTAAAACTTACTACGGGAAATAATGCGATACCCCAAGAGCAATTAACTTACCAAATTAGATAACACATACTTCTGCTGACTTAATAATAAGATTACATTTTAGGTGGTATGCACAAGGGGAGAAGGGCCTCAACCTATCATTCATCCCCTCAGAAGCAAAGTGGCTCATATGTATAACAACAAATTTAGTGATTTTGAACTAAGCAAGTACTGTTAGTGCTCAATCGTTTTATATGCATTCAGTCATGTTGCTTTGAATATAAGAAATACATAAAACAAGTAATTATTTTTTATGGGAAACGACACACTTAAGTCTTACAGGTTTTTTTGGTATTAAAGTCTTTTTTTTTAAACTTTTTTGTACAATTTGAAAGTAGAAGAAAAGGAATAGTTTTTTGCTCTGCAACTTTTGTATGCTCCTCACACATGAAGTCTATGAAAATTCATTTTGTAAGAAAAAAAAACTTCAAATCGCTTATTTTAGTTACTTTGCTTCTGAGGGGACAGGTCTTCGTTATTGGATGCTCCAAGCTAGCTTTGCTAGGTAAAGAACCTATGATTTCCCTGAGCACAAAAGCAGAACTAAGGGAAGGTAATAATTTGCTTCGTAAGTTCTCAATAAGTAGCAACTTGTTATTAATATATTCAGTTTGAAAAAAGTTGGTACTTACCTAGTTGGTATACCTAACCTTATGCAACAAGAATGTTTTCGATTCCAATTAAAAATGTCAAAACTAGTTCCTTAAGCAAAAATGTAGATACCTACTGCCCAATTCAAATACAAAATAAAAACTAACCTTCACAAGAGTACCAATAATGGTGAAAGACGACTTTTAACAAAAGGTGAATGATATGACCAGCAGCTTATGAAACGACAGGCATTCAGGTCCCTAGATAGCTCTCTTATGAGCCCAGATAAGGATTACTCTTATAGCATATAGACAAAAGCATTTTGCAACAGCAATTACTTCTATCAAACTACAGCCTGCAAGTGTATTTAAAAGCAGATGTTAACAAAAAAAACTTCATATCCTTCCAATTAAACAACCTATAAAGCCTTTCCAAAGGTCGCTTTTAATACAGCCCCCCCAACCAATCCAAAACAACATCCGACACAGAAATTGATTTAAAACTAAATTCAATCTGTCAACACAAACCATTAAATGGAACACATTTTCAGTTCTACAAACCGAACACATTGCATAAAAACCCTCCAGCCATTCGTTTCATTCTGAGAGAAAGATCTAAAAAAAAAAATAATGCAAAATGGTTGATAATATTTATTGCCTCCCATCTCCACGGTCTCGAATCACATATCCCGAAAAATAGATACGAGAGTGCAAAAACCTCAAATAAAGATCGACAACATGCAATTCTGCGCACATGTTCTCCGGCAATTCCCAACATTTTTCCGGGATTTTCCTTTTTCCAATTTAATACGATTTGTTCCGCAATGGGTAGCGCGTGCTGCGTGCTCTGGGTGCTATGTATACCAGCCAGTGCATCACTTCCAATAGGACAACCAGGCGACACCAGGACGAGAAATAATATTTATTAGTGCAAATCACACCACAGTCTTCCCGGGCGGGATATGAATTTATGAGTGAAACACTCCAATACGATGCGCATTTAGATACAAAGTTACACCAATATATCCGAGATTTGAATCGACAATTGAGTGTAATCTCTTCTCCCTTCTCTGTTCTTGCATAGAATTCGGTATGTATGTCGATGTGTGCAATTCTTCACGGTGTGTCCATTTGATAGGAGATTTATGACCGAATTTGTTGGTTAGCAATAGAAAATCTATCTATTGATTCCAGAGGGTAAAATGCTTAGATTAATTGATACCTTTGCAACTTGCAAGGTGCTTCAATAGCTCTCAAGGCAATATTTTGTGGAATTTATGTCGTCTATCTTCTATGGCTGCTATCTTAGTGATTGCAAATGCAATATAATCGATTTTGAATCGTTGCAAAAAAAAAAAAAAAAACTAGAAATGGAAGCCACTAGTACTAGTCTAGAACTATTTATATTATTTCTTTTTTTTTGGCTAGAGTTTATGCCAAAAGAACTGTGGCCTATTTCTAGTTGTAATTTACAAAAGGAAATTTGTAAGAATATTTTTATTTCAGTTTTACCAAAAGTAATTTTAATTTTTTATTTACAAATTACAAATTGTTATTACACCATTTTTGTAATTTTCTGTTTCACCAAATCAAATGACTACAGAGGGAATTTCTCATTTTTGTAGGGCGCTCCGGCCCAGATGGAACACTTATGAATTTGGTATCAAATGAAAACTCATATTGAGTTTGTTATATGGGTGTGGGTGATTGTTTTCAAAATCTTTCCTAGGAGATCTGAGATATTTGAGCTTGAAGTTGGCAACTGCAAATGCAGTTTTTTCAGCTTTTGGGCTTGGGTGACAGGGTGAGGTGATCTAGGCCTGGACAGAGGTGGGTCTGGACCGGACAGAGGTGAGTCTGAATTCTGGGCAGATTTGGGATTTTTTTTTTGAACAAATTATAAAAAACAACTTTTACCTAATTTTTTTTTTGAAGAAAGTTTCAACCAAAAATTAAACTTTTCTCGACTTTTGTTTTTCTTTTTTTTAGTTTTTCATCGAAATATGAATGAAAGGTACTGTTGCTCAAGGAAACTTTACATTGGTGCCAGCCAGGCGATTTTAAATACCCGAAGCGGAGCGGGACAGAGGACCCAAAAGGAGGGTTAATATCCTGAGACCCCGCAAAGCGGGCCATTCAAGGTAGTGTTGCTCAAGAGTTTCTTTAAATACAGATTCTTTAAATGCAAAAGAAACTTTGCATACGCCCAACCTCGCACCCACCCCGAATCCTATAGTGAGGCCAAGCAGGGAGGTTGCATTCATCACTGTTTATTCCCGCTTAATTGCCACCCAAGGTAGGTACTGTTGCTCAAGAAAACTTGACATTGGCGATCAATTGATGTATCACATTTAGGAAAAATCAAATTTTATCTTTAAACGCGACTTGTGGCTAAACTCAGCGTCCTATAGAGGTATCAAAGTTGACACCTTTGAACTTGATTTGCTGCTAAACTAAGCCTCGTAGCGACTTATAAAATGCCAACCTATTCGTGATTCGTGATCTATGATAGAAAACTATCATGATAGAAAACTATCATGACAGAAAACTATCATGATAGAAAACTATCATGATAGAAAACTTTCATGATAGAAAACTATCAGGATAGAAAACTATCATGATAGAAAACTATCATGATAGAAAACTATCATGATAGAAAACTATCATGATAGAAAACTATCATGATAGAAAACTAACATGATAGAAAACTGTCATGATAGAAAACTATCATGATAAAAAACTATCATGATAGAAAAATGTCAGGATAGAAAACTGTCATGATAGAAACTGTCATGATAGAAAACTATCATGATAGAAAACTATCATGATAGAAAACTATCATGATAGAAAACTATCATGATAGAAAACTATCATGATAGAAAACTATCATGATAGAAAAATGTCAGGATAGAAAACTGTCATGATAGAAACTGTCATGATAGAAAACTATCATGATAGAAAACTATCATGATAGAAAACTATCATGATAGAAAACTATCATGATAGAAAACTGTCATGATAGAAAACTATCATGATAGAAAACTATCATGATAGAAAACTATCATGATAGAAAACTATCATGATAGAAAACTATCATGATAGAAAACTATCATGATAGAAAACTATCATGATAGCAAACTATCATGATAGAAAACTATCATGATAGAAAACTATCATGATAGAAAACTGTCATGATAGAAAACTATCATGATAGTAAACTATCATGATAGAAAACTATCATGATAGAAAACTATCATGATAGAAAACTATCATGATAGAAAACTATCATGATAGAAAACTATCATGATAGAAAACTTTCATGATAGAAAACTATCATGATAGAAAACTATCATGATAGAAAACTATCATGATAGAAAACTATCATGATAGAAAACTATCATGATAGAAAACTATTAAGATAAAAAACTGTCATGATAGAAAACTATCAAGATAGAAAACTGTCATGATAGAATACCATCATGATAGAAAACTGTCATGATACAAAACTATCATGATAGAAAACTGTCATGATAGAAAACTATCATGATAGAAAACTATCATGATAAAAAACTATCATGATAGAAAACTGTCATGATAGAAAACCATCATGATAGAAAACTGTCATGATAGAAAACAATCATGATAGAAAACTATCAGGATAGAAAACTATCATGACAGAAAACTGTCATGATAGAAAACCATCATGATAGAAAACTGTCATGATAGAAAACAATCATGATAGAAAACTATCATGATAGAAAACTATCATGATAGAAAACTATCATGATAGAAAACTATCATGATAGAAAACTATCATGATAGCAAACTATCATGATAGCAAACTATCATGATAAAAAAACTATCATGATAGAAAACTATCATGATAGAAAACTATCATGATAGAAAACTATCATGATAGAAAACTATCATGATAGAAAACTGTCATGATAGAAAACTGTCATGATAGAAAACTATCATGACAGAAAACTATAATGATAGAAAACTATCATGATAGCAAACTATCATGATAGCAAACTGTCATGATAGATAACTATCATGATAGAAAGCTATCATGATAAAAAACTGTCATGATAGAAAACTGTCATAATAGACAACTATCATGATAGAAAACTATCATGATAGAAAACTATCATGATAGAAAACTATCATGATAAATAACTATCATGATAGAAAACTATCATGATAGAAAACTATCATGATAGAAAACTATCATGATAGAAAACTATCATGATAGAAAACTGTCATGATAGAAAACTGTCATGATAGAAAACTGTCACGATAGAAAACTATAATGATAGAAAACTGTCACGATAGAAATCTATCATGATATAAAGCTATCATGATAGAAGACTATCATGATAGAAAACTATCATGATAGAAAACTATCATGATAGGAAACTGTCATGATAGAAAACTGTCATGATGGAAAGCTATCATGATAAAAAACTGTCGTGATAGAAAACTATCATGATAGAAAACTATGATGATAGAAAACTAGCATGATAGAAAACTATCATGATAGAAAACTATCATGATAGAAAACTATCATGATAGAAAACTATCATGATAGAAAACTATCATCATAGATAACTATCATGATAGAAAACTGTTATGATAGAAAACTATCATGATAGAAAACTATCATGATAGAAAACTGTCATGATAGAAAGCTATCATGATAAAAAACTGTCATGATAGAAAACTATCATGATAGAAAACTATCATGATAGAAAACTATTATGATAGAAAACTATCATGATAGAAAACTATCATGAAAGAAAACTATCATGATAGAAAATTATCATGATAAAAAACTGTCATGATAGAAAACTATCATGATAGAAAACTATCATGATAGAAAACTATTATGATAGAAAACTGTCATGATAGAAAGCTATCATGATAAAAAACTGTCATGATAGAAAACTATCATGATAGAAAACTATCATGATAGAAAACTATCATGATAGAAAACTGTCATGATAGAAAGCTATCATGATAAAAAACTGTCATAATAGAAAACTATCATGATAGAAAACTATCATGATAGAAAACTATTATGATAGAAAACTATCATGATAGAAAACTATCATGAAAGAAAACTATCATGATAGAAAATTATCATGATAAAAAACTGTCATGATAGAAAACTATCATGATAGAAAACTATCATGATAGAAAACTATTATGAAAGAAAATGTCATGAGAGAAAGCTATCATGATAAAAAACTGTCATGATAGAAAACTATCATGATAGAAAACTATCATGATAGAAAACTATTATGATAGAAAACTATCATGATAGAAAACTATCATGAAAGAAAACTATCATGATAGAAAACTATTATGATAGAAAACTATCATGAAAGAAAACTATCATGAAAGAAAACTATCATGATAGAAAACTATCATGATAGAAAACTATCATGATAGAAAACTATCATGATAGAAAACTATCATGATAGAAAACTGTCATAATAGAAAACTATCATGATAGAAAACTGTCATGATAGAAAACTATCATGATAGAAAACTGTCATGATAGAAAACTATCATGATGGAAAACTATCATGATAGAAAATTATCATGATAGAAAACAATCATGATAGAAAACTATCATGATAGAAAACTGTCATGATAGAAAACTATCATGACAAAAAACTGTCAAGATAGAAAACTATCATGATAGAAAACTATCATGATAGACAAATATCATGATAGAAAACTTTCATGATAGAAAACTTTCATGATAGAAAACTATCATGATAGAAAACTATCATGATAGAAAACTATCATGATAGAAAACTGTCATACAAGAAAACTATCATGATAGAAAACTATCATGATAGAAAACTATCATGATACAAAACTGTCATGATAGTAAGCTGTGATGATAGAAAACTATCATGATCTAAAACTATCATGATAGAAAACTATCATGATAGAAAACTATCATGATAGAAAACTTTCATGATAGAAAACTATCATGATAGAAAACTATTATGATAGAAAACTGTCATACAAGAAAACCATCATGATAGAAAACTATCATGATACAAAACTGTCATGATAGAAAACTATCATGATAGAAAACTATCATGATAGAAAACTGTCATGATAGAAAACTGTCATGATAGAAAACTATTATGATAGAAAACTATCATGATGGAAAACAATTTTTTCTATCGTGATAGTTTTTTCTATCATGATAGTTTTTTCTATCATTATAGTTTTTTCTATCGTGATAGTTTTTTCTATCATGATAGTTTTTTCTATCGCGGAAGTTTTTTCTATCATGATAGTTTTTTCTATCATGATAGTTTTTTCTATCATTATAGTTTTTTCTATCATGATAGTTTTTTCTATTGCGATAGTTCTTTTTATCGTGATAGTTTTTTCTATCATGATAGTTTTTTCTATCGTGATAGTTTTTTCTATCATGTTAGTTTTTTCTATCGCAAAAGTTTTTTCTACCATGATAGTTTTTTCTATCATGATAGTTTTTTCTATCATGATAGTTTTTTCTATCATGATAGTTTTTTCTATCACGATAGTTTTTTCTATCATGATAGTTTTTTCTATCGTGATAGTTTTTTCTATCATGATAGTTTTTTCTATCATGATAGTTTTTTCTATCATGATAGTTTTTTCTCTCATGATAGTTTTTTCTATCATGATAGTTTTTTCTATCATGATAGTTTTTTCTATCATGATAGTTTGTTCTATCATGATAGTTTTTTCTATCATGATAGTTTTTTCTATCATGATAGTTTTTTCTATCATGATAGTTTTTTCTATCGCGATAGTTCTTTTTATCGTGATAGTTTTTTCTATCATGATAGTTTTTTCTATCATGATAGTTTTTTCTATCGTGATAGTTTTTTCTATCATGATAGTTTTTTCTATCCCGAAAGTTTTTTCTATCATAATAGTTTTTTCTATCATGATAGTTTTTTCTATCGTAATAGTTTTTTCTATCATGATAGTTTTTTCTATCATGATAGTTTTTTCTATCGCGGAAGTTTTTTCTATCATGATAGTTTTTTCTATCATGATAGTTTTTTCTATCGTGATAGTTTTTTCTATCATGTTAGTTTTTTCTATCGCAAAAGTTTTTTCTATCATGATAGTTTTTTCTATCATTATAGTTTTTTCTATCGTGATAGTTTTTTCTATCATGATAGTTTTTTCTATCGCGGAAGTTTTTTCTATCATGATAGTTTTTTCTATCATGATAGTTTTTTCTATCGTGATAGTTTTTTCTATCATGTTAGTTTTTTCTATCGCAAAAGTTTTTTCTATCATGATAGTTTTTTCTATCATGATAGTTTTTTCTATCATGATAGTTTTTTCTATCATGATAGTTTTTTCTATCGCGATAGTTCTTTTTATCGTGATAGTTTTTTCTATCATGATAGTTTTTTCTATCATGATAGTATTTTCTATCGTGATAGTTTTTTCTATCATGATAGTTTTTTCTATCCCGAAAGTTTTTTCTATCATGATAGTTTTTTCCATCATGATAGTTTTTTCTATCGTAATAGTTTTTTCTATCATGATAGTTTTTTCTATCATGATAGTTTTTTCTATCATGATAGTTTTTTCTATCATGATAGTTTTTTCTATCATGATAGTTTGTTCTATCATGATAGTTTTTTCTATCATGATAGTTTTTTCTATCGTGATAGTTTTTTCTATCATGATAGTTTTTTCTATCATGATAGTTTTTTCTATCGTGATAGTTTTTTCTTTCATGATAATTTTTTCTATCATGATAGTTTTTTCTATCATAATAGTTTTTTCTATCATGATAGTTTTTTCTCTCATAATAGTTTTTTCTATCGCGATAATTTTTTCTATCGTGATAGTTTTTTTATGATAGTTTTTTCTATCATGATAGTTTTTTCTATCATGATAGTTTTTTTTATCATGATAGTTTTTTCTATCATGATAGTTTTTTCTATCATGATAGTTTTTTCTATCATGATAGTTTTTTCTATCGTGATAGTTTTTTCTATCATGATAGTTTTTTCTATCATGATAGTTTTTTCTATCATGATAGTTTTTTCTATCGTGATAGTTTTTTCTATCATGATAGTTTTTTCTATCGTGATAGTTTTTTCTATCATGATAGTTTTTTCTAGTGATAGTTTTTTCTATTGTGATAGTTTTTTCTATCATGATAGTTTTTTCTATCATGATAGTTTTTTCTATCATGATATTTTTTTCTATCGTGATAGTTTTTTCTATCATGATAGTTTTCTCTATCATGATAGTTTTTTCTATCATCATAGTTTTTTCTATCATGATAGTTTTTTCTATCGTGATAGTTTTTTCTATCATGATAGTTTTTTCTATCATGATAGTTTTTTCTATCATGATAGTTTTTTCTATCATGATAGTTTTTTCTATCATGATAGTTTTTTCTATCATGATAGTTTTTTCTATCATGATAGTTTTTTCTTTCGTAATAGTTTTTTCTATCATGATAGTTTTTTCAATCATGATAGTTTTTTCTGACATGATAGTTTTTTCTATTATGATAGTTTTTTCTATCATGATATTTTTTTCTATCATGATAGTTTTTTCTATCATGATAGTTTTTTCTTTCGTGATAGTTTTTTCTATCATGATAGTTTTTTCTATCATGATAGTTTTTTCTATCGTGATAGTTTTTTCTTTCATGATAGTTTTTTCTATCATGATAGTTTTTTCTATCATGATAGTTTTTTCTATCATGATAGTTTTTTCTATCGTGATAGTTTTTTCTATCATGATAGTTTTTTCTATCATGATAGTTTTTTCTATCATGATAGTTTTTTCTATCGTGAAAGTTTTTTCTATCATGATAGTTTTTTCTATCATGATAGTTTTTTCTATCATGATAGTTTTTTCTATCGTGATAGTTTTTTCTATCATGATAGTTTTTTTCTATCATGATAGTTTTTTCTATCATGATAGTTTTTTCTATCGTGATAGTTTTCTCTATCATGATAGTTTTTTCTATCATGATAGTTTTTTCTATCATGATAGTTTTTTCTATCGTGATAGTTTTTTCTATCATGATAGTTTTTTCTATCATGATAGTTTTTTCTACCGTGATAGTTTTTTTCTATCATGATAGTTTTTTTCTATCATGATAGTTTTTTCTATCATGATAGTTTTTTCTATCGTGATAGTTTTTTCTATCATGATAGTTTTTTCTATCATGATAGTTTTTTCTATCATGATAATTTTTTCTATCATGATAGTTTTTTCTATCGTGATAGTTTTTTCTATCGTGATAGTTTTTTCTATCATGATAGTTTTTTCTATCATGATAGTTTTTTCTATCATGATAGTTTTTTCTATCATGATAGTTTTTTCTATCATGATAATTTTTTCTATCATGATAGTTTTTTCTATCATGATAGTTTTTTCTATCATGATAGTTTTTTCTATCATGATAGTTTTTTCTATCGTGATAGTTTTCTCTATCATGATAGTTTTTTCTATCATGATAGTTTTTTCTATCATGATAGTTTTTTCTATCATGATAGTTTTTTCTATCGTGATAGTTTTTTCTATCATGATAGTTTTTTCTATCATGATAGTTTTTTCTTTCATGATAGTTTTTTCTATCATGATAGTTTTTTCTATCATGATAGTTTGTTCTATCATGATAGTTTTTTTCTATCATGATAGTTTTTTCTATCATGATAGTTTTTTCTATCGTGATAGTTTTTTCTATCATGATAGTTTTTTCTATCATGATAGTTTTTTCTATCATGATTGTTTTTTCTATCGTGATAGTTTTTTCTATCATGATAGTTTTTTCTATCATGATAGTTTTTTCTATCGTGATAGTTTTTTCTATCATGATAGTTTTTTCTATCATGATAGTTTTTTCTATCGTGATAGTTTTCTCTATCATGATAGTTTTTTTCTATCATGATAGTTTTTTCTATCATGATAGTTTTTTCTATCGTGATAGTTTTCTCTATCATGATAGTTTTTTCTATCATGATAGTTTTTTCTATCATGATAGTTTTTTCTATCATGATAGTTTTTTCTATCATGATAGTTTTTTCTATCATGATAGTTTTTTCTATCATGATAGTTTTTTCTATCATGATAGTTTTTTCTATCATGATAGTTTTTTCTATCGTGATAGTTTTCTCTATCATGATAGTTTTTTCTATCATGATAGTTTTTTCTATCATGATAGTTTTTTCTATCATGATAGTTTTTTCTATCATCATAGTTTTTTCTATCATGATAGTTTTTTCTATCATGATAGTTTTTTCTATCATGATAGTTTTTTCTATCATGATAGTTTTTTCTATCGTGATAGTTTGTTCTATCATGATAGTTTTTTTCTATCATGATAGTTTTTTCTATCATGATAGTTTTTTCTATCGTGATATTTTTTTCTATCATGATAGTTTTTTCTATCATGATAGTTTTTTCTATCATGATAGTTTTTTCTATCGTGATAGTTTTTTCTATCATGATAGTTTTTTCTATCATGATAGTTTTTTCTATCGTGATAGTTTTTTCTATCATGATAGATTTTTCTATCGTGATAGTTTTTTCTATCATGATAGTTTCTTCTATCATGATAGTTTTTTCTATCATGATAGTTTTTTCTATCGTGATAGTTTTTTCTATCATGATAGTTTTTTTATCATGATAGTTTTTTCTATCATGATAGTTTTTTCTATCATGATAGTTTTTTCTATCATGATAGTTTTTTCTATCGCGATAGTTCCTTCTATCGTGATAGTTTTTTCTATCATGATAGTTTTTTCTATCATGATAGTTTGTTCTATCATGATAGTTTTTTCTATCGTGATAGTTCCTTCTATCATGATAGTTTTTTCTATCGTGATATTTTTTTCTATTATGATAGTTTTTTCTATCATGATAGTTTTTTCTATCATGATAGTTTTTTCTATCATGATAGTTTTTTCTATCATGATAGTTTTTTCTATCGAAATAGTTTTTTCTATCATGATAGTTTTTTCTATCGCGAAAGTTTTTTCTATCATGATAGTTTTTTCTATCATGATAGTTTTTTCTATCATGATAGTTTTTTCTATCATGATAGTTTTTTCTATCATGATAGTTTTTTCTATCATGATAGTTTTTTCTATCATAATAGTTTTTTCTATTATGATAGTTTTTTCTAACATGATAGTTTTTTCTATCATGATAGTTTTTTCTATCATGATAGTTTTTTGTATCGCGAAAGTTCTTTCTATCGTGATAGTTTTTTCTATCATGATAGTTTTTTCTATCATGATAGTTTTTTCTATCATGATAGTTTGTTTTATCATGATAGTTTTTTCTATCATGATAGTTTTTTCTATCGTGATAGTTTTTTCTATCATGATAGTTTTTTCTATCGTGATAGTTTTTTCTATCATGATAGTTTTTTCTATCATGATAGTTTTTTCTATCATGATAGTTTTTTCTATCATGATAGTTTTTTCTATCGTGATAGTTTTTTCTATCATGATAGTTTTTTCTGTCGCGAAAGTTTTTTCTATCATGATAGTTTTTTCTATCATGATAGTTTTTTCTATAATGATAGTTTTTTCTCTCATGATAGTTTTTTCTATCATGATAGTTTTTTCTATCATGATAGTTTTTTCTATCGTGATAGTTTTTTCTGCCATGATAGTTTTTTCTATCATGATAGTTTTTTCTATTATGATAGTTTTTTCTATCAAGATAGTTTTTTCTATCATGATAGTTTTTTCTATCGTGATAGTTTTTTCTATCATGAAAGTTTTTTCTATCATGATAGTTTTTTTATCGTGATAGTTTTTTCTATCATGATAGTTTTTTCTATCATGATAGTTTTTTCTATCATGATAGTCTTGTCTATCATGATAGTTTTTTCTATCGTGATAGTTTTTTCTATCATGATAGTTTTTTCAATCGTGATAGTTTTTTCTATCATGATAGTTTTTTCTATCATGATAGTTTTTTCTATCATGATAGTTTTTTCTATCATGATAGTTTTTTCTATCGCGATAGTTTTTTCTATCGTGATAGTTTTTTCATGATAGTTTTTTCTATCATGATAGTTTTTTCTATCATGATAGTTTTTTTATCATGATAGTTTTTTCTATCATGATAGTTTTTTCTATCATGATAGTTTTTTCTATCGTAATAGTTTTTTCTATCATGATAGTTTTCTCTATGATGATAGTTTTTTCTATCATCATAGTTTTTTCTATCATGATAGTTTTTTCTATCGTGATAGTTTTTTCTATCATGATAGTTTTTTCTATCATGATAGTTTTTTCTATCGCGAAAGTTCTTTCTATCGTGATAGTTTTTTCTATCATGATAGTTTTTTCTATCATGATAGTTTTTTCTATCGTGATAGTAATTTCTATCATGATAGTTTTTTCTTTCATGATAGTTTTTTCTATCGTGATAGTTTGTTTTATCATGATAGTTTTTTCTATCATGATAGTTTTTTCTATCGTGATAGTTTTTTCTATCATGATAGTTTTTTCTATCGTGATAGTTTTTTCTATCATGATAGTTTTTTCTATCGTGATAGTTTTTTCTATCATGATAGTTTTTTCTGTCGCGAAAGTTTTTTCTATCATGATAGTTTTTTCTATCATGATAGTTTTTTCTATCATGATAGTTTTTTCTATCATGATAGTTTTTTCTATCGTGATAGTTTTTTCTATCATGATAGTTTTTTCTATCGTAATAGTTTTTTCTATCATGATAGTTTTCTCTATGATGATAGTTTTTTCTATCATCATAGTTTTTTCTATCATGATAGTTTTTTCTATCGTGATAGTTTTTTCTATCATGATAGTTTTTTCTATCATGATAGTTTTTTCTATCGCGAAAGTTCTTTCTATCGTGATAGTTTTTTCTATCATGATAGTTTTTTCTATCATCATAGTTTTTTCTATCATGATAGTTTTTTCTATCGTGATAGTTTTTTCTATCATGATAGTTTTATCTATCATGATAGTTTTTTCTATCATGATAGTTTTTTCTATCATGATAGTTTTTTCTATCGTGATAGTTTTTTCTATCATGATAGTTTTTTCTATCATGATAGTTTTTTCTATCATGATAGTTTTTTCTATCATGATAGTTTTTTCTATCGTGATAGTTTTTTCTATCATGATAGTTTTTTCTGTCGCGAAAGTTTTTTCTATCATGATAGTTTTTTCTATCATGATAGTTTTTTCTATAATGATAGTTTTTTCTCTCATGATAGTTTTTTCTATCATGATAGTTTTTTCTATCATGATAGTTTTTTCTATCGTGATAGTTTTTTCTGCCATGATAGTTTTTTCTATCATGATAGTTTTTTCTATTATGATAGTTTTTTCTATCAAGATAGTTTATTCTATCATGATAGTTTTTTCTATCGTGATAGTTTTTTCTATCATGAAAGTTTTTTCTATCATGATAGTTTTTTTATCGTGATAGTTTTTTCTATCATGATAGTTTTTTCTATCATGATAGTTTTTTCTATCATGATAGTCTTGTCTATCATGATAGTTTTTTCTATCGTGATAGTTTTTTCTATCATGATAGTTTTTTCTATCGTGATAGTTTTTTCTATCATGATAGTTTTTTCTATCATGATAGTTTTTTCTATCATGATAGTTTTTTCTATCATGATAGTTTTTTCTATCGCGATAGTTTTTTCTATCGTGATAGTTTTTTCATGATAGTTTTTTCTATCATGATAGTTTTTTCTATCATGATAGTTTTTTTATCATGATAGTTTTTTCTATCATGATAGTTTTTTCTATCATGATAGTTTTTTCTATCGTAATAGTTTTTTCTATCATGATAGTTTTCTCTATGATGATAGTTTTTTCTATCATCATAGTTTTTTCTATCTTGATAGTTTTTTCTATCATGATAGTTTTTTCTATCATGATAGTTTTTTCTATCGCGAAAGTTCTTTCTATCGTGATAGTTTTTTCTATCATGATAGTTTTTTCTATCATCATAGTTTTTTCTATCATGATAGTTTTTTCTATCGTGATAGTTTTTTCTATCATGATAGTTTTATCTATCATGATAGTTTTTTCTATCATGATAGTTTTTTCTATCATGATAGTTTTTTCTATCGTGATAGTTTTTTCTATCATGATAGTTTTTTCTATCATGATAGTTTTTTCTATCATGATAGTTTTTTCTATCATGATAGTTTTTTCTATCGTGATAGTTTTTTCTATCATGATAGTTTTTTCTATCATGATAGTTTTTTCTATCGCGAAAATTCTTTCTTTCGTGATAGTTTTTTCTATCATGATAGTTTTTTCTATCATGATAGTTTTTTCTATCGTGATAGTAATTTCTATCATGATAGTTTTTTCTTTCATGATAGTTTTTTCTATCATGATAGTTTTTTCTATCATGATAGTTTTTTCTATCATGATAGTTTTTTCTATCATGATAGATTTTTCTATCATGATAGTTTTTTCTATCGTGATAGTTTTTTCTATCATGATAGTTTTTTCTATCGTGATAGTTTTTTCTATCATGATAGTTTTTTCTATCATGATAGTTTTTTCTATCATGATAGTTTTTTTTCTCATGATAGTTTTTTCTATCGCGATAGTTTTTTCTGTCGTGATAGTTTTTTCATGATAGTTTTTTCTATCATGATAGTTTTTTCTATCATGATAGTTTTTTTTATCATGATAGTTTTTTCTATCATGATAGTTTTTTCTATCATGATAGTTTTTTCTATAGCGATAGTTTTTTCTATCGTGATAGTTTTTTCTATCATGATAGTTTTTTCTATCATGATAGTTTTTTCTATCATGATAGTTTTTTCTATCGTGATAGTTTTTTCTATCATGATAATTTTTTCTATCGTGATAGTTTTTTCTATCATGATAGTTTTTTCTAGTGATAGTTTTTTCTATTGTGATAGTTTTTTCTATCATGATAGTTTTTTCTATCATGATAGTTTTTTCTATCATGATAGTTTTTTCTATCGTAATAGTTTTTTCTATCATGATAGTTTTCTCTATGATGATAGTTTTTTCTATCATCATAGTTTTTTCTATCATGATAGTTTTTTCTATCGTGATAGTTTTTTCTATCATGATAGTTTTATCTATCATGATAGTTTTTTCTATCATCATAGTTTTTTCTATCATGATAGTTTTTTCTATCATGATAGTTTTTTCTTTCGTGATAGTTTTTTCTATCATGATAGTTTTTTCTATCATGATAGTTTTTTCTGACATGAAAGTTTTTTCTATCATGATAGTTTTTTCTATCATGATATTTTTTTCTATCATGATAGTTTTTTCTATCATGATAGTTTTTCTTTCGTGATAGTTTTTTCTATCATGATAGTTTTTTCTATCATGATAGTTTTTTCTATCGTGTAGGTTTTTCTTTCATGATAGTTTTTTCTATCATGATAGTTTTTTCTATCATGATAGTTTTTTCTATCATGATAGTTTTTTCTATCGTGATAGTTTTTTCTATCATGATAGTTTTTTCTATCATGATAGTTTTTTCTATCGTGATAGTTTTTTCTATCATGATAGTTTTTTCTATCATGATAGTTTTTTCTATCATGATAGTTTTTTCTATCGTGAAAGTTTTTTCTATCATGATAGTTTTTTCTATCATGATAGTTTTTTCTATCATGATAGTTTTTTCTATCATGATAGTTTTTTCTATCGTGATAGCTTTTTCTATCATGATAGTTTTTTTCTATCATGATAGTTTTTTCTATCATGATAGTTTTTTCTGACATGATAGTTTTTTCTATCATGATAGTTTTTTCTATCATGATATTTTTTTCTATCATGATAGTTTTTTCTATCATGATAGTTTTTTCTTTCGTGATAGTTTTTTCTATCATGATAGTTTTTTCTATCATGATAGTTTTTTCTATCGTGTAGGTTTTTCTTTCATGATAGTTTTTTCTATCATGATAGTTTTTTCTATCATGATAGTTTTTTCTATCATGATAGTTTTTTCTATCGTGATAGTTTTTTCTATCATGATAGTTTTTTCTATCATGATAGTTTTTTCTATCGTGATAGTTTTTTCTATCATGATAGTTTTTTCTATCATGATAGTTTTTTCTATCATGATAGTTTTTTCTATCATGAAAGTTTTTTCTATCATGATAGTTTTTTCTATCATGATAGTTTTTTCTATCATGATAGTTTTTTCTATCATGATAGTTTTTTCTATCGTGATATTTTTTTCTATCATGATAGTTTTTTTCTATCATGATAGTTTTTTCTATCATGATAGTTTTTTTCTATCGTGTAGTTTTTTCTATCATGATAGTTTTTTCTATCATGATAGTTTTTTCTATCGTGATAGTTTTTTCTATCATGATAGTTTTTTCTACCATGATAGTTTTTTCTATCATGATAGTTTTTTCTATCATGATAGTTTTTTCTATCATGAAAGTTTTTTCTATCGTCATAGTTTTTTCTATCATGATAGTTTTTTCTATCATGATAGTTTTTTCGATCGTGATTGTTTTTTCTATCATGATAGTTTTTTCTATCATGATAGTTTTTTCTATCATGATAGTTTGTTCTATCATGATAGTTTTTTCTATCATGATAGTTTTTTCTATCGTGATAGTTTTTTCTATCACGATAGTTTTTGCTATCATGATAGTTTTTGCTATCATGATAGTTTTTTCTATCGTGATAGTTTTTTCTATCATGATAGTTTTTTCTATCATGATAGTTTTTTCTATCATGATAGTTTTTTCTATCATGATAGTTTTTTCTATCGTGATAGTTTTCTCTATCATGATAGTTTTTCTATCATGATAATTTTTTCTATTATGATAGTTTTTTCTATCGTGATAGATTTTTCTATCATGATAGTTTTTTCTATCATGATAGTTTTTTCTATCATGATAATTTTTTCTATCATGATAGTTTTTTCTATCACGATAGTTTTTTCTATCATGATAGTTTTTTCTATCATGATAGTTTTTTCTATCATGATAATTTTTTCTATCATGATAGTTTTTTCTATCGTGATAGTTTTTTCTATCATGATAGTTTTTTCTATCATGATAGTTTTTTCTATCGTGATAGTTTGTTCTATCATGATAGTTTTTTTCTATCATGATAGTTTTTCCTATCATGATAGTTTTTTCTATCGTGATAGTTTTTTCTATCATGATAGTTTTTTCTATCACGATAGTTTTTTCTATCATGATATTTTGTTACAAATTTGTATCTGTATTCAGGATAAAAAATCAATATATTCTTATGATTTTAGTCAAGTAAATCTATGGTTTAGCCCCAAACAAATTATAATAAAAGAAAATTTCGTGGGAAAGTCTCAGAACACTGGTGAGTGGTTCTTAAAACATATCCAAAATTAGTTTCTAGAATTCTCATTTAAAATTACTTTCAAATTACATAACTTCAAATTCATTTGCTTGGCAAGTTAAATTACCATGCTTCGAATGTAGGTAGGAAAGGTACCTATACAGAAATTTAATACCTAAACTAGATTTTCTGAAGTGAACATTTACAAATACAGTAGACGCTCGATAAAGTGAAGTAATAAAAACCAGGCCTGTTCACTGTTTCGAGATTGTTCACTTTTTCGATCGGGAGTTTTCTAAGGCTTTCTTAAGGCGAATTTGATCCAAAATGCACATTTAGTTCGATGTGAATGTTTTTAATTTTTATTAAACATTAAACAAGGCCTTAATTCAAGTCTAAATAAAAAACAGAAACAATTCCTCAGAGCTCTCAAGATATGTAAAATGCTTGCGTGAAATTTTTATACAAAATACGTTTTTATATAAAATTTTGGGTGTTCACTATTGTGGATAGTTCACTACTTCGAGACTGACTAAATTGAGCGTCTAATGTATTATGTTTATTAAAAAATTATGTAAAAAATATACTCCAGTCAACTTAGACTTTTTTGTAACAAAATTTTGGGGAAGGAATTTTTTTCTTGACTTCTATAAAGTACCATACAGAAAGCTTAAGACCAAATTTTCGACCATCAGCGCCTTGGAGGGTTGCCGCTATATTGATTTAAAGAGTGAATTTGTTTTTAACGAATAATATCCGTAATTTTAATTTTATCGAAAAAATAAAAATATACTTATTCCTAACAAAAAAAAAAAAAAAAAAAAAAAAAAAAAAAAAAAAAAAAAAAAAAAAAAAAAAAAAAAAAAAAAAAAAAAAAATTTTGAAGTGACCATACCTTCCAGATCCACCTGGGAGGATGTGGAATTCTTAGAAGGTCAATCAATTGACTTCTACACTGACGGATCGAAGACCAAAGATGGGGTTGGTGGGGGAGTGTACTCTGAAAGACTAAATTTAAGTCTCTCATTCCGTCTTCCTAATCACTGTAGCGTATTCCAGGCGGAACTTCTAGCGATAAAAGAAGTACTGTCTTGGCTCAAAGAAAACGTGATATCATGCTCGGATATCCGCATCTTCTCTGATAGTCAAGCCGCCATTAAATCCCTGGACTCTGTCCGTACAAACTCTATAACAGCCCTCAACTGTCGATCATCTCTGTTGGAGATGGCGAAACAGTTTAATATTCACCTTTGTTGGGTGCCGGGTCATAGTGACATTCCAGGTAATTGTAAAGCTGATGAACTCGCTAGAAGTGGAACATTACTACCCATTTTACCTGAAAAGGTAAACATTGGTATACCCATCGCTACGTGTAAGCTTTTACTGAAGCAAGATGCGTTGAAGAGAACAAACACAAGGTGGGAAAACATCACTACTTGTTTGGCGACAAAACAAGTATGGCCAAACCTTGACCTCAAACGCTCCAAGTGTTTAATATCTCTAAATAGAATGCATATTAGCTCTATTGTAGGTGTCATAACAGGACACTGTTTAATAGGCAGGCACGCAGCGCGGCTTGGCGTACCTTCAAACGATTTCTGCAGAAGCTGCATGGACGAGGAGGAAGAGGAAACGATTCCTCACCTTCTCTGCACATGCCCTGCTCTTTCCCTCAGACGTAGGCTCCATTTAGGAGTTTACTTCTTTAACGATCCTAGTGATCTGGCAAACACAGACATTTATAGTCTCACACGCTTCGTCAGGAGCTCAAAGTGGTTTTAGCGAGTAAGGAAAGAGTTTTTAAGATTCATGTGGTATCACAACGGACCAATTCTGGTCTAAGTGTGTCAGTACTTAGTACTGACAGCCACTTCTACCTAACCTAACCTAACAAATGCAAATTTTTCAAATTTTGTGCATTTAACGAGTTATATAACTCATAACCAATTATTATAAGCAATTAAAATGGAGTTCATGCTTTTTTAGTCAATTTTTTTTCTTTCAGTATTAGATAACCGAAAATTTCTTTCAAAAGTTCTAGTAATCACTATTTCCCACAGTTTTGTTCTCAACATTATCTTTTTATACGCAATTGCTTACCAACTGTATTGCCTGAAAGGTATCCGCACATCATTATAATTATAAGTTATCATTTGGCTCAAATAGTTCTTCAGTAATCTCTGGTTCATTGCTACGTTTTAAAAACAATGTTGGCAAAGCATTTTTCTTTAAATATTTTTTTCCAATGCAATTTGACTCAAAATGTTGGCTACATATATAAGACTTTCTATGTCTCTGTACATTCTCTTGACACTCTTTTTCAAGCAAAGCCAGCCACTCAGAATATTTTGGATTTTCCCTGTCTGGAAAATTGAACAATTTTCTTTCTGTTTTTTTGGTGCAATGTGTAATAGCACATCGAGTTCTCCTCCAAGAAGACATATTTTTGTAATGTAGGTACCTGTATTAAACTGAAAAATAAATAAAGAAACCTTAACAAATTTTACCTTCCTTAAAATGTCTTCCTTGTGACGAACAATCAACAAATAAAAAAAAAGTAAATAAAAATCACGATCCCAGTTAAAAATAGTTAAACCACAGCTTCAAAAAACAAAACAAAGCTATGTATGTGTTTTATCTTACACTTTATAAAACACAGCACTTCCAAAAAGCGTAGGTAGTAATTATAATTACTGATTAATAGTTTTTATTCAATCCAGAAAACTTTTTTTATGAGCGTAAAATAGATTTCGTTACTTTCATCACCAAGATTCAAAATCAATTGTGGCCAGTCTCATAATCAGGGCTGTCGTTTCACTTTTTCAGAAAGCAGTGCTTCGAGGAAAAAAATAGCAGTACACAGCAGTACGACAATAAAATCTTTACCTTGGTTCTAAAATGCCCAATGTCAAATTTGATAATTTTTAGAAAATTGAAAATTAAGATTTCTTATTTCTCAAAATGCTTATTACTTTTGAAAATTAAACTTTCTATAACCACCGGTATCTTGTTAAAAAATAATTGGAGCACTTTAGCCCTTATTACAGTCTTAGAACATCTTCCCTGAGTCAAAAAGTGAAGTTAAGTCAGTATTGAAAAAAAAAATGGACTTTGGCCATTTTAGAACCAAGGAACATAAATATATACAAACATAACTGAAAAATGCATTTAATTTTGTTTAAATGCAAATATTGTTCATCAAAAATTATCATATACGCGCCCATCACCTATTTAGCTATAGCGCACTTCAATGGTGGTACTGATGTGATCGAACCTTCAAAACAGAATTATATTAAAAGGTCTAAAATATTCCATATGTCCGGCTGTCAAATTCTGTAGAGTAAATGAAGATGTTTGCTAAGTCATTAATTGTTCACCGACTTCCGCCGACACCTGCTCGCTATTTAATTAAGAAATTAAAATTGTATGTTAAGATAAGTCTTTAATAAATTCTTGAATTCTATTGGAACTCCTTTTTTATAAACTCTCAAATTCTGTAGAGTAAATGAAGATGTTTGCTAAGTCATTAATTGTTCACCGACTTCCGCCGACACCTGCTCGCTATTTAATTAAGAAATTAAAATTGTATGTTAAGATAAGTCTTTAATAAATTCTTGAATTCTATTGGAACTCCTTTTTTATAAACTCTTTTGAATCACATCAATTTTATTGCATAAAAAGCTCTCGTTACGTTTGTGCACGTTGTAGCCTAACGCATATAAAGTTCCTGCATGATTTACTCTTAATACATATATTGGTTGTATAAAAAAAAACATTATAATTTTGTTTGTATAGAATTGAATAAGCAACAATTTTGCTTTACATTACATTACAAAAAGTTGATAGTTTTCGTGAAATTAGCAAAAAACCGAATTTTACACCCTTTTACTCCTCCAAAAATTATTTCTTCAGTCAAAGTTCGTAAAAGTCTTAATTTCCTGGGCTAGAGATTCAGTAATATAATTTAACATTGCTTGACAGATGGGTGAAAAACTACATTTTGACGTGTTTGGAATATTTCGTTTAAAATGGCATCAAAATGTCCATAAACTTCCTTTTTTCGGATCAGAAAAGAAAGTAGGAAAATTCCAAAATTAAGAATTTTTTACTTGCGATATGCAAGCAATGCCTATTCTTATATATGCTGCAAACTATGCAGTCGTAAAAAATGGAATTCGAGATTTTTTTTCAATACATCTACATCTACAACATACATTGTGAACGTATTCTATACAATTTTATTTGTTTAATTTATAAAAGTCAACATTAGATAAGAAGGACTAACAATTTTTTAATAGGATTATGATTTGCAAATGTCGTGTGAAAATTTCAAAAAAGCAGTACTTTGGTCGTATTAGCAGTACGGCAGTACGGAGTTTCAAAAAGCAATACAAATACTTCAATTGCAGTACTTCGACAGCCCTGCTCATAATACTTCGTGGGTTTCTCATTGAGTTCAGCAGTTCTCATCATTCAAAGATTCATTTGACAAACGATAAATTAACGATTTCCATTCTTTCTATCATGCACACAAAAAAACTAAATAAATCGGTTGCATTCATCCACATGCAAATGCATGTGTTAGAAACTAACAAGAAGTTTTTTACTTGGTTGTGTTGCTTTGGGCTAGAGAATGATATTCCTTCATTACGTAGGTAGGTATTTAGTTTATAGGTAGAGTAGCTAGAGTATGCACATAACTATTGGGTTTGAAATGTTTCCTATTTGGGATAGGTTAGGAAAAAAGCTCATCAGAAGAATAATTAAAGCCGAATCACACAATCATCATAGGTATATCATAAATGAAAGGCCTACAATTAACTGAAGATTTCTCAGAGATATCGAAAAGATTTAAGCTCTGATTTTAAAAGTAGAAAATTAGTTCCTTCAGAATTCATTAAAAATTGTTTACCTTACGTTAAAATACAACATTTGAAACAGCAAAAAAACGTTTTTTTTTTTTTTTTTACAATGGGAAAATCTCAAAAACGTGGCCCTTTAGAATTTTTCTGACTTCAGATTCGAGTTCAGCACATCAAAACCTACGGAAAAGTATATTTTGGTTTTTGTAACAAAAACCTTGTTGACCAGTGTAATTGAAAAAAGAATTGAATATGAAAAGCAAAAATAGTACTTAATAATATAACATTAAAATGTTTTTTCAAACATTTTTCAAACAAAAAAATTTGATTGAATTGATTTTTTTTTTAATTTTTTAGAAAAATTTGCCTGTCATTTCATTTGAAGTCAAAATAGTATCAAACTGTGAAAAAAAGTCTATGGGAATCGTGATTTTCTTGTCATTTTGATGACGACTACGCATTATACACTATTTGTTCCTTTAACTGGTTTATAAAACTTTGAAGTTTTGGTAAGGAAAAACGGTTCGATGAATCAATTTCAATATTTACAGGAATATTGATGCTTTAAAAGTTTACAAATCTGCATACAAACGCAAGCCATGCAGTCAATATTTACAAAACAAAATATGAAAAGACCACAAAAAAGTCATTTTTTAGTACCTACTTTTTTTAAACTAACGGTGAAGGGTCAGAAAAAATATTGTAAAACGCTTTGTCAGATTTCCAAAACTGTCTTTGAATTTTTTATAACGTCATTATTTGCTGAGATATTGGTAATCAAAGCTAAAAGTATCTTTTTTTTATTCAAAGAAAAATAAACCATGCAAAAAAAATTGTACAACAAAAAAAATTAAAATAAAGCTGAATAAACAAGGGAAACAAGGTACCATTACATTTGATTGACAAAAAAATTATACATATAAATGAGAACCTTCAAAAAATTAAAAAAAAAATTGTTTGCCTTGTGTCTTTTCTTGCAATAACGCAATAACTTCAAAAAAAAATTGCAAACAAATCTCGAAACAAAAATGATATAACTGTTAAATGATTTTTGCTCCAACTCCAAAAAAACACTGCTCATAGTTTCTACTCTTAGCCTAAAGGTACACGAAAATCCATTGCTTCCACATTCTTTTTTTATTGGTTTAGATACAAAATATTTTCTCAAAATGCGAACTGCTGTTTTAACTGTGAAAACCGAGTAGACAACCTTATAGTAATTACATTTAGGGGTGGTTTTGAAAGTTATCATGCATATAATTTGTTTTACTGTAAATAAACGTAAAAATCGTCATCAATTTATCACCCCGATTACAGAATCCGACGAATGAATTGCGGAGGGAAACAGACTCATTTTTGACATTTTTACTATGAGCCAAATGACAAAATTGAGTCAGATTCCCTCCGCAGCTCATTCGTCAGATTCTGTAATCGGGGTGTATATTTTGATTAATTTTAACGAACAAAAACAGGTTTTTCCTGAAAACCGCTAGGTACATACATATTACTATATTTTTCAAAAAAATTAAAAACTCAAACTCAAAAATTAAAAACTCAAAATTATTTTTTTCGTAGCGAATGGAATACGATCTCAACTTGTTGTGTCATGACATGAGTTCATAACCCTGTGACCCCCTTCTATAAACGCCGTTTTATGATAATATATGTATAATATGTAATGTATTATGTATATATCTAAAATGCGGATTCAAATTTGAATAAGTTTTTCTCTACTGTTTTGATACTGATTACTTATTGTATTAAAACCATAGATATATCTGTTTTTTTTAACCTATTTAATTATCTTATTATTTAAATATCTTAATTTTAATAAAAGGATATCCGCTAACTGTCATGTTGCATTAATTTGCTTGTCGATACCACCTATTATTTTAGTATCTACCTAAATAACTAGCTTATCAAAATATTGACATTTTCCATAAGCTTTTATATTTTAAATAAAGTAGATAAATACCTACAATGTACCTGAGTACCTATCTACATCTACCTATTCCTTCATATCTACTCACAAAAAATACAATATTTACCTTGTGTCCACCTCACCCTTAGTTCATTTTCTAATTGTATACATAATAACTGTTTATATGTATGTATAAAAATCCATATAAATACGCAATATACCTTCCTAAATATTGTTTGTTATTTTTCCTTTATTTAGAGGGATTAACTATCAAGATCCGATCCATAGATCCAAAGTTATAAGCGAATCAAAATTTCCCTACAAGAAAATCATTCATCAAATCACATTTTCCTTACCAAAGAAAAATCCAATTCAAAACAAAAAGATCTTTACGAAATCACAACCTGCAAACTCCTACAAAAAATGAAATACAAAAACAAAACAACCACCAGCCACATAGACGCCTGCCAAAGTGCCAAACCAATGCACACAGAAACAGCAGCCAGCAATAAAAAAAAACAACACACACACATCATGAGGATTGAGGTAGTCCATGAAACCCAACAAATAAAAACAAAATAAATCAAGGGGAAATAGAGTTCACGAACAAAAATGACAACAGAGAGAAAGAGATGCGTGTACCTTACCTACTTATTTTAATGAGAATGAGAAACGAATTTTTTTTTCTAGATTTTGTATCTTTGTCACCAACCGCTGCTGGGCTTTTGTATCTTTCGTTGTTAAAGCTGTTGTATCTTTGCTTTGTCAGGTAAGACGATGTCAGGTAAGGCAATTTCTTAAGACATTTTTTTCTATGGGGCTGAGACATCTGTATATGATTATTTGTGATGATAGATTTTTCTATCATGATAGCTTTTTCTATCGTGATAGTTTTTTCTATCATGATAGTTTTTCTATCATGATAGTATTTTCTATCGTGATAGTTTTTTCTATCATGATAGTTTTTTCTATCGTGATAGTTTTTTCTATCATGATAGTTTCTTCTATCATGATAGTTTTTTCTATCATGATAGTTTTTTCTATCGTGATAGTTTTTTCTATCATGATAGTTTTTTTATCATCATAGTTTTTTCTATCATGATAGTTTTTTCTATCATGATAGTTTTTTCTATCATGATAGTTTTTTCTATCGCGATAGTTCCTTCTATCATGATAGTTTTTTCTATCATGATAGTTTTTTCTATCATGATAGTTTTTTCTATCATGATAGTTTGTTCTATCATGATAGTTTTTTCTATCGTGATAGTTCTTTCTATCATGATAGTTTTTTCTATCATGATAGTTTTTTCTATCGTGATATTTTTTTCTACTATGATAGTTTTTTCTATCATGATAGTTTTTTCTATCATGATAGTTTTTTCTATCATGATAGTTTTTTCTATCGAAATAGTTTTTTCTATCATGATAGTTTTTTCTATCGCGAAAGTTTTTTCTATCATGATAGTTTTTTCTATCATGATAGTTTTTTCTATCATGATAGTTTTTTCTATCATGATAGTTTTTTCTATCATGATAGTTTTTTCTATCATGATAGTTTTTTCTATCATGATAGTTTTGTCTATCATGATAGTTTTTTCTATCATGATAGTTTTTTCTAACATGATAGTTTTTTCTATCATGATAGTTTTTTCTGTCATGATAGTTTTTTCTATCGCGAAAGTTCTTTCTATCGTGATAGTTTTTTCTATCATGATAGTTTTTTCTATCATGATAGTTTTTTCTATCGTGATAGTTTTTTCTATCATGATAGTTTTTTCTATCATGATAGTTTTTTCTATCATGATAGTTTTTTCTATTGTGATAGTTTTTTCTATCATGATAGTTTTTTTCTATCATGATAGTTTTTTCTGTCGCGAAAGTTTTTTCTATCATGATAGTTTTTTCTATCATGATAGTTTTTTCTATCGTGATAGTTTTTTCTGCCATGATAGTTTTTCTATCATGATAGTTTTTTCTATTATGATAGTTTTTTCTATCATGATAGTTTTGTCTATCATGATAGTTTTTTTCATCGTGATAGTTTTTTCTATCATGATAGTTTTTTCTATCATGATAGTTTTTTTTATCGTGATAGTTTTTTCTATCATGATAGTTTTTTCTATCATGATAGTTTTTTCTATCATGATAGTCTTGTCTATCATGATAGTTTTTTCTATCGTGATAGTTTTTTCTATCATGATAGTTTTTTCTATCGTGATAGTTTTTTCTATCATGATAGTTTTTTCTATCATGATAGTTTTATCTATCATGATAGTTTTTTCTATCATGATAGTTTTTTCTATCATGATAGTTTTTTCAATCATGATAGTTTTTTCTATCATGATAGTTTTTTCTATCGCGATAGTTTTTTCTATCGTGATATTTTTTTCATGATAGTTTTTTCTATCATATAAGTTATTTCTATCATGATAGTTTTTTTTATCATGATAGTTTTTTCTATCATGATAGTTTTTTCTATCATGATAATTTTTTCTATCATGATAGTTTTTTCTATCGTGATAGTTTTTTCTGTCATGATAGTTTTTTCTATCGCGAAAGTTCTTTCTATCATGATAGTTTTTTCTATCATGATAGTTTTTTCTATCATGATAGTTTTTTCTATCATGATAGTTTTTTCTATCATGATAGTTTTTTCTATCATGATAGTTTTTTCTATCGCGATAGTTTTTTCTATCGTGATATTTTTTTCATGATAGTTTTTTCTATCTTACTTACTTATCCGGCTCCCGATCCATGAAGGGTCTCTGCCTGAGATATTGCGGTCTTCCATCGGTTGCGGTCCCTCGCACGCTCCCTCCAGTCGTCGAGACCAAGCGCTCTTGCGTCTGTGACCGCCTGGTCCCTATAGCGGAGGTTCGGTCTTCCTGGTCGTCTCGAACCTGGGGGCTGGGATTCGAAGATTTTCTTGGCTGGAGCGTTGTTGTCCATTCGCTCGATGTGGCCGAGCCAATGTAGTCGACGTGTTTTGGCTCTTTGGACTACATCCACATCTTGGTACAGCTCGTACAGTTCACGATTGAATCTTCTCCTCCAATCGCCCTCCTCGCATATAGGACCAAATATCCGCCGTAGAATTTTTCGCTCGAAAGTGCCCAGGATCAATTCCCCTTTTTTACTTATCGTCCAGCACTCGGCACCGTAGAGTAGAACTGGTAAAATTAGAGTTTTGTATAGCGTGCACTTTGTCTTTCGAGAAAGGAGTTTTGAACCCATTTGTTTGGCCAAACCGAAGTAGCAGCGGTTCGCTAGGGTAATTCTTCGTCGGATTTCCACTAAGGTGTCGTTCGTGGGATTGATGTTTGTTCCGAGGTAGGTGAACTCCTTGACTACCTCGAAATTACTGCTACCAACAGTGACGTTTTGTCCTAGGCGATGGACAGATGAGGCTTTGTTTGTTGATAGCATGTACTTTGTTTTGTCCTCATTCACTTCAAGACCAACGCGTTTCGCCTGTTCATCAATAGCTGTGAATGCTTCAAGTACAGCTCTCTTGGAACGGCCGATAATGTCGATGTCGTCCGCATAACCAAGCAGTTGAGAAGACCTGTTAAAGATAGTGCCTTCCATGTTAACACCACTCTTGCGCACTATCTGCTCCAGGACTAGATTGAAGAAATCACATGATAGCGCATCTCCTTGTCTGAACCCTGTACACGTCTGGAATAACTCGGATGAGCTGTTACCCATTTGCACGTTGCACCGCGTATTTTGTAACGTCATGCGGCATAGCTGGATCAGTTTTTTCGGGATCCCGAGTTCCGACATCGCCAATAGAAGCTCTTGGCGACTTATGCTATCATATGCGGCTTTGAAGTCGATGAATAGGTGGTGGGTCTCGACTTGAAATTCGTTGGTCTTTTCCAGGATTTGCCTCAATGTGAAGATTTGGTCTATCGTTGATCTGCCTGGCCTGAAGCCACACTGGTACGTGCCGATCATAGTGTTGCAGAAAGGTTTTAGACGCTCACATAGTACGTTGGATAGGATCTTGTAGGCAACATTAAGCAGGGATATGCCTCTGTAGTTCTTGCAGGACATAGGATCGCCTTTTTTGTAGATTGGGCATATGGAGCTATTTGACCAGTCGTCGGGCATACTTTCCTCCTCCCAAACTTGGTTGATGAGCTGGTGCATGCACCCTACCAGAACATCTCCTCCATACTTGAAGAGTTCCGCTGGTAGGCCATCCGAGCCGGCGGATTTGTTGTTCTTAAGCTTGTGGATGGCTTTCTTAACCTCTTCAGTACTGGGTGCTGGGACTGGATCTTCATTGACTGGTCTAATGCTTCTTTGTTCCCCTGTCGCCTCCTCTACATAATGCCCATTAAGCAGCTGCTGGAAATGCTGCTTAAACACGTCTACAATTCCCTGTGCTTCGGTGACTAGGTTCCCTTCGCTGTTTCGAAGAGCTTGCGTGCCAGTCCTATAACCAGATGCCAGTTGCTTGGCTGTTTTGTAGAACCGGCGGGTGTTGGTGGCGGTGCTGGACTCTTCGAGATACTTGAGCTGAGAGGCTGCGGATGCTCTTTTCTTTCTACGCAGGGTTTTTTTCTCTTTCCTTCTCTTTTCACGGTACTCCTCTCTTGCTGCTCTTGTTTTCCGTTGCAGCATTTGCATTCGTGCATTTTCCGTCTCCTGCTTCAATATCGCGCATTCATCATCATACCACGGGTTCTTTTTTCTGGGTGGTTGATAGCCTATGGTGGTCTCGGCTGTCTCTTTAATAATGTCGCGATACTGGTTCCACTGGTTGTTGACGCTTGTGGCTGGGTGTACGGCAGAGAGTTTCCCGGTCAATTGCTCACTGTAGTCTCTGGCTTTCTCAGATGTGCTAAGGCATGCGATGTTGAACTTCTTTCTTTGGGCGGTCTTCGTTTTCTTTTCGTTGGACAGTCGGGCTCTGAACTTTGTCACAACAAGAAAGTGGTCAGAGTCCACGTTTGCACCTCGGAAAGTTCGCACGTCCAAGATGTTCGATGCGTACCTTGCGCCAATTAGCACGTGGTCGATTTGGTTGGCCGTTCGACCATCTGGAGATCGCCAGGTTGCTGTGTGTATCCTTCGCCTGGGGAACCTAGTGCTACTTATCACCGTATTACGAGCTGCAGCAAAGTCGATTAGTCGGAAGCCGTTGTCTGTTGTCGTTTCGTGGAGGCTGTGCTTTCCAACTAATCCGCCAAAGATGTTTTCCTTTCCGACTTTAGCATTGAAGTCTCCGAGCACGACTTTGACATCGTACTCCGGACAGGCTCCGTAGGCTCCGTCCAGAAGGTCGTAAAACTCCTCCTTGTTAGACTCCTCAGCTTCATCGGTAGGGGCGTGTGCACATATTAGGCTGATGTTTTGGAAGGTAGCTTTGATGCGGATCACAGCCAGGCGATCGCTTATCGGCTTAAAATCGATGACTTTTGATCTGAGTCGATTTCCCACGACGAATCCGCATCCTAGCATGTGCAGTCTTTGGTGACAGCTGTAATAAATGTCGCAATCTTTTCTTTTCGTTATACCTGATCCTATCCATCGTATCTCCTGGATCGCGGTAATGTCTGCCTTGTACCGCGAGAGGACAGATTCAAGTTTTTGAGTAGCACCTGGTGTGTAGAGTGTCCTTACATTCCAGGTGCATACTCGTAGATCATAGTCCATTTTCGTTCCGGGTCTGGTTGCCATTTGAGGGGGGTCGTTATCCGAGGCTTCTTGCGTCTCTCTCATAACAATTGGCTTTTTTACTGTGGCCGGGTCGTTAGCCCAACGCACTAACCTCCAATCTGTAGGGCCATGGGTTTAATGTTGCAATTCTTTACTTGATCAACATTCGCACTTACAAGTTTAGCAAGTCCTGGCATAAAGCCAAGACCAGTATCCGGCGGCTACCAACTTGGAGGTATTGTAAGCACTTGATGTGTAGGAAAAGATACAGCTCGAGGCCCCCAGTTCCTACAACATCCAACCATTTTCTATCATGATAGTTATTTCTATCATGATAGTTTTTTTTATCATGATAATTTTTTCTATCATGATAGTTTTTTCTATCATGATAGTTTTTTCTATAGCGATAGTTTTTTCTATCGTGATAGTTTTTTCTATCATGATAGTTTTTTCTATCATGATAGTTTTTTCTATCATGATAGTTTTTTCTATCATGATAGTTTTTTCTATCGTGATAGTTTTTTCTATCATGATAGTTTTTTCTATCATGATAGTTTTTTCTATAGCGAAAGTTCTTTCTATCGTGATAGTTTTTTCTATCATGATAGTTTTTTCTATCATGATAGTTTTTTCTATCGTGATAGTTTTTTCTATCATGATAGTTTTTTCAATCATGATAGTTTTTTCTATCATGATAGTTTTTTCTATCATGATAGTTTCTTCTATCGTGATAGTTTTTTCTATCGTGATAGTATTTTCATGATAGTTTTTTCTATCATGATAGTTTTTTCTATCATGATAGTTTTTTTTATCATGTTAGTTTTTTCTATCATGATAGTTTTTTCTATAGCGATTGTTTTTTCTATCGTGATAGGTTTTTCTATCATGATAGTTTTTTCTATCATGATAGTTTTTTCTATCATGATAGTTTTTTCTATCGTGATAGTTTTTTTCTATCATGATAGTTTTTTCAATCATGATAGTTTTTTCTATCATGATAGTTTTTTCTATCGCGATAGTGTTTTCTATCGTGATATTTTTTTCATGATAGTTTTTTCTATCATAATAGTTATTTCTATCATGATAGTTTTTTTATCATGATAGTTTTTTCTATCATGATAGTTTTTTCTATCATGATAATTTTTTCTATCATGATAGTTTTTTCTATCGTGATAGTTTTTTCTGTCATGATAGTTTTTTCTATCGCGAAAGTTCTTTCTATCATGATAGTTTTTTCTATCATGATAGTTTTTTCTATCATGATAGTTTTTTCTATCATGATAGTTTTTTCTATCATGATAGTTTTTTCTATCATGATAGTTTTTTCTATCGCGATAGTTTTTTCTATCGTGATATTTTTTTCATGATAGTTTTTTCTATCATGATAGTTATTTCTATCATGATAGTTTTTTTTATCATGATAATTTTTTCTATCATGATAGTTTTTTCTATCATGATAGTTTTTTCTATAGCGATAGTTTTTTCTATCGTGATAGTTTTTTCTATCATGATAGTTTTTTCTATCATGATAGTTTTTTCTATCATGATAGTTTTTTCTATCATGATAGTTTTTTCTATCGTGATAGTTTTTTCTATCATGATAGTTTTTTCTATCATGATAGTTTTTTCTATCATGATAGTTTTTTGTATCGTGATAGTTTTTTCTATCATGATAGTTTTTTCTATCATGATAGTTTTTTCTATCATGATAGATTTTTCTATCATGATAGATTTTTCTATCATGATAGTTTTTTCGATCGTGATAGTTTTTTCTATCATGATAGTTTTTTCTATCGTGATAGTTTTTTCTATCATGATAGTTTTTTCTATCGTGATAGTTTTTTCTATCATGATAGTTTTTTCTATCATGATAGTTTTTTCTATCGCGATAGTTTTTTCTATCGTGATAGTATTTTCATGATAGTTTTTTCTATCATGATAGTTTTTTCTATCATGATAGTTTTTTTTATCATGTTAGTTTTTTCTATCATGATAGTTTTTTCTATCGCGATAGTTTTTTCTATCGTGATAGTATTTTCATGATAGTTTTTTCTATCATGATAGTTTTTTCTATCATGATAGTTTTTTTTATCATGTTAGTTTTTTCTATCATGATAGTTTTTTCTATCATGATAGTTTCTTCTATCGTGATAGTTTTTTCTATCATGATAGTTTTTTCTATCATGATAGTTTTTTGTATCGTGATAGTTTTTTCTATCATGATAGTTTTTTCAAAAGCGAAAGTTCCTTCTATCGTGATAGTTTTTTCTATCATGATAGTTTTTTCTATCATGATAGTTTTTTCTTTCGTGATAGTTTTTTATATCATGATAGTTTTTTCTATCATGATAGTTTTTTCTATCGTGATAGTTTTTTCTATCATGATAGTTTTTTCTATCATGATAGTTTTTTCAATCATGATAGTTTTTTCTATCATGATAGTTTTTTCTATCGTGATAGTTTTTTCTATCATGATAGTTTTTTCTATCATGATAGTTTTTTCTATCATGATAGTTTTTTCTATCATGATAGTTTCTTCTATCGTGATAGTTTTTTCTATCATGATAGTTTTTTCTATCATGATAGTTTTTTCTATAGCGAAAGTTCTTTCTATCGTGATAGTTTTTTCTATCATGATAGTTTTTTCTATCATGATAGTTTTTTCTATCGTGATAGTTTTTTCTATCATGATAGTTTTTTCAATCATGATAGTTTTTTCTATCATGATAGTTTTTTCTATCATGATAGTTTTTTCTATCGTGATAGTTTTTTCTATCATGATAGTTTTTTCTATCATGATAGTTTTTTGTATCGTGATAGTTTTTTCTATCATGATAGTTTTTTCAAAAGCGAAAGTTCCTTCTATCGTGATAGTTTTTTCTATCATGATAGTTTTTTCTATCATGATAGTTTTTTCTTTCGTGATAGTTTTTTATATCATGATAGTTTTTTCTATCATGATAGTTTTTTCTATCGTGATAGTTTTTTCTATCATGATAGTTTTTTCTATCATGATAGTTTTTTCAATCATGATAGTTTTTTCTATCATGATAGTTTTTTCTATCGTGATAGTTTTTTCTATCATGATAGTTTTTTCTATCATGATAGTTTTTTCTATCATGATAGTTTTTTCTATCATGATAGTTTCTTCTATCGTGATAGTTTTTTCTATCATGATAGTTTTTTCTATCATGATAGTTTTTTCTTTCGTGATAGTTTTTTATATCATGATAGTTTTTTCTATCATGATAGTTTTTTCTATCATGATAGTTTTTTCTATCATGATAGTTTTTTCTATAGCGAAAGTTCTTTCTATCGTGATAGTTTTTTCTATCATGATAGTTTTTTCTATCATGATAGTTTTTTCTATCGTGATAGTTTTTTCTATCATGATAGTTTTTTCAATCATGATAGTTTTTTCTATCATGATAGTTTTTTCTATCATGATAGTTTTTTCTATCGTGATAGTTTTTTCTATCATGATAGTTTTTTCTATCATGATAGTTTTTTGTATCGCGATAGTTTTTTCTATCATGATAGTTTTTTCTATCATGATAGTTTTTTCTATCGTGATAGTTTTTTCTATCATGATAGTTTTTTCTATCGTGATAGTTTTTTCCATCATGATAAATTTTTCTAGTGATAGTTTTTTCTATTGTGATAGTTTTTTCTATCATGATAGTTTTTTCTATCATGATAGTTTTTTCTATCATGATAGTTTTTTCTATCGTGATAGTTTTTTCTATCATGATAGTTTTATCTATCATGATAGTTTTTTCTATCATCATAGTTTTTTCTATCATGATAGTTTTTTCTATCGTGATAGTTTTTTCTATCATGATAGTTTTTTCTATCATGATAGTTTTTTCTATCATGATAGTTTTTTCTATCATGATAGTTTTTTCTATCATGATAGTTTTTTCTATCATGATAGTTTTTTCTTTCCTGATAGATTTTTCTATCATGATAGTTTTTTCTATCATGATAGTTTTTTCTGACATGATAGTTTTTTCTATCATGATAGTTTTTTCTATCATGATATTTTTTTCTATCATGATAGTTTTTTCTATCATGATAGTTTTTTCTTTCGTGATAGTTTTTTATATCATGATAGTTTTTTCTATCATGATAGTTTTTTCTATCGTGATAGTTTTTTCTATCATGATAGTTTTTTCTATCATGATAGTTTTTTCAGTCATGATAGTTTTTTCTATCATGATAGTTTTTTCTATCGTGATAGTTTTTTCTATCATGATAGTTTTTTCTATCATGATAGTTTTTTCTATCGTGATAGTTTTTTCTATCATGATAGTTTTTTCTATCATGATAGTTTTTTCTATCGTGAAAGTTTTTTCTATCATGATAGTTTTTTCTATCATGATAGTTTTTTCTATCATGATAGTTTTTTCTATCATGATAGTTTTTTCTATCGTGATAGTTTTTCTATCATGATAGTTTTTTCTATCATGATAGTTTTTTTCTATCGTGATAGTTTTTTCTATCATGATAGTTTTTTCTATCATGATAGTTTTTTCTATCGTGATAGTTTTTTCTATCATGATAGTTTTTTCTACCATGATAGTTTTTTCTATCATGATAGTTTTTTCTATCATGATAGTTTTTTCTATCGTGATAGTTTTTTCTATCATGATAGTTTTATCTATCATGATAGTTTTTTCTATCATCATAGATTTTTCTATCATGATAGTTTTTTCTATCGTGATAGTTTTTTCTATCATGATAGTTTTTTCTATCATGATAGTTTTTTCTATCATGATAGTTTTTTCTATCATGATAGTTTTTCTATCGTGATAGTTTTTTCTATCATGATAGTTTTTTCTTTCGTGATAGTTTTTTATATCATGATAGTTTTTTCTATCATGATAGTTTTTTCTATCATGATAGTTTTTTCTATCATGATAGTTTTTTCTATAGCGAAAGTTCTTTCTATCGTGATAGTTTTTTCTATCATGATAGTTTTTTCTATCATGATAGTTTTTTCTATCATGATAGTTTTTTCTATCATGATAGTTTTTTCTATCATGATAGTTTTTTCTATCATGATAGTTTTTTCTATCATGATAGTTTTTTCTTTCCTGATAGATTTTTCTATCATGATAGTTTTTTCTATCATGATAGTTTTTTCTGACATGATAGTTTTTTCTATCATGGTTTTTTTTTATCATGATATTTTTTTCTATCATGATAGTTTTTTCTATCATGATAGTTTTTTCTTTCGTGATAGTTTTTTATATCATGATAGTTTTTTCTATCATGATAGTTTTTTCTATCGTGATAGTTTTTTCTATCATGATAGTTTTTTCTATCATGATAGTTTTTTCAGTCATGATAGTTTTTTCTATCATGATAGTTTTTTCTATCGTGATAGTTTTTTCTATCATGATAGTTTTTTCTATCATGATAGTTTTTTCTATCGTGATAGTTTTTTCTATCATGATAGTTTTTTCTATCTTGATAGTTTTTTCAATCGTGAAAGTTTTTTCTATCATGATAGTTTTTTCTATCATGATAGTTTTTTCTATCATGATAGTTTTTTCTATCATGATAGTTTTTTCTATCGTGATAGTTTTTCTATCATGATAGTTTTTTCTATCATGATAGTTTTTTTCTATCGTGATAGTTTTTTCTATCATGATAGTTTTTTCTATCATGATAGTTTTTTCTATCGTGATAGTTTTTTCTATCATGATAGTTTTTTCTACCATGATAGTTTTTTCTATCATGATAGTTCTTTCTATCATGATAGTTTTTTCTATCGTGATAGTTTTTTCTATCATGATAGTTTTTTCTATCGTGATAGTTTTTTCCATCATGATAAATTTTTCTAGTGATAGTTTTTTCTATTGTGATAGTTTTTTCTATCATGATAGTTTTTTCTATCATGATAGTTTTTTCTATCATGATAGTTTTTTCTATAGCGAAAGTTCTTTCTATCGTGATAGTTTTTTCTATCATGATAGTTTTTTCTATCATGATAGTTTCTTCTATCGTGATAGTTTTTTCTATCATGATAGTTTTTTCTATCATGATAGTTTTTTCTATCATGATAGTTTTTTCTATCGTGATAGTTTTTTCTATCATGATAGTTTTTTCTATCATGATAGTTTTTTCTATCGTGATAGTTTTTTCTATCATGATAGTTTTTTCTATCATGATAGTTTTTTCTTTCGTGATAGTTTTTTATATCATGATAGTTTTTTCTATCGTGATAGTTTTTTCTATCATGATAGTTTTTTCTTTCGTGATAGTTTTTTATATCATGATAGTTTTTTCTATCATGATAGTTTTTTCTATCATGATAGTTTTTTCTATCGTGATAGTTTTTTCTATCATGATAGTTTTTTCTATCGTGATAGTTTTTTCTATCATGATAGTTTTTTCTATCATGATAGTTTTTTCTATCATGATAGTTTTTTCTATCATGATAGTTTTTTCTATCATGATAGTTTTTTCTATCATGATAGTTTTTTCAATCATGATAGTTTTTTCTATCATGATAGTTTTTTCTATCGTGATAGTTTTTTCTATCATGATAGTTTTTTCTATCATGATAGTTTTTTCTATCATGATAGTTTTTTCTTTCGTGATAGTTTTTTCTATCATGATAGTTTTTTCTATCATGATAGTTTTTTCAATCATGATAGTTTTTTCTATCATGATAGTTTTTTCTATCGTGATAGTTTTTTCTATCATGATAGTTTTTTCTATCATGATAGTTTTTTCTATCGTGATAGTTTTTTCTATCATGATAGTTTTTTCTATCATGATAGTTTTTTCTTTCGTGATAGTTTTTAATATCATGATAGTTTTTTCTATCATGATAGTTTTTTCTATCATGATAGTTTTTTCTATCATGATAGTTTTTTCTATCATGATAGTTTTTTCAATCATGATAGTTTTTTCTATCATGATAGTTTTTTCTATCGTGATAGTTTTTTCTATCATGATAGTTTTTTCTATCATGATAGTTTTTTCTATCATGATAGTTTTTCTATCATGATAGTTTCTTCTATCGTGATAGTTTTTTCTATCATGATAGTTTTTTCTATCATGATAGTTTTTTCTTTCGTGATAGTTTTTTATATCATGATAGTTTTTTCTATCATGATAGTTTTTTCTATCATGATAGTTTTTTCTATCATGATAGTTTTTTCTATAGCGAAAGTTCTTTCTATCGTGATAGTTTTTTCTATCATGATAGTTTTTTCTATCATGATAGTTTTTTCTATCGTGATAGTTTTTTCTATCATGATAGTTTTTTCAATCATGATAGTTTTTTCTATCATGATAGTTTTTTTCTATCATGATAGTTTCTTCTATCGTGATAGTTTTTTCTATCATGATAGTTTTTTCTATCATGATAGTTTTTTGTATCGTGATAGTTTTTTCTATCATGATAGTTTTTTCTATCATGATAGTTTTTTCTATCGTGATAGTTTTTTCTATCATGATAGTTTTTTCTATCGTGATAGTTTTTTCCATCATGATAAATTTTTCTAGTGATAGTTTTTTCTATTGTGATAGTTTTTTCTATCATGATAGTTTTTTCTATCATGATAGTTTTTTCTATCATGATAGTTTTTTCTATCGTGATAGTTTTTTCTATCATGATAGTTTTATCTATCATGATAGTTTTTTCTATCATCATAGTTTTTTCTATCATGATAGTTTTTTCTATCGTGATAGTTTTTTCTATCATGATAGTTTTTTCTATCATGATAGTTTTTTCTATCATGATAGTTTTTTCTATCATGATAGTTTTTTCTATCATGATAGTTTTTTCTATCATGATAGTTTTTTCTTTCGTGATAGATTTTTCTATCATGATAGTTTTTTCTATCATGATAGTTTTTTCTGACATGATAGTTTTTTCTATCATGATAGTTTTTTCTATCATGATATTTTTTTCTATCATGATAGTTTTTTCTATCATGATAGTTTTTTCTTTCTTGATAGTTTTTTATATCATGATAGTTTTTTCTATCATGATAGTTTTTTCTATCGTGATAGTTTTTTCTATCATGATAGTTTTTTCTATCATGATAGTTTTTTCAATCGTGATAGTTTTTCTATCATGATAGTTTTTTCTATCGTGATAGTTTTTTCTATCATGATAGTTTTTTCTATCATGATAGTTTTTTCTATCGTGATAGTTTTTTCTATCATGATAGTTTTTTCTATCGTGATAGTTTTTTCTATCATGATAGTTTTTTCTATCATGATAGTTTTTTCTATTATGATAGTTTTTTCTATCATGATAGTTTTTTCTATCATGATAGTTTTTTCTATCGTGATAGTTTTTTCTATCATGATAGTTTTTTCTATCATGATAGTTTTTTCTATCATGATAGTTTTATCTATCGTTATAGTTTTTTCTATCATGATAGTTTTTTCTATCATGATAGTTTTTTCTATCGTGATAGTTTTTTCTATCATGATAGTTTTTTCTATCGTGATAGTTTTTTCTATCATGATAGTTTCTTCTATCATGATAGTTTTTTCTATCATGATAATTTTTTCTATCGTGATAGTTTTTTCTATCATGATAGTTTTTTTATCATCATAGTTTTTTCTATCATGATAGTTTTTTCTATCATGATAGTTTTTTCTATCATGATAGTTTTTTCTATCGCGATAGTTCCTTCTATCGTGATAGTTTTTTCTATCATGATAGTTTTTTCTATCATGATAGTTTTTTCTATCATGATAGTTTGTTCTATCATGATAGTTTTTTCTATCGTGATAGTTTTTTCTATCATGATAGTTTTTTCTATCATGATAGTTTTTTCTATCATGATAGTTTTTTCTATCGTGATAGTTTTTTCTATCATGATAGTTTTTTCTATCATAATAGTTTTTTCTATCATGATAGTTTTTTCTATCATGATAGTTTTTCTATCATGATAGTTTTTTCTATCGAAATAGTTTTTTCTGTCATGATAGTTTTTTCTATCATGATAGTTTTTTCTATCATGATAGTTTTTTCTATCATGATAGTTTTTTCTATCATGATAGTTTTTTCTATCATGATAGTTTTTTCTATCGCGAAAGTTCTTTCTATCGTGATAGTTTTTTCTATCATGATAGTTTTTTCTATCATGATAGTTTTTTCTATCATGATAGTTTGTTTTATCATGATAGTTTTTTCTATCATGATAGTTTTTTCTATCGTGATAGTTTTTTCTATCATGATAGTTTTTTCTATCATGATAGTTTTTTCTATCGTGATAGTTTTTTCTGTCATGATAGTTTTTTCTATCATGATAGTTTTTTCTATCATGATAGTTTGTTTTATCATGATAGTTTTTTCTATCATGAAAGTTTTTTCTATCGTGATAGTTTTTTCTATCATGATAGTTTTTTCTATCATGATAGTTTTTTCTATCATGATAGTTTCTTCTATCGCGAAAGTTTTTTCTATCATGATAGTTTTTTCTATCATTATAGTTTTTTCTATCATGATAGTTTTTTCTATCATGATAGTTTTTTCTATCGCGAAAGTTCTTTCTATCGTGATAGTTTTTTCTATCATGATAGTTTTTTCTATCATGATAGTTTTTTCTATCATGATAGTTTGTTTTATCATGATAGTTTTTTCTATCATGATAGTTTTTTCTATCGTGATAGTTTTTTCTATCATGATAGTTTTTTCTATCATGATAGTTTTTTCTATCGTGATAGTTTTTTCTATCATGATAGTTTTTTCTATCATGATAGTTTTTTCTATCATGATAGTTTGTTTTATCATGATAGTTTTTTCTATCATGAAAGTTTTTTCTATCGTGATAGTTTTTTCTATCATGATAGTTTTTTCTATCATGATAGTTTTTTCTATCATGATAGTTTCTTCTATCGCGAAAGTTTTTTCTATCATGATAGTTTTTTCTTTCATGATAGTTTTTTCTATCATGATAAATTTTTCTATCATGATAGTTTCTTCTATCATGATAGTTTTTTCTATCATGATAGTTTTTTCTATCATGATAGTTTTTTCTATCATGATAGTTTTTTCTATCGCGAAAGTTCTTTCTATCGTGATAGTTTTTTCTATCATGATAGTTTTTTCTATCATGATAGTTTTTTCTATCATGATAGTTTGTTTTATCATGATAGTTTTTTCTATCATGATAGTTTTTTCTATCATGATAGTTTTTTCTATCATCATAGTTTTTTCTATCATGATAGTTTTTTCTATCATGATAGTTTTTTCTATCATGATAGTTTTTTCTATCATGATAACTTTTTCTATCATGATAGTTTTTTCTATCATGATAGTTTTTTCTACCAAGATAGTTTTTTCTATCATGATAGTTTCTTCTATCATGATAGTTTTTTCTATCGTGATAGTTTTTTCTATCGTGATAGTTTTTTCTATCATGATAGTTTTTTCTATCATGATAGTTTTTTCTATCGTGATAGTTTTTTCTATCATGATAGTTTTTTTATCATGATAGTTTTTTCTATCATGATAGTTTTATCTATCGTTATAGTTTTTTCTATCATGATAGTTTTTTCTATCATGATAGTTTTTTCTATCGTGATAGTTTTTTCTATCGTGATAGTTTTTTCTATCATGATAGTTTTTTCTATCGTGATAGTTTTTTCTATAATGATAGTTTTTTCTATCATGATAGTTTTTTCTATCATGATAGTTTTTTCTGTCATGATAGTTTTTTCTATCATGGTAGTTTTTTCTATCGTGATAGTTTTTTCTATCATGATAGTTTTTTCTATCATGATAGTTTTTTCTATCGTGATAGTTTTTTCTATCATGATTGTTTTTTCTATCGTGATAGTTTTGTCTATCATGATAGTTTTTTCTATCATGATAGTTTTTTCTATCATGATAGTTTTTTCTATCATGATAGTTTTTTCTATCGTGATAGTTTTTTCTTTCATGATAGTTTTTTCTATCATGATAGTTTTTTCTACCAAGATAGTTTTTTCTATCATGATAGTTTCTTCTATCATGATAGTTTTTTCTATCGTGATAGTTTTTTCTATCATGATAGTTTTTTCTATCGTGATAGTTTTTTCTATCATGATAGTTTTTTCTATCATGATAGTTTTTTCTATCATGATAGTTTTATCTATCGTTATAGTTTTTTCTATCATGATAGTTTTTTCTATCATGATAGTTTTTTCTTTCGTGATAGTTTTTTCTATCGTGATAGTTTTTTCTATCATGATAGTTTTTTCTATCGTGATAGTTTTTTCTATAATGATAGTTTTTTCTATCATGATAGTTTTTTCTATCATGATAGTTTTTTCTATCATGATAGTTTTTTCTATCATGATAGTTTTTTCTATCATGATAGTTTTTTCTATCGTGATAGTTTTTTCTATCATGATAGTTTTTTCTATCATGATAGTTTTTTCTATCATGATAGTTTTATCTATCGTTATAGTTTTTTCTATCATGATAGTTTTTTCTATCATGATAGTTTTTTCTATCGTGATAGTTTTTTCTATCATGATAGTTTTTTCTATCGTGATAGTTTTTTCTATCATGATAGTTTCTTCTATCATGATAGTTTTTTCTATCATGATAATTTTTTCTATCGTGATAGTTTTTTCTATCATGATAGTTTTTTTATCATCATAGTTTTTTCTATCATGATAGTTTTTTCTATCATGATAGTTTTTTCTATCATGATAGTTTTTTCTATCATGATAACTTTTTCTATCATGATAGTTTTTTCTATCATGATAGTTTTTTCTATCATGATAGTTTTATCTATCGTTATAGTTTTTTCTATCATGATAGTTTTTTCTATCATGGTAGTTTTTTCTATCGTGATAGTTTTTTTCTATCATGATAGTTTTTTCTATCATGATAGTTTTTTCTATCGTGATAGTTTTTTCTATCATGATTGTTTTTTCTATCGTGATAGTTTTGTCTATCATGATAGTTTTTTCTATCATGATAGTTTTTTCTATCATGATAGTTTTTTCTATCATGATAGTTTTTTCTATCGTGATAGTTTTTTCTTTCATGATAGTTTTTTCTATCATGATAGTTTTTTCTACCAAGATAGTTTTTTCTATCATGACAGTTTCTTCTATCATGATAGTTTTTTCTATCGTGATAGTTTTTTCTATCATGATAGTTTTTTCTATCGTGATAGTTTTTTCTATCATGATAGTTTTTTCTATCATGATAGTTTTTTCTATCATGATAGTTTTATCTATCGTTATAGTTTTTTCTATCATGATAGTTTTTTCTATCATGATAGTTTTTTCTATCGTGATAGTTTTTTCTATCGTGATAGTTTTTTCTATCATGATAGTTTTTTCTATCGTGATAGTTTTTTCTATAATGATAGTTTTTTCTATCATGATAGTTTTTTCTATCATGATAGTTTTTTCTGTCATGATAGTTTTTTCTATCATGGTAGTTTTTTCTATCGTGATAGTTTTTTCTATCATGATAGTTTTTTCTATCATGATAGTTTTTTCTATCGTGATAGTTTTTTCTATCATGATTGTTTTTTCTATCGTGATAGTTTTGTCTATCATGATAGTTTTTTCTATGATGATAGTTTTTTCTATCATGATAGTTTTTTCTATCATGATAGTTTTTTCTATCATGATAGTTTTTTCTATCATCATAGTTTTTTCTATCGTGATAGTTTTTTCTTTCATGATAGTTTTTTCTATCATGATAGTTTTTTCTACCAAGATAGTTTTTTCTATCATGATAGTTTCTTCTATCATGATAGTTTTTTCTATCGTGATAGTTTTTTCTATCATGATAGTTTTTTCTATCATGATAGTTTTTTCTATCATGATAGTTTTTTCTATCATGATAGTTTTTTCTATCGTAATAGTTTTTTCTATCATGATAGTTTTTTCTATCGTGATAGTTTTTTCTATCATGATAGTTTTTTCTATCATGATAGTTTTTTCTATCGTGATAGTTTTTTCTATCATGATAGTTTTTTCTATCATGATAGTTTTTTCTATCGTGATAGTTTTTTCTATCATGATAGTTTTTTCTATCATGATAGTTTTTTTTATCATGATAGTTTTTTCTATCGTGATAGTTTTTTCTATCGCGATAGTTCTTTCTATCGTGATAGTTTTTTCTATCATGATAGTTTTTTCTATCATGATAGTTTTTTCTATCATGATAGTTTTTTCTATCATGATAGTTTTTTCTATCGTGATAGTTTTTTCTATCATGATAGTTTTTTCTATCATGATAGTTTTTTCTATCGTGATAGTTTTTTCTATCATGATAGTTTTTTCTATCATGATAGTTTTTTCTATAATGATAGTGTTTTCTATCATGATAGTTTTTTCTATCATGATAGTTTTTTCTATCGTGATAGTTTTTTCTATCATGATAGTTTTTTCTATCGCGAAAGTGTAGGGAACCTCACCTTACACCCAGCCAAAAAAAAAAAAAAAAAAAGTCTAGACTTTTTTTTACAAACCAAAAATAGAAAAAGAAATAATTCTAAAACTATTTGATCGTCTCACAACACTATCGCTAGTTTCAAATAAAATATCGAGTTCAAATTGTTGAGTTTTATTCTCCTATCATTCCTATTTCCATGATTAAAAATTCCTATTTCCTATCCCCATATATCTAAAAACAAGTTGCGGCAAAAACGACGAGAACAGAAGAAAAATCCAGATATCTGCAGTGAAACAACCCGAAATGGAATACTGCATTAATAGAGATTTAATCCGTTTATTCGGTAATCTCTTTTCGTTGTAAAACAAAAAGCAAAAAAAGTTAATCCAGCACAAGAAAAAAACTTCCGCAGAAAGTCAGTCTGTACCTGGGCTCGCATTGAGTTGGGCATAAGAGCTGAAAAATAAATATTGTTTCTACAAGTACGGTATAACCAAAACGCTTTTCCTACTGAGTACAAATATCAAATATTAAAAAGCAAAAAGATATTAAATCATATTTAAAATAAACAGCCGAGTCCAACATTTCTTTTTTATAAAATAAAGAAGAGCGATCGGAGTCTTTATACGTGTAACCAGTGCAAGTACTAACGCACCGAACCGTACACTACATTTGTACACGCAAGCCAGCAATTCCAGCGCCCAACAATCATTCTGAACCACCGAGCTTCTTAAGCCTTGTGAAGAAGAATATCTAAGAGAAGACACCTAGTAAACAGGCCTCAGCACGCACTATCTAGAAGTAGACCTATCAAAGAAACGGAGCGCCCTCCGAGTACAGACTTCCAAGCATCTTGGCAGAGTGTTCCAGTTGCCACCAGAATTAACCCTATAAGATCTTCATTGATCATCTTTGCTCACCAATTTGTAGACAACGCAAAATTCTACGTGCATCAGCAGCAGCCACTCAATATTATCATCTACCAGCGGGAGCTCACAGCTTCCAAAAACAGATAGTGGCCTAAGAAGCTCCACCCTGACGACACGGCAGATACACACCAAACGAAGTACGTACGTCACTGGAAAGGTCTTTTTAAGCCCTATCCGAGCATCCAAAAAAAAATGTATTTTTATTGATTTTTTGAGGAGATATTTCATAATTTCCAAAGAGAAACGACTGTTTTTCAAAGTCAATGAAATAAATCATGACGTACGTCACTGGAAAGGTCATTTTAAGCCCTATCCGAACATCAAAAATTTTTTTATTTTTATTGATTTTTTTAGGAGATATTTCAAAATTACCAAAGAGAAACGACTGTTTTTCAAAGTCAATGAAATAAATCATGACGTACGTCACTGGAAAGGTCTTTTCAAGCCCTATCCGAACATCCAAAAAAAATTTATTTTTATTGATGTTTTGAGGAGATATTTCATAATTTCCAAAGAGAAACGACTGTTTTTCAAAGTCAATGAAATAAATCATGACGTACGTCACTGGAAAGGTCTTTTTAAGCCCTATCCGAACATCAAAAAATTTTTTATTTTTATTGATTTTTTGAGGAGATATTGCATAATTTCCAAAGAGAAACGACTGTTTTTCAAAGTCAATGAAATAAGTCATGACGTACGTCACTGGAAAGTTCTTTTTAAGCCCTATCCGAACATCCAAAAAAAATTTAGTTTTATTGATTTCATGAGGAGATATTTCATAATTTCCAAAGAGAAACGACTGTTTTTCAAAGTCAATGAAATAAATCATGACGTACGTCACTGGAAAGGTCATTTTAAGCCCTATCCGAACATCAAAAATTTTTTTATTTTTATTGATTTTTTTAGGAGATATTTCATAATTTCCAAAGAGAAACGACTGTTTTTCAAAGTCAATGAAATAAATCATGACGTACGTCACTGGAAAGGTCTTTTTAAGCACTATCCGAACATCCAAAAAAAATGTATTTTTATTGATTTTTTGAGGAGATATTTCATAATTTCCAAAGAGAAACGACTGTTTTTCAAAGTCAATGAAATAAATCATGACGTGCGTGACTGGAAAGGTCTTTTTAAGCCCTATCCGAGCATCCAAAAAAAATTTATTTTTATTGATTTTTTGAGGAGATATTTCATAATTTCCAAAGAGAAACGACTGTTTTTCAAAGTCAATGAAATAAATCATGACGTGCGTGACTGGAAAGGTCTTTTTAAGCCCTATCCGAGCATCCAAAAAAAATTTATTTTTATTGATTTTTTGAGGAGATATTTCATAATTTCCAAAGAGAAACGACTGTTTTTCAAAGTCAATGAAATAAATCATGACGTACGTCACTGGAAAGGTCTTTTCAAGCCCTATCCGAACATCCAAAAAAAATTTATTTTTATTGATGTTTTGAGGAGATATTTCATAATTTCCAAAGAGAAACGACTGTTTTTCAAAGTCAATGAAATAAATCATGACGTGCGTGACTGGAAAGGTCTTTTTAAGCCCTATCCGAGCATCCAAAAAAAATGTATTTTTATTGATTTTTTGAGGAGATATTTCATAATTTCCAAAGAGAAACGACTGTTTTTCAAAGTCAATGAAATAAATCATGACGTACGTCACTGGAAAGGTCTTTTTAAGCACTATCCGAACATCCAAAAAAAATGTATTTTTATTGATTTTTTGAGGAGATATTTCATAATTTCCAAAGAGAAACGACTGTTTTTCAAAGTCAATGAAATAAATCATGACGTACGTCACTGGAAAGGTCTTTTTAAGCCCTATCCGAACATCCAAAAAATTTTATTTTTATTGATTTTTTGAGGAGATATTTCATAATTTCCAAAGAGAAACGACTGTTTTTCAAAGTCAATGAAATAAATCATGACGTACGTCACTGGAAAGGTCTTTTTAAGCCCTATCCGAACATCCAAAAAATTTTATTTTTATTGATTTTTTGAGGAGATATTTCATAATTTCCAAAGAGAAACGACTGTTTTTCAAAGTCAATGAAATAAATCATGACGTACGTCACTGGAAAGGTCATTTTAAGCCCTATCCGAACATCAAAAATTTTTTTATTTTTATTGATTTTTTGAGGAGATATTTCATAATTTCCAAAGAGAAACGACTGTTTTTCAAAGTCAATGAAATAAATCATGACGTGCGTGACTGGAAAGGTCTTTTTAAGCCCTATCCGAGCATCCAAAAAAAATTTATTTTTATTGATTTTTTGAGGAGATATTTCATAATTTCCAAAGAGAAACGACTGTTTTTCAAAGTCAATGAAATAAATCATGACGTACGTCACTGGAAAGGTCTTTTCAAGCCCTATCCGAACATCCAAAAAAAATTTATTTTTATTGATGTTTTGAGGAGATATTTCATAATTTCCAAAGAGAAACGACTGTTTTTCAAAGTCAATGAAATAAATCATGACGTGCGTGACTGGAAAGGTCTTTTTAAGCCCTATCCGAGCATCCAAAAAAAATGTATTTTTATTGATTTTTTGAGGAGATATTTCATAATTTCCAAAGAGAAACGACTGTTTTTCAAAGTCAATGAAATAAATCATGACGTACGTCACTGGAAAGGTCTTTTTAAGCACTATCCGAACATCCAAAAAAAATGTATTTTTATTGATTTTTTGAGGAGATATTTCATAATTTCCAAAGAGAAACGACTGTTTTTCAAAGTCAATGAAATAAATCATGACGTACGTCACTGGAAAGGTCTTTTTAAGCCCTATCCGAACATCCAAAAAATTTTATTTTTATTGATTTTTTGAGGAGATATTTCATAATTTCCAAAGAGAAACGACTGTTTTTCAAAGTCAATGAAATAAATCATGACGTACGTCACTGGAAAGGTCTTTTTAAGCCCTATCCGAACATCCAAAAAATTTTATTTTTATTGATTTTTTGAGGAGATATTTCATAATTTCCAAAGAGAAACGACTGTTTTTCAAAGTCAATGAAATAAATCATGACGTACGTCACTGGAAAGGTCATTTTAAGCCCTATCCGAACATCAAAAATTTTTTTATTTTTATTGATTTTTTTAGGAGATATTTCATAATTTCCAAAGAGAAACGACTGTTTTTCAAAGTCAATGAAATAAATCATGACGTACGTCACTGGAAAGGTCTTTTCAAGCCCTATCCGAACATCCAAAAAAAATTTATTTTTATTGATGTTTTGAGGAGATATTTCATAATTTCCAAAGAGAAACGACTGTTTTTCAAAGTCAATGAAATAAATCATGACGTGCGTGACTGGAAAGGTCTTTTTAAGCCCTATCCGAGCATCCAAAAAAAATGTATTTTTATTGATTTTTTGAGGAGATATTTCATAATTTCCAAAGAGAAACGACTGTTTTTCAAAGTCAATGAAATAAATCATGACGTGCGTGACTGGAAAGGTCTTTTTAAGCCCTATCCGAGCATCCAAAAAAAATTTATTTTTATTGATTTTTTGAGGAGATATTTCATAATTTCCAAAGAGAAACGACTGTTTTTCAAAGTCAATGAAATAATAAATCATGACGTACGTCACTGGAAAGGTCTTTTTAAGCCCTATCCGATTATCCAAAAAAATTAAAATTTTATTGATTTTTTGAGGAGATATTTCATAATTTCCAAAGGGAAACGACTGTTTTTCAAAGTCAATGAAATAAATCATGACGTACGTCACTGGAAAGGTCTTTTTAAGCCCTATCCGAACATCCAAACAAAATTTATTTTTATTGATTTTTTGAGGAGATATTTCATTATTTCCAAAGAGAAACGACTGTTTTTCAAAGTCAATGAAATAAATCATGACGTACGTCACTGGAAAGGTCTTTTTAAGCCCTATCCGAACATCCAAAAAAATTTTATTTTTATTGATTTTTTGAGGAGACATTTCATAATTTCCAAAGAGAAACGACTGTTTTTCAAAGTCAATGAAATAAATCATGACGTACGTCACTGGAAAGCTCTTTTTAAGCCCTATCCGAGCATCCAAAAAAAAATTATTTTTATTGATTTTTTGAGGAGATATTTCATAATTTCCAAAGAGAAACGACTGTTTTTCAAAGTCAATGAAATAAATCATGACGTACGTCACTGGAAAGCTCTTTTTAAGCCCTATCCGAACATCCAAAAAAAATGTATTTTTATTGATTTTTTTAGGAGATATTTCATAATTTCCAAAGAGAAACGACTGTTTTTCAAAGTCAATGAAATAAATCATGACGTACGTCACTGGAAAGGTCTTTTTAAGCCCCATCCGAGCATCCAAAAAAAATTTATTTTTATTGATTTTTTGAGGAGACATTTCATAATTTCCAAAGAGAAACGACTGTTTTTCAAAGTCAATGAAATAAATCATGACGTACGTCACTGGAAAGGTCATTTTAAGCCCTATCCGAACATAAAAAAAATTTTTATTTTTATTGATTTTTTTAGGAGATATTTCAAAATTTCCAAAGAGAAACGACTGTTTTTCAAAGTCAATGAAATAAATCATGACGTACGTCACTGGAAAGGTCTTTTCAAGCCCTATCCGAACATCCAAAAAAAATTTATTTTTATTGATTTTTTGAGGAGATATTTCATAATTTCCAAAGAGAAACGACTGTTTTTCAAAGTCAATGAAATAAATCATGACGTACGTCACTGGAAAGGTCTTTTTAAGCCCTATCCGAACATCCAAAAAATTTTATTTTTATTGATTTTTTGAGGAGATATTTCATAATTTCCAAAGAGAAACGACTGTTTTTCAAAGTCAATGAAATAAATCATAACGTACGTCACTGGAAAGTTCTTTTTAAGCCCTATCCGAACATCCAAAAAAAATTTAGTTTTATTGATTTCATGAGGAGATATTTCATAATTTCCAAAGAGAAACGACTGTTTTTCAAAGTCAATGAAATAAATCATGACGTACGTCACTGGAAAGGTCTTTTTAAGCCCTATCCGAACATCAAAATTTTTTTTATTTTTATTGATTTTTTTAGGAGATATTTCAAAATTTCCAAAGAGAAACGACTGTTTTTCAAAGTCAATGAAATAAATCATGACGTACGTCACTGGAAAGGTCTTTTTAAGCCCTATCCGATTATCCAAAAAAATTTAAATTTTATTGATTTTTAGAGGAGATATTTCATAATTTCCAAAGAGAAACGACTGTTTCTCAAAGTCAATGAAATAAATCATGACGTACGTCACTGGAAAGGTCTTTTTAAGCCCTATCCGAACATAAAAAAAAAATTTATTTTTATTGATTTTTTGAGGAGATATTTCATAATTTCCAAAGAGAAACGACTGTTTTTCAAAGTCAATGAAATAAATCATGACGTACGTCACTGGAAAGGTCTTTTTAAGCCCTATCCGAGCATCCAAAAAAATTTTATTTTTATTGATTTTTTGAGGAGATATTTCATAATTTCCAAAGAGAAACGACTGTTTTTCAAAGTCAATGAAATAAATCATGACGCACGTCACTGGAAAGGTCTTTTTAAGCACTATCCGAACATCCAAAAAAATGTTAGTTTTATTGATTTTTTGAGGAGATATTTCATAATTTCCAAAGAGAAACGACTGTTTTTCAAAGTCAATGAAATAAGTCATGACGTACGTCACTGGAAAGGTCTTTTCAAGCCCTATCCGAACATCAAAAAAATTTTATTTTTATTGATTTTTTTAGGAGATATTTCATAATTTCCAAAGAGAAACGACTGTTTTTCAAAGTCAATGAAATAAATCATGACGTACGTCACTGGAAAGGTCTTTTTAAGCCCTATCCGAACATCAAAATTTTTTTTATTTTTATTGATTTTTTTAGGAGATATTTCAAAATTTCCAAAGAGAAACGACTGTTTTTCAAAGTCAATGAAATAAATCATGACGTAGGTCACTGGAAAGGTCTTTTTAAGCCCTATCCGAACATCCAAAAAAAATTTATTTTTATTGATTTTTTGAGGAGATATTTCATAATTTCCAAAGAGAAACGACTGTTTTTCAAAGTCAATGAAATAAATCATGACGTACGTCACTGGAAAGGTCTTTTTAAGCCCTATCCGAACATCCAAAAAAAATTTATTTTTATTGATTTTTTGAGGAGATATTTCATAATTTCCAAAGAGAAACGACTGTTTTTCAAAGTCAATGAAATAAATCATGACGTACGTCACTGGAAAGGTCTTTTAAGCCCTATCCGAGCATCCAAAAAAATTTTATTTTTATTGATTTTTTGAGGAGATATTTCATAATTTCCAAAGAGAAACGACTGTTTTTCAAAGTCAATGAAATAAATCATGACGTACGTCACTGGAAAGGTCTTCTTAAGCCCTATCCGAACATCAAAAAAAAATTTATTTTTATTGATTTTTTGAGGAGATATTTCATAATTTCCAAAGAAAAACGACTGTTTTTCAAAGTCAATGAAATAAATCATGACGTACGTCACTGGAAAGGTCTTTTTAAGCCCTATCCGAGCATCCAAAAAATTTTTATTTTTATTGATTTTTTGAGAATATATTTCATAATTTCCAAAGAGAAACGACGTTTTTTCAAAGTCAATGAAATAAATCATGACGTACGTCACTGGAAAGGTCTTTTCAAGCCCTATCCGAACATCAAAAAAAAATTTATTTTTATTGATTTTTTTAGGAGATATTTCATAATTTCCAAAGAGAAACGACTGTTTTTCAAAGTCAATGAAATAAATCATGACGTACGTCACTGGAAAGGTCTTTTTAAGCCCTATCCGATTATCCAAAAAAATTTAAATTTTATTGATTTTTTGAGGAGATATTTCATAATTTCCAAAGGGAAACGACTGTTTTTCAAAGTCAATAAAATAAATCATGACTTACGTCACTGGAAAGGTCTTTTTAAGCCCTATCCGAACATCCAAAAAAAATTTATTTTTATTGATTTTTTGAGGAGATATTTCATAATTTCCAAAGAGAAACGACTGTTTTTCAAAGTCAATGAAATAAATCATGACGTACGTCACTGGAAAGCTCTTTTTAAGCCCTATCCGAACATCCAAAAAAATTTTATTTTATTGATTTTTTGAGGAGATATTTCATAATTTCCAAAGAGAAACGACTGTTTTTCAAAGTCAATGAAATAAATCATGACGTACGTCACTGGAAAGCTCTTTTTAAGCCCTATCCGAGCATCAAAAAAAAAAAATATTTTTATTGATTTTTTGAGGAGATATTTCATAATTTCCAAAGAGAAACGACTGTTTTTCAAAGTCAATGAAATAAATCATGACGTACGTCACTGGAAAGGTCTTTTTAAGCCCTATCCGATTATCCAAAAAAATTTAAATTTTATTGATTTTTTGAGGAGATATTTCATAATTTCCAAAGAGAAACGACTGTTTTTCAAAGTCAATGAAATAAATCATGACGTACGTCACTGGAAAGGTCTTTTTAAGCCCTATCCGAACATCCAAAAAAAATTTATTTTTATTGATTTTTTGAGGAGATATTTCATAATTTCCAAAGAGAAACGACTGTTTTTCAAAGTCAATGAAATAAATCATGACGTACGTCACTGGAAAGGTCTTTTTAAGCCCTATCCGAACATGCAAAAAAATTTATTTTTATTGATTTTTTGAGGAGATATTTCATAATTTCCAAAGAGAAACGACTGTTTTTCAAAGTCAATGAAATTAATCATGACGTACGTCACTGGAAAGGTCTTTTTAAGCCCTATCCGATTATCCAAAAAAAATTAAATTTTATTGATTTTTTGAGGAGATATTTCATAATTTCCAAAGAGAAACGACTGTTTTTCAAAGTCAATGAAATAAATCATGACGTACGTCACTGGAAAGGTCTTTTTAAGCCCTATCCGAACATCCAAAAAAAATTTATTTTTATTGATTTTTTGAGGAGATATTTCATAATTTCCAAAGAGAAACGACTGTTTTTCAAAGTCAATGAAATAAATCATGACGTACGTCACTGGAAAGGTCTTTTTAAGCCCTATCCGAACATCCAAAAAAAATTTATTTTTATTGATTTTTTGATGAGATATTTCATAATTTCCAAAGAGAAACGACTGTTTTTCAAAGTCAATGAAATAAATCATGACGTACGTCACTGGAAATTCTTTTTAAGCCCTATCCGAGCATCCAAAAAAATTTTATTTTTATTGATTTTTTGAGGAGATATTTCATAATTTTCAAAGAGAAACGACGTTTTTTCAAAGTCAATGAAATAAATCATATAAATAAAAGAGAAACGACTGTTTTTCAAAGTCAATGAAATAAATCATGACGTACGTCACTGGAAAGGTCTTTTTAAGCCCTATCCGAACATCCAAAAAATTTATTTTTATTGATTTTTTGAGGAGATATTTCATAATTTCCAAAGAGAAACGACTGTTTTTCAAAGTCAATGAAATAAATCATGACGTACGTCACTGGAAAGGTCTTTTTAAGCCCTATCCGAACATCCAAAAAAATTTATTTTTATTGATTTTTTGAGGAGATATTTCATAATTTCCAAAGGGAAACGACTGTTTTTCAAAGTCAATGAAATAAATCATGACGTACGTCACTGGAAAGCTCTTTTTAAGCCCTATCCGAACATCCAAAAAAATTAATTTTTATTGATTTTTTGAGGAGATATTTCATAATTTCCAAAGAGAAACGACTGTTTTTCAAAGTCAATGAAATAAATCATGACGTACGTCACTGGAAAGGTCTTTTTAAGCCCTATCCGAACATCCAAAAAAATTTTATTTTTATTGATTTTTTGAGGAGATATTTCATAATTTCCAAAGAGAAACGACTGTTTTTCAAAGTCAATGAAATAAATCATGACGTACGTCACAGGAAAGCTCTTTTTAAGCCCTATCCGAGCATCCAAAAAAAATTATTTTTATTGATTTTTTGAGGAGATATTTCATAATTTCCAAAGAGAAACGACTGTTTTTCAAAGTCAATGAAATTAATCATGACGTACGTCACTGGAAAGTTCTTTTTAAGCCCTATCCGAGCATCCAAAAAAATTTTATTTTTATTGATTTTTTGAGGAGATATTTCATAATTTCCAAAGAGAAACGACTGTTTTTCAAAGTCAATGAAATAAATCATGACGTACGTCACTGGAAAGGTCTTTTTAAGCCCTATCCGATTATCCAAAAAAATTTAAATTTTATTGATTTTTTGAGGAGATATTTCATAATTTCCAAAGAGAAACGACTGTTTTTCAAAGTGAATGAAATAAATCATGACGTACGTCACTGGAAAGGTCTTTTTAAGCCCTATCCGAACATCCAAAAAAAATTTATTTTTATTGATTTTTTGAGGAGATATTTCATAATTTCCAAAGCGAAACGACTGTTTTTCAAAGTCAATGAAATAAATCATGACGTACGTCACTGGAAAGGTCTTTTTAAGCCCTATCCGAACATCCAAAAAAAATTTATTTTTATTGATTTTTTGATGAGATATTTCATAATTTCCAAAGAGAAACGACTGTTTTTCAAAGTCAATGAAATAAATCAAGACGTACGTCACTGGAAATTCTTTTTAAGCCCTATCCGAGCATCCAAAAAAATTTTATTTTTATTGATTTTTTGAGGAGATATTTCATAATTTTCAAAGAGAAACGACGTTTTTTCAAAGTCAATGAAATAAATCATATAAATAAAAGAGAAACGACTGTTTTTCAAAGTCAATGAAATAAATCATGACGTACGTCACTGGAAAGGTCTTTTTAAGCCCTATCCGAACATCCAAAAAATTTATTTTTATTGATTTTTTGAGGAGATATTTCATAATTTCCAAAGAGAAACGACTGTTTTTCAAAGTCAATGAAATAAATCATGACGTACGTCACTGGAAAGGTCTTTTTAAGCCCTATCCGAACATCCAAAAAAATTTATTTTTATTGATTTTTTGAGGAGATATTTCATAATTTCCAAAGGGAAACGACTGTTTTTCAAAGTCAATGAAATAAATCATGACGTACGTCACTGGAAAGCTCTTTTTAAGCCCTATCCGGACATCCAAAAAAATTAATTTTTATTGATTTTTTGAGGAGATATTTCATAATTTCCAAAGAGAAACGACTGTTTTTCAAAGTCAATGAAATAAATCATGACGTACGTCACTGGAAAGGTCTTTTTAAGCCCTATCCGAACATCCAAAAAAATTTTATTTTTATTGATTTTTTGAGGAGATATTTCATAATTTCCAAAGAGAAACGACTGTTTTTCAAAGTCAATGAAATAAATCATGACGTACGTCACAGGAAAGCTCTTTTTAAGCCCTATCCGAGCATCCAAAAAAAATTATTTTTATTGATTTTTTGAGGAGATATTTCATAATTTCCAAAGAGAAACGACTGTTTTTCAAAGTAAATGAAATAAATCATGACGTACGTCACTGGAAAGGTCTTTTTAAGCACTATCCGAACATCCAAAAAAAATTTATTTTTATTGATTTTTTGAGGAGATATTTCATAATTTCCAAAGAGAAACGACTGTTTTTCAAATTCAATGAAATAAATCATGACGTGCATGACTGGAAAGGTCTTTTTAAGCCCTATCCGAGCATCCAAAAAAAAATTATTTTTATTGATTTTTTGAGGAGATATTTCATAATTTCCAAAGAGAAACGACTGTTATTCAAAGTCAATGAAATAAATCATGACGTACGTCACTGGAAAGGTCTTTTTAAGCCCTATCCGAACATCCAAAAAAATCTTATTTTTATTGATTTTTTGAGGAGATATTTCATAATTTCCAAAGAGAAACGACTGTTTTTCAAAGTCAATGAAGTAAATCATGACGTACGTCACTGGAAATATCTTTTTAAGCCCTATCCGAACATCCAAAAAAAATTTAGTTTTATTGATTTCATGAGGAGATATTTCATAATTTCCAAAGAGAAACGACTGTTTTTCAAAGTCAATGAAATAAATCATGACGTACGTCACTGGAAAGGTCTTTTTAAGCCCTATCCGATTATCCAAAATAATTTTAATTTTATTGATTTTTTGAGGAGATATTTCATAATTTCCAAAGGGAAACGACTGTTTTTCAAAGTCAATGAAATAAATCATGACGTACGTCACTGGAAAGGTCTTTTTAAGCCCTATCCGAACATCCAAAAAAAATTTATTTTTATTGATTTTTTGAGGAGATATTTCATTATTTCCAAAGAGAAACGACTGTTTTTCAAGGTCAATGAAATAAATCATGACGTACGTCACTGGAAAGGTCTTTTTAAGCCCTATCCGAACATCCAAAAAAATTTTATTTTTATTGATTTTTTGAGGAGATATTTTATAATTTCCAAAGAGAAACGACTGTTTTTCAAAGTCAATGAAATAAATCATGACGTACGTCACTGGAAAGCTCTTTTTAAGCCCTATCCGAGCATCCAAAAAAAATTATTTTTATTGATTTTTTGAGGAGATATTTCATAATTTCCAAAGAGAGACGACTGTTTTTCAAAGTCAATGAAATAATCATGACGTACGTCACTGGAAAGGTCTTTTTAAGCCCTATCGGAACATCCAAAAAAATGTATTTTTATTGATTTTTTGAGGAGATATTTCATAATTTCCAAAGAGAAACGACAGTTTTTCAAAGTCAATGAAATAAATCATGACGTACGTCACTGGAAAGGTCATTTTAAGCCCTATCCGAGCATCAAAAAAAAATTTATTTTTATTGATTTTTTGAGGAGATATTTCATAATTTCCAAAGAGAAACGACTGTTTTTCAAAGTCAATGAAATAAATCATGACGTACGTCACTGGAAAGGTCTTTTTAAGCCCTATCCGAACATCCAAAAAAATTTTATTTTTATTGATTTTTTGAGGAGATATTTCATAATTTCCAAAGAGAAACGACTGTTTTTCAAAGTCAATGAAATAAATCATGACGTACGTCACTGGAAAGCTCTTTTTAAGCCCTATCCGAGCATCCAAAAAAAATTATTTTTATTGATTTTTTGAGGAGATATTTCATAATTTCCAAAGAGAAACGACTGTTTTTTAAAGTCAATGAAATAAATCATGACGTACGTCACTGGAAAGGTCTTTTTAAGCCCTATCCGAACATCCAAAAAAAATGTATTTTTATTGATTTTTTGAGGAGATATTTCATAATTTCCAAAGAGAAACGACTGTTTTTCAAAGTCAATGAAATAAATCATGACGTACGTCACTGGAAAGGTCTTTTTAAGCCCTATCCGAGCATCCAAAAAAAATTTATTTTTATTGATTTTTTGAGGAGATATTTCATAATTTCCAAAGAGAAACGACTGTTTTTCAAAGTCAATGAAATAAATCATGACGTACGTCACTGGAAAGGTCATTTTAAGCCCTATCCGAACATCAAAAATTTTTTTATTTTTATTGATTTTTTTAGGAGATATTTCAAAATTTCCAAAGAAAAACGACTGTTTTTCAAAGTCAATGAAATAAATCATGACGTACGTCACTGCAAAGGTCTTTTCAAGCCCTATCCGAACATCCAAAAAAAATTTATTTTTATTGATGTTTTGAGGAGATATTTCATAATTTCCAAAGAGAAACGACTGTTTTTCAAAGTCAATGAAATAAATCATGACGTACGTCACTGGAAAGGTCTTTTTAAGCCCTATCCGAACATCAAAAAAATTTTTATTTTTATTGATTTTTTGAGGAGATATTTCATAATTTCCAAAGAGAAACGACTGTTTTTCAAAGTCAATGAAATAAATCATGACGTACGTCACTGGAAAGTTCTTTTTAAGCCCTATCCGAACATCCAAAAAAAATTTAGTTTTATTGATTTCATGAGGAGATATTTCATAATTTCCAAAGAGAAACGACTGTTTTTCAAAGTCAATGAAATAAATCATGACGTGCGTGACTGGAAAGGTCTTTTTAAGCCCTATCCGAGCATCCAAAAAAAATTTATTTTTATTGATTTTTTGAGGAGATATTTCATAATTTCCAAAGAGAAACGACTGTTTTTCAAAGTCAATGAAATAAATCATGACGTACGTCACTGGAAAGGTCTTTTTAAGCCCTATCCGAACATCCAAAAAATTTTTATTTTTATTGATTTTTTGAGGAGATATTTCATAATTTCCAAAGAGAAACGACTGTTTTTCAAAGTCAATGAAATAAATCATGACGTACGTCACTGGAAAGTTCTTTTTAAGCCCTATCCGATTATCCAAAAAAAATTTAGTTTTATTGATTTCATGAGGAGATATTTCATAATTTCCAAAGAGAAACGACTGTTTTTCAAAGTCAATGAAATAAATCATGACGTACGTCACTGGAAAGGTCATTTTAAGCCCTATCCGAACATCAAAAAATTTTTTATTTTAATTGATTTTTTTAGGAGATATTTCAAAATTTCCAAAGAGAAACGACTGTTTTTCAAAGTCAATGAAATAAATCATGACGTACGTCACTGGAAAGGTCTTTTTAAGCCCTATCCGATTATCCAAAAAAATTAAAATTTTATTGATTTTTTGAGGAGATATTTCATAATTTCCAAAGGGAAACGACTGTTTTTCAAAGTCAATGAAATAAATCATGACGTACGTCACTGGAAAGGTCTTTTTAAGCCCTATCCGAACATCCAAAAAAAAATTTATTTTTATTGATTTTTTGAGGAGATATTTCATTATTTCCAAAGAGAAACGACTGTTTTTCAAAGTCAATGAAATAAATCATGACGTACGTCACTGGAAAGGTCTTTTCAAGCCCTATCCGAACATCCAAAAAAATTTTATTTTTATTGATTTTTTGAGGAGATATTTCATAATTTCCAAAGAGAAACGACTGTTTTTCAAAGTCAATGAAATAAATCATGACGTACGTCACTGGAAAGCTCTTTTTAAGCCCTATCCGAGCATCCAAAAAAAAATTATTTTTATTGATTTTTTGAGGAGATATTTCATAATTTCCAAAGAGAAACGACTGTTTTTCAAAGTCAATGAAATAAATCATGACGTACGTCACTGGAAAGGTCTTTTTAAGCCCTATCCGAACATCCAAAAAAAATGTATTTTTATTGATTTTTTGAGGAGATATTTCATAATTTCCAAAGAGAAACGACTGTTTTTCAAAGTCAATGAAATAAATCATGACGTACGTCACTGGAAAGGTCTTTTTAAGCCCCATCCGAGCATCCAAAAAAAATTTATTTTTATTGATTTTTTGAGGAGATATTTCATAATTTCCAAAGAGAAACGACTGTTTTTCAAAGTCAATGAAATAAATCATGACGTACGTCACTGGAAAGGTCTTTTTAAGCCCTATCCGAACATCAAAATTTTTTTTATTTTTATTGATTTTTTTAGGAGATATTTCAAAATTTCCAAAGAGAAACGACTGTTTTTCAAAGTCAATGAAATAAATCATGACGTACGTCACTGGAAAGGTCTTTTTAAGCCCTCTCCGAACATCCAAAAAAATTTTATTTTTATTGATTTTTTGAGGAGATATTTCATAATTTCCAAAGAGAAACGACTGTTTTTCAAAGTCAATGAAATAAATCATGACGTACGTCACTGGAAAGCTCTTTTTAAGCCCTATCCGAGCATCCAAAAAAAAATTATTTTTATTGATTTTTTGAGGAGATATTTCATAATTTCCAAAGAGAAACGACTGTTTTTCAAAGTCAATGAAATAAATCATGACGTACGTCACTGGAAAGGTCTTTTTAAGCCCTATCCGAACATCCAAAAAAAATGTATTTTTATTGATTTTTTGAGGAGATATTTCATAATTTCCAAAGAGAAACGACTGTTTTTCAAAGTCAATGAAATAAATCATGACGTACGTCACTGGAAAGGTCTTTTTAAGCCCTATCCGAGCATCCAAAAAAAATTTATTTTTATTGATTTTTTGAGGAGATATTTCATAATTTCCAAAGAGAAACGACTGTTTTTCAAAGTCAATGAAATAAATCATGACGTACGTCACTGGAAAGGCCATTTTAAGCCCTATCCGAACATCAAAAAATTTTTTATTTTTATTGATTTTTTTAGGAGATATTTCAAAATTTCCAAAGAGAAACGACTGTTTTTCAAAGTCAATGAAATAAATCATGACGTACGTCACTGGAAAGGTCTTTTCAAGCCCTATCCGAACATCCAAAAAAAATTTATTTTTATTGATGTTTTGAGGAGATATTTCATAATTTCCAAAGAGAAACGACTGTTTTTCAAAGTCAATGAAATAAATCATGACGTACGTCACTGGAAAGCTCTTTTTAAGCCCTATCCGAGCATCCAAAAAAAAATTATTTTTATTGATTTTTTGAGGAGATATTTCATAATTTCCAAAGAGAAACGACTGTTTTTCAAAGTCAATGAAATAAATCATGACGTACGTCACTGGAAAGGTCTTTTTAAGCCCTATCCGAACATCCAAAAAAAATGTATTTTTATTGATTTTTTGAGGAGATATTTCATAATTTCCAAAGAGAAACGACTGTTTTTCAAAGTCAATGAAATAAATCATGACGTACGTCACTGGAAAGGTCTTTTTAAGCCCTATCCGAACATCCAAAAAAATTTTATTTTTATTGATTTTTTGAGGAGATATTTCATAATTTCCAAAGAGAAACGACTGTTTTTCAAAGTCAATGAAATAAATCATGACGTACGTCACTGGAAAGTTCTTTTTAAGCCCTATCCGAACATCCAAAAAAAATTTAGTTTTATTGATTTCATGAGGAGATATTTCATAATTTCCAAAGAGAAACGACTGTTTTTCAAAGTCAATGAAATAAATCATGACGTGCGTGACTGGAAAGGTCTTTTTAAGCCCTATCCGAGCATCCAAAAAAAATTTATTTTTATTGATTTTTTGAGGAGATATTTCATAATTTCCAAAGAGAAACGACTGTTTTTCAAAGTCAATGAAATAAATCATGACGTACGTCACTGGAAAGCTCTTTTTAAGCCCTATCCGAACATCCAAAAAATTTGTATTTTTATTGATTTTTTGAGGAGATATTTCATAATTTCCAAAGAGAAACGACTGTTTTTCAAAGTCAATGAAATAAATCATGACGTACGTCACTGGAAAGTTCTTTTTAAGCCCTATCCGATTATCCAAAAAAAATTTAGTTTTATTGATTTCATGAGGAGATATTTCATAATTTCCAAAGAGAAACGACTGTTTTTCAAAGTCAATGAAATAAATCATGACGTACGTCACTGGAAAGGTCATTTTAAGCCCTATCCGAACATCAAAAAATTTTTTATTTTAATTGATTTTTTTAGGAGATATTTCAAAATTTCCAAAGAGAAACGACTGTTTTTCAAAGTCAATGAAATAAATCATGACGTACGTCACTGGAAAGGTCTTTTTAAGCCCTATCCGATTATCCAAAAAAATTAAAATTTTATTGATTTTTTGAGGAGATATTTCATAATTTCCAAAGGGAAACGACTGTTTTTCAAAGTCAATGAAATAAATCATGACGTACGTCACTGGAAAGCTCTTTTTAAGCCCTATCCGAGCATCCAAAAAAAAATTATTTTTATTGATTTTTTGAGGAGATATTTCATAATTTCCAAAGAGAAACGACTGTTTTTCAAAGTCAATGAAATAAATCATGACGTACGTCACTGGAAAGGTCTTTTTAAGCCCTATCCGAACATCCAAAAAAAATGTATTTTTATTGATTTTTTGAGGAGATATTTCATAATTTCCAAAGAGAAACAACTGTTTTTCAAAGTCAATGAAATAAATCATGACGTACGTCACTGGAAAGGTCTTTTTAAGCCCTATCCGAGCATCCAAAAAAAATTTATTTTTATTGATTTTTTGAGGAGATATTTCATAATTTCCAAAGAGAAACGACTGTTTTTCAAAGTCAATGAAATAAATCATGACGTACGTCACTGGAAAGGCCATTTTAAGCCCTATCCGAACATCAAAAAATTTTTTATTTTTATTGATTTTTTTAGGAGATATTTCAAAATTTCCAAAGAGAAACGACTGTTTTTCAAAGTCAATGAAATAAATCATGACGTACGTCACTGGAAAGGTCTTTTCAAGCCCTATCCGAACATCCAAAAAAAATTTATTTTTATTGATGTTTTGAGGAGATATTTCATAATTTCCAAAGAGAAACGACTGTTTTTCAAAGTCAATGAAATAAATCATGACGTACGTCACTGGAAAGCTCTTTTTAAGCCCTATCCGAGCATCCAAAAAAAAATTATTTTTATTGATTTTTTGAGGAGATATTTCATAATTTCCAAAGAGAAACGACTGTTTTTCAAAGTCAATGAAATAAATCATGACGTACGTCACTGGAAAGGTCTTTTTAAGCCCTATCCGAACATCCAAAAAAAATGTATTTTTATTGATTTTTTGAGGAGATATTTCATAATTTCCAAAGAGAAACGACTGTTTTTCAAAGTCAATGAAATAAATCATGACGTACGTCACTGGAAAGGTCTTTTTAAGCCCTATCCGAACATCCAAAAAAATTTTATTTTTATTGATTTTTTGAGGAGATATTTCATAATTTCCAAAGAGAAACGACTGTTTTTCAAAGTCAATGAAATAAATCATGACGTACGTCACTGGAAAGTTCTTTTTAAGCCCTATCCGAACATCCAAAAAAAATTTAGTTTTATTGATTTCATGAGGAGATATTTCATAATTTCCAAAGAGAAACGACTGTTTTTCAAAGTCAATGAAATAAATCATGACGTGCGTGACTGGAAAGGTCTTTTTAAGCCCTATCCGAGCATCCAAAAAAAATTTATTTTTATTGATTTTTTGAGGAGATATTTCATAATTTCCAAAGAGAAACGACTGTTTTTCAAAGTCAATGAAATAAATCATGACGTACGTCACTGGAAAGGTCTTCTTAAGCCCTATCCGAACATCCAAAAAATTTGTATTTTTATTGATTTTTTGAGGAGATATTTCATAATTTCCAAAGAGAAACGACTGTTTTTCAAAGTCAATGAAATAAATCATGACGTACGTCACTGGAAAGTTCTTTTTAAGCCCTATCCGATTATCCAAAAAAAATTTAGTTTTATTGATTTCATGAGGAGATATTTCATAATTTCCAAAGAGAAACGACTGTTTTTCAAAGTCAATGAAATAAATCATGACGTACGTCACTGGAAAGGTCATTTTAAGCCCTATCCGAACATCAAAAAATTTTTTATTTTAATTGATTTTTTTAGGAGATATTTCAAAATTTCCAAAGAGAAACGACTGTTTTTCAAAGTCAATGAAATAAATCATGACGTACGTCACTGGAAAGGTCTTTTTAAGCCCTATCCGATTATCCAAAAAAATTAAAATTTTATTGATTTTTTGAGGAGATATTTCATAATTTCCAAAGGGAAACGACTGTTTTTCAAAGTCAATGAAATAAAGCATGACGTACGTCACTGGAAAGGTCTTTTTAAGCCCTATCCGAACATCCAAAAAAAATTTATTTTTATTGATTTTTTGAGGAGATATTTCATTATTTCCAAAGAGAAACGACTGTTTTTCAAAGTCAATGAAATAAATCATGACGTACGTCACTGGAAAGGTCTTTTTAAGCCCTATCCGAACATCCAAAAAAAATTTATTTTTATTGATTTTTTGAGGAGATATTTCATAATTTCCAAAGAGAAACGACTGTTTTTCAAAGTCAATGAAATAAATCATGACGTACGTCACTGGAAAGCTCTTTTTAAGCCCTATCCGAGCATCCAAAAAAAAATTATTTTTATTGATTTTTTGAGGAGATATTTCATAATTTCCAAAGAGAAACGACTGTTTTTCAAAGTCAATGAAATAAATCATGACGTACGTCACTGGAAAGGTCTTTTTAAGCCCTATCCGAACATCCAAAAAAAATGTATTTTTATTGATTTTTTGAGGAGATATTTCATAATTTCCAAAGAGAAACGACTGTTTTTCAAAGTCAATGAAATAAATCATGACGTACGTCACTGGAAAGGTCTTTTTAAGCCCCATCCGAGCATCCAAAAAAAATTTATTTTTATTGATTTTTTGAGGAGATATTTCATAATTTCCAAAGAGAAACGACTGTTTTTCAAAGTCAATGAAATAAATCATGACGTACGTCACTGGAAAGGTCTTTTTAAGCCCTATCCGAACATCAAAATTTTTTTTATTTTTATTGATTTTTTTAGGAGATATTTCAAAATTTCCAAAGAGAAACGACTGTTTTTCAAAGTCAATGAAATAAATCATGACGTACGTCACTGGAAAGGTCTTTTTAAGCCCTCTCCGAACATCCAAAAAAATTTTATTTTTATTGATTTTTTGAGGAGATATTTCATAATTAATTATTTTTATTGATTTTTTGAGGAGATATTTCATAATTTCCAAAGAGAAACGACTGTTTTTCAAAGTCAATGAAATAAATCATGACGTACGTCACTGGAAAGGTCTTTTTAAGCCCTATCCGAACATCCAAAAAAAATGTATTTTTATTGATTTTTTGAGGAGATATTTCATAATTTCCAAAGAGAAACGACTGTTTTTCAAAGTCAATGAAATAAATCATGACGTACGTCACTGGAAAGGTCTTTTTAAGCCCTATCCGAACATCCAAAAAAATTTTATTTTTATTGATTTTTTGAGGAGATATTTCATAATTTCCAAAGAGAAACGACTGTTTTTCAAAGTCAATGAAATAAATCATGACGTACGTCACTGGAAAGTTCTTTTTAAGCCCTATCCGAACATCCAAAAAAAATTTAGTTTTATTGATTTCATGAGGAGATATTTCATAATTTCCAAAGAGAAACGACTGTTTTTCAAAGTCAATGAAATAAATCATGACGTGCGTGACTGGAAAGGTCTTTTTAAGCCCTATCCGAGCATCCAAAAAAAATTTATTTTTATTGATTTTTTGAGGAGATATTTCATAATTTCCAAAGAGAAACGACTGTTTTTCAAAGTCAATGAAATAAATCATGACGTACGTTACTGGAAAGGTCTTTTTAAGCCCTATCCGAACATCCAAAAAATTTGTATTTTTATTGATTTTTTGAGGAGATATTTCATAATTTCCAAAGAGAAACGACTGTTTTTCAAAGTCAATGAAATAAATCATGACGTACGTCACTGGAAAGTTCTTTTTAAGCCCTATCCGATTATCCAAAAAAAATTTAGTTTTATTGATTTCATGAGGAGATATTTCATAATTTCCAAAGAGAAACGACTGTTTTTCAAAGTCAATGAAATAAATCATGACGTACGTCACTGGAAAGGTCATTTTAAGCCCTATCCGAACATCAAAAAATTTTTTATTTTAATTGATTTTTTTAGGAGATATTTCAAAATTTCCAAAGAGAAACGACTGTTTTTCAAAGTCAATGAAATAAATCATGACGTACGTCACTGGAAAGGTCTTTTTAAGCCCTATCCGATTATCCAAAAAAATTAAAATTTTATTGATTTTTTGAGGAGATATTTCATAATTTCCAAAGGGAAACGACTGTTTTTCAAAGTCAATGAAATAAAGCATGACGTACGTCACTGGAAAGGTCTTTTTAAGCCCTATCCGAACATCCAAACAAAATTTATTTTTATTGATTTTTTGAGGAGATATTTCATTATTTCCAAAGAGAAACGACTGTTTTTCAAAGTCAATGAAATAAATCATGACGTACGTCACTGGAAAGGTCTTTTTAAGCCCTATCCGAACATCCAAAAAAATTTTATTTTTATTGATTTTTTGAGGAGATATTTCATAATTTCCAAAGAGAAACGACTGTTTTTCAAAGTCAATGAAATAAATCATGACGTACGTCACTGGAAAGCTCTTTTTAAGCCCTATCCGAGCATCCAAAAAAAAATTATTTTTATTGATTTTTTGAGGAGATATTTCATAATTTCCAAAGAGAAACGACTGTTTTTCAAAGTCAATGAAATAAATCATGACGTACGTCACTGGAAAGGTCTTTTTAAGCCCTATCCGAACATCCAAAAAAAATGTATTTTTATTGATTTTTTGAGGAGATATTTCATAATTTCCAAAGAGAAACGACTGTTTTTCAAAGTCAATGAAATAAATCATGACGTACGTCACTGGAAAGGTCTTTTTAAGCCCCATCCGAGCATCCAAAAAAAATTTATTTTTATTGATTTTTTGAGGAGATATTTCATAATTTCCAAAGAGAAACGACTGTTTTTCAAAGTCAATGAAATAAATCATGACGTACGTCACTGGAAAGGTCTTTTTAAGCCCTATCCGAACATCAAAAATTTTTTTATTTTTATTGATTTTTTTAGGAGATATTTCAAAATTTCCAAAGAGAAACGACTGTTTTTCAAAGTCAATGAAATAAATCATGACGTACGTCACTGGAAAGGTCTTTTTAAGCCCTCTCCGAACATCCAAAAAAATTTTATTTTTATTGATTTTTTGAGGAGATATTTCATAATTTCCAAAGAGAAACGACTGTTTTTCAAAGTCAATGAAATAAATCATGACGTACGTCACTGGAAAGGTCATTTTAAGCCCTATCCGAACATCAAAAAAAAATTATTTTTATTGATTTTTTGAGGAGATATTTCATAATTTCCAAAGAGAAACGACTGTTTTTCAAAGTCAATGAAATAAATCATGACGTACGTCACTGGAAAGGTCTTTTTAAGCCCTATCCGAACATCCAAAAAAAATGTATTTTTATTGATTTTTTGAGGAGATATTTCATAATTTCCAAAGAGAAACGACTGTTTTTCAAAGTCAATGAAATAAATCATGACGTACGTCACTGGAAAGGTCTTTTTAAGCCCTATCCGAGCATCCAAAAAAAATTTATTTTTATTGATTTTTTGAGGAGATATTTCATAATTTCCAAAGAGAAACGACTGTTTTTCAAAGTCAATGAAATAAATCATGACGTACGTCACTGGAAAGGTCATTTTAAGCCCTATCCGAACATCAAAAAATTTTTTATTTTTATTGATTTTTTTAGGAGATATTTCAAAATTTCCAAAGAGAAACGACTGTTTTTCAAAGTCAATGAAATAAATCATGACGTACGTCACTGGAATGGTCTTTTCAAGCCCTATCCGAACATCCAAAAAAAATTTATTTTTATTGATGTTTTGAGGAGATATTTCATAATTTCCAAAGAGAAACGACTGTTTTTCAAAGTCAATGAAATAAATCATGACGTACGTCACTGGAAAGCTCTTTTTAAGCCCTATCCGAGCATCAAAAAAAAAATTATTTTTATTGATTTTTTGAGGAGATATTTCATAATTTCCAAAGAGAAACGACTGTTTTTCAAAGTCAATGAAATAAATCATGACGTACGTCACTGGAAAGGTCTTTTTAAGCCCTATCCGAACATCCAAAAAAAATGTATTTTTATTGATTTTTTGAGGAGATATTTCATAATTTCCAAAGAGAAACGACTGTTTTTCAAAGTCAATGAAATAAATCATGACGTACGTCACTGGAAAGGTCTTTTTAAGCCCTATCCGAACATCCAAAAAAATTTTATTTTTATTGATTTTTTGAGGAGATATTTCATAATTTCCAAAGAGAAACGACTGTTTTTCAAAGTCAATGAAATAAATCATGACGTACGTCACTGGAAAGGTCTTTTTAAGCCCTATCCGATTATCTGAATAAATTTAAATTTTATTGATTTTTTGAGGAGATATTTCATAATTTCCAAAGAGAAACGACTGTTTTTCAAAGTCAATGAAATAAATCATGACGTACGTCACTGGAAAGGTCTTTTTAAGCCCTATCCGAACATCCAAAAAAAATGTATTTTTATTGATTTTTTGAGGAGATATTTCATAATTTCCAAAGAGAAACGACTGTTTTTCAAAGTCAATGAAATAAATCATGACGTACGTCACTGGAAAGGTCTTTTTAAGCCCCATCCGAGCATCCAAAAAAAATTTATTTTTATTGATTTTTTGAGGAGATATTTCATAATTTCCAAAGAGAAACGACTGTTTTTCAAAGTCAATGAAATAAATCATGACGTACGTCACTGGAAAGGTCATTTTAAGCCCTATCCGAACATAAAATTTTTTTTTATTTTTATTGATTTTTTTAGGAGATATTTCAAAATTTCCAAAGAGAAACGACTGTTTTTCAAAGTCAATGAAATAAATCATGACGTACGTCACTGGAAAGGTCTTTTTAAGTCCTATCCGAACATCCAAAAAAATTTTATTTTTATTGATTTTTTGAGGAGATATTTCATAATTTCCAAAGAGAAACGACTGTTTTTCAAAGTCAATGAAATAAATCATGACGTACGTCACTGGAAAGCTCTTTTTAAGCCCTATCCGAACATCCAAAAAAAATTTATTTTTATTGATTTTTTGAGGAGATATTTCATAATTTCCAAAGAGAAACGACTGTTTTTCAAAGTCAATGAAATAAATCATGACGTACGTCACTGGAAAGGTCTTTTTAAGCCCTATCCGAACATCCAAAAAAAATGTATTTTTATTGATTTTTTGAGGAGATATTTCATAATTTCCAAAGAGAAACGACTGTTTTTCAAAGTCAATGAAATAAATCATGACGTACGTCACTGGAAAGTACTTTTTAAGCCCTATCCGAGCATCCAAAAAAAATTTATTTTTATTGATTTTTTGAGGAGATATTTCATAATTTCCAAAGAGAAACGACTGTTTTTCAAAGTCAATGAAATAAATCATGACGTACGTCACTGGAAAGGTCATTTTAAGCCCTATCCGAACATCAAAAATTTTTTTATTTTTATTGATTTTTTTAGGAGATATTTCAAAATTTCCAAAGAGAAACGACTGTTTTTCAAAGTCAATGAAATAAATCATGACGTACGTCACTGGAAAGGTCTTTTTAAGCCCTATCCGAACATCCAAAAAAAATGTATTTTTATTGATTTTTTGAGGAGATATTTCATAATTTCCAAAGAGAAACGACTGTTTTTCAAAGTCAATGAAATAAATCATGACGTACGTCACTGGAAAGGTCTTTTTAAGCCCTATCCGAACATCCAAAAAAAATGTATTTTTATTGATTTTTTGAGGAGATATTTCATAATTTCCAAAGAGAAACGACTGTTTTTCAAAGTCAATGAAATAAATCATGACGTACGTCACTGGAAAGGTCTTTTTAAGCCCTATCCGAACATCCAAAAAAATTTTATTTTTATTGATTTTTTGAGGAGATATTTCATAATTTCCAAAGAGAAACGACTGTTTTTCAAAGTCAATGAAATAAATCATGACGTACGTCACTGGAAAGGTCTTTTTAAGCCCTATCCGATTATCTGAATAAATTTAAATTTTATTGATTTTTTGAGGAGATATTTCAAAATTTCCAAAGAGAAACGACTGTTTTTCAAAGTCAATGAAATAAATCATGACGTACGTCACTGGAAAGGTCTTTTTAAGCCCTATCCGAACATCCAAAAAAAATGTATTTTTATTGATTTTTTGAGGAGATATTTCATAATTTCCAAAGAGAAACGACTGTTTTTCAAAGTCAATGAAATAAATCATGACGTACGTCACTGGAAAGGTCATTTTAAGCCCTATCCGAACATAAAATTTTTTTTTATTTTTATTGATTTTTTTAGGAGATATTTCAAAATTTCCAAAGAGAAACGACTGTTTTTCAAAGTCAATGAAATAAATCATGACGTACGTCACTGGAAAGGTCTTTTTAAGCCCTATCCGAACATCCAAAAAAATTTTATTTTTATTGATTTTTTGAGGAGATATTTCATAATTTCCAAAGAGAAACGACTGTTTTTCAAAGTCAATGAAATAAATCATGACGTACGTCACTGGAAAGCTCTTTTTAAGCCCTATCCGAACATCCAAAAAAAATTTATTTTTATTGATTTTTTGAGGAGATATTTAATAATTTCCAAAGAGAAACGACTGTTTTTCAAAGTCAATGAAATAAATCATGACGTACGTCACTGGAAAGGTCTTTTTAAGCCCTATCCGAACATCCAAAAAAAATGTATTTTTATTGATTTTTTGAGGAGATATTTCATAATTTCCAAAGAGAAACGACTGTTTTTCAAAGTCAATGAAATAAATCATGACGTACGTCACTGGAAAGGTCTTTTTAAGCCCTATCCGAGCATCCAAAAAAAATTTATTTTTATTGATTTTTTGAGGAGATATTTCATAATTTCCAAAGAGAAACGACTGTTTTTCAAAGTCAATGAAATAAATCATGACGTACGTCACTGGAAAGGTCATTTTAAGCCCTATCCGAACATCAAAAATTTTTTTATTTTTATTGATTTTTTTAGGAGATATTTCAAAATTTCCAAAGAGAAACGACTGTTTTTCAAAGTCAATGAAATAAATCATGACGTACGTCACTGGAAAGGTCTTTTTAAGCCCTATCCGAACATCCAAAAAAAATGTATTTTTATTGATTTTTTGAGGAGATATTTCATAATTTCCAAAGAGAAACGACTGTTTTTCAAAGTCAATGAAATAAATCATGACGTACGTCACTGGAAAGGTCTTTTTAAGCCCTATCCGAACATCCAAAAAAAATGTATTTTTATTGATTTTTTGAGGAGATATTTCATAATTTCCAAAGAGAAACGACTGTTTTTCAAAGTCAATGAAATAAATCATGACGTACGTCACTGGAAAGGTCTTTTTAAGCCCTATCCGAACATCCAAAAAAATTTTATTTTTATTGATTTTTTGAGGAGATATTTCATAATTTCCAAAGAGAAACGACTGTTTTTCAAAGTCAATGAAATAAATCATGACGTACGTCACTGGAAAGGTCTTTTTAAGCCCTATCCGATTATCTGAATAAATTTAAATTTTATTGATTTTTTGAGGAGATATTTCAAAATTTCCAAAGAGAAACGACTGTTTTTCAAAGTCAATGAAATAAATCATGACGTACGTCACTGGAAAGGTCTTTTTAAGCCCTATCCGAACATCCAAAAAAAATGTATTTTTATTGATTTTTTGAGGAGATATTTCATAATTTCCAAAGAGAAACGACTGTTTTTCAAAGTCAATGAAATAAATCATGACGTACGTCACTGGAAAGGTCTTTTTAAGCCCCATCCGAGCATCCAAAAAAAATTTATTTTTATTGATTTTTTGAGGAGATATTTCATAATTTCCAAAGAGAAACGACTGTTTTTCAAAGTCAATGAAATAAATCATGACGTACGTCACTGGAAAGGTCATTTTAAGCCCTATCCGAACATAAATTTTTTTTTTATTTTTATTGATTTTTTTAGGAGATGTTTCAAAATTTCCAAAGAGAAACGACTGTTTTTCAAAGTCAATGAAATAAATCATGACGTACGTCACTGGAAAGGTCTTTTTAAGCCCTATCCGAACATCCAAAAAAATTTTATTTTTATTGATTTTTTGAGGAGATATTTCATAATTTCCAAAGAGAAACGACTGTTTTTCAAAGTCAATGAAATAAATCATGACGTACGTCACTGGAAAGCTCTTTTTAAGCCCTATCCGAACATCCAAAAAAAATTTATTTTTATTGATTTTTTGAGGAGATATTTCATAATTTCCAAAGAGAAACGACTGTTTTTCAAAGTCAATGAAATAAATCATGACGTACGTCACTGGAAAGGTCTTTTTAAGCCCTATCCGAACATCCAAAAAAAATGTATTTTTATTGATTTTTTGAGGAGATATTTCATAATTTCCAAAGAGAAACGACTGTTTTTCAAAGTCAATGAAATAAATCATGACGTACGTCACTGGAAAGTACTTTTTAAGCCCTATCCGAGCATCCAAAAAAAATTTATTTTTATTGATTTTTTGAGGAGATATTTCATAATTTCCAAAGAGAAACGACTGTTTTTCAAAGTCAATGAAATAAATCATGACGTACGTCACTGGAAAGGTCATTTTAAGCCCTATCCGAACATCAAAAATTTTTTTATTTTTATTGATTTTTTTAGGAGATATTTCAAAATTTCCAAAGAGAAACGACTGTTTTTCAAAGTCAATGAAATAAATCATGACGTACGTCACTGGAAAGGTCTTTTTAAGCCCTATCCGAACATCCAAAAAAAATTTATTTTTATTGATTTTTTGAGGAGATATTTCATAATTTCCAAAGAGAAACGACTGTTTTTCAAAGTCAATGAAATAAATCATGACGTACGTCACTGGAAAGTACTTTTTAAGCCCTATCCGAGCATCCAAAAAAAATTTATTTTTATTGATTTTTTGAGGAGATATTTCATAATTTCCAAAGAGAAACGACTGTTTTTCAAAGTCAATGAAATAAATCATGACGTACGTCACTGGAAAGGTCATTTTAAGCCCTATCCGAACATCAAAAATTTTTTTATTTTTATTGATTTTTTTAGGAGATATTTCAAAATTTCCAAAGAGAAACGACTGTTTTTCAAAGTCAATGAAATAAATCATGACGTACGTCACTGGAAAGGTCTTTTCAAGCCCTATCCGAACATCCAAAAAAAAATTATTTTTATTGATGTTTTGAGGAGATATTTCATAATTTCCAAAGAGAAACGACTGTTTTTCAAAGTCAATGAAATAAATCATGACGTACGTCACTGGAAAGGTCTTTTTAAGCCCTATCCGAACATCCAAAATTTTTTTATTTTTATTGATTTTTTGAGGAGATATTTCATAATTTCCAAAGAGAAACGACTGTTTTTTAAAGTCAATGAAATAAATCATGACGTACGTCACTGGAAAGGTCTTTTTAAGCCCTATCCGAACATCCAAAAAAAATGTATTTTTATTGATTTTTTGAGGAGATATTTCATAATTTCCAAAGAGAAACGACTGTTTTTCAAAGTCAATGAAATAAATCATGACGTACGTCACTGGAAAGTACTTTTTAAGCCCTATCCGAGCATCCAAAAAAAATTTATTTTTATTGATTTTTTGAGGAGATATTTCATAATTTCCAAAGAGAAACGACTGTTTTTCAAAGTCAATGAAATAAATCATGACGTACGTCACTGGAAAGGTCTTTTTAAGCCCTATCCGAACATCAAAATTTTTTTTATTTTTATTGATTTTTTTAGGAGATATTTCAAAATTTCCAAAGAGAAACGACTGTTTTTCAAAGTCAATGAAATAAATCATGACGTACGTCACTGGAAAGGTCTTTTCAAGCCCTATCCGAACATCAAAAAAAAAATTATTTTTATTGATGTTTTGAGGAGATATTTCATAATTTCCAAAGAGAAACGACTGTTTTTCAAAGTCAATGAAATAAATCATGACGTACGTCACTGGAAAGGTCTTTTTAAGCCCTATCCGAACATCCAAAAATTTTTTATTTTTATTGATTTTTTGAGGAGATATTTCATAATTTCCAAAGAGAAACGACTGTTTTTTAAAGTCAATGAAATAAATCATGACGTACGTCACTGGAAAGTTCTTTTTAAGCCCTATCCGAACATCCAAAAAAAATTTAGTTTTATTGATTTCATGAGCAGATATTTCATAATTTCCAAAGAAAAACGACTGTTTTTCAAAGTCAATGAAATAAATCATGACGTACGTCACTGGAAAGGTCATTTTAAGCCCTATCCGAACATCAAAAATTTTTTTATTTTTATTGATTTTTTTAGGAGATATTTCAAAATTTCCAAAGAGAAACGACTGTTTTTCAAAGTCAATGAAATAAATCATGACGTACGTCACTGGAAAGGTATTTTTAAGCCCTATCCGATTATCCAAAAAAATTTAAATTTTATTGATTTTTTGAGGAGATATTTCATAATTTCCAAAGAGAAACGACTGTTTTTCAAAGTCAATGAAATAAATCATGACGTACGTCACTGGAAAGGTCTTTTTAAGCCCTATCCGAACATCCAAAAAAAATTTATTTTTATTGATTTTTTGAGGAGATATTTCATAATTTCCAAAGAGAAACGACTGTTTTTCAAAGTCAATGAAATAAATCATGACGTACGTCACTGGAAAGGTCTTTTTAAGCCCTATCCGAACATCCAAAAAAAATTTAGTTTTATTGATTTCATGAGGAGATATTTCATAATTTCCAAAGAGAAACGACTGTTTTTCAAAGTCAATGAAATAAATCATGACGTACGTCACTGGAAAGGTCATTTTAAGCCCTATCCGAAAATCAAAAAAAATTTTATTTTTATTGATTTTTTTAGGAGATATTTCAAAAAATTTCCAAAGAGAAACGACTGTTTTTCAAAGTCAATGAAATAAATCATGACGTACGTCACTGGAAAGGTCTTTTTAAGCCCTATCCGATTATCCAAAAAAATTTAAATTTTATTGATTTTTTGAGGAGATATTTCATAATTTCCAAAGAGAAACGACTGTTTTTCAAAGTCAATGAAATAAATCATGACGTACGTCACTGGAAAGGTCTTTTTAAGCCCTATACGAACATCCAAAAAAAATTTATTTTTATTGATTTTTTGAGGAGATATTTCATAATTTCCAAAGAGAAACGACTGTTTTTCAAAGTCAATGAAATAAATCATGACGTACGTCACTGGAAAGGTCTATTTAAGCACTATCCGAACATCCAAAAAAATGTTAGTTTTATTGATTTTTTGAGGAGATATTTCATAATTTCCAAAGAGAAACGACTGTTTTTCAAAGTCAATGAAATTAATCATGACGTACGTCACTGGAAAGGTCTTTTCAAGCCCTATCCGAACATCAAAAAAATTTTATTTTTATTGATTTTTTTAGGAGATATTTCATAATTTCCAAAGAGAAACGACTGTTTTTCAAAGTCAATGAAATAAATCATGACGTACGTCACTGGAAAGGTCTTTTTAAGCCCTATCCGAACATCAAAAAATTTTTATTTTTATTGATTTTTTTAGGAGATATTTCAAAATTTCCAAAGAGAAACGACTGTTTTTCAAAGTCAATGAAATAAATCATGACGTAGGTCACTGGAAAGGTCTTTTTAAGCCCTATCCGAACATCCAAAAAAAATTTATTTTTATTGATTTTTTGAGGAGATATTTCATAATTTCCAAAGAGAAACGACTGTTTTTCAAAGTCAATGAAATAAATCATGACGTACGTCACTGGAAAGGTCTTTTTAAAGCCCTATCCGAACATCCAAAAAAAATTTATTTTTATTGATTTTTTGAGGAGATATTTCATAATTTCCAAAGAGAAACGACTGTTTTTCAAAGTCAATGAAATAAATCATGACGTACGTCACTGGAAAGGTCTTTTTAAGCCCTATCCGAGCATCCAAAAAAATTTTATTTTTATTGATTTTTTGAGGAGATATTTCATTATTTCCAAAGAGAAACGACTGTTTTTCAAAGTCAATGAAATAAATCATGACGTACGTCACTGGAAAGGTCTTTTTAAGCCCTATCCGAACATCCAAAAAAAATTTATTTTTATTGATTTTTTGAGGAGATATTTCATAATTTCCAAAGAAAAACGACTGTTTTTCAAAGTCAATGAAATAAATCATGACGTACGTCACTGGAAAGGTCTTTTTAAGCCCAATCCGAGCATCCAAAAAAAAATTATTTTTATTGATTTTTTGAGAATATATTTCATAATTTCCAAAGAGAAACGACGTTTTTTCAAAGTCAATGAAATAAATCATGACGTACGTCACTGGAAAGGTCTTTTCAAGCCCTATCCGATTATCCAAAAAAATTTAAATTTTATTGATTTTTTGAGGAGATATTTCATAATTTCCAAAGGGAAACGACTGTTTTTTCAAAGTCAATAAAATAAATCATGACGTACGACACTGGAAAGGTCTTTTTAAGCCCTATCCGATTATCCAAAAAAATTTAAATTTTATTGATTTTTTGAGGAGATATTTCATAATTTCCAAAGGGAAACGACTGTTTTTTCAAAGTCAATAAAATAAATCATGACGTACGACACTGGAAAGGTCTTTTTAAGCCCTATCCGAACATCCAAAAAAAATTTATTTTTATTGATTTTTTGAGGAGATATTTCATAATTTCCAAAGAGAAACGACTGTTTTTCAAAGTCAATGAAATAAATCATGACGTACGTCACTGGAAAGGTCTTTTTAAGCCCTATCCGATTATCCAAAAAAATTTAAATTTTATTGATTTTTTGAGGAGATATTTCATAATTTCCAAAGGGAAACGACTGTTTTTTCAAAGTCAATAAAATAAATCATGACGTACGACACTGGAAAGGTCTTTTTAAGCCCTATCCGAACATCCAAAAAAAATTTATTTTTATTGATTTTTTGAGGAGATATTTCATAATTTCCAAAGAGAAACGACTGTTTTTCAAAGTCAATGAAATAAATCATGACGTACGTCACTGGAAAGGTCTTTTTAAGCCCTATCCGATTATCCAAAAAAATTTAAATTTTATTGATTTTTTGAGGAGATATTTCATAATTTCCAAAGGGAAACGACTGTTTTTTCAAAGTCAATAAAATAAATCATGACGTACGACACTGGAAAGGTCTTTTTAAGCCCTATACGAACATCCAAAAAAAATTTATTTTTATTGATTTTTTGAGGAGATATTTCATAATTTCCAAAGAGAAACGACTGTTTTTCAAAGTCAATGAAATAAATCATGACGTAGGTCACTGGAAAGGTCTTTTTAAGCCCTATCCGAACATCCAAAAAAATTTTATTTTTATTGATTTTTTGAGGAGATATTTCATAATTTCCAAAGAGAAACGACTGTTTTTCAAAGTCAATGAAATAAATCATGACGTACGTCACTGGAAAGGTCTTTTTAAGCCCTATCCGAACATCCAAAAAAAATTTATTTTTATTGATTTTTTGAGGAGATATTTCATAATTTCCAAAGAGAAACGACTGTTTTTCAAAGTCAATGAAATAAATCATGACGTACGTCACTGGAAAGCTCTTTTTAAGCCCTATCCGAGCATCCAAAAAAAAATTATTTTTATTGATTTTTTGAGGAGATATTTCATAATTTCCAAAGAGAAACGACGTTTTTTCAAAGTCAATGAAATAAATCATGACGTACGTCACTGGAAAGGTCTTTTCAAGCCCTATCCGAACATCAAAAAAAAATTTATTTTTATTGATTTTTTTAGGAGATATTTCATAATTTCCAAAGAGAAACGACTGTTTTTCAAAGTCAATGAAATAAATCATGACGTACGTCACTGGAAAGGTCTTTTTAAGCCCTATCCGATTATCCAAAAAAATTTAAATTTTATTGATTTTTTGAGGAGATATTTCATAATTTCCAAAGGGAAACGACTGTTTTTCAAAGTCAATAAAATAAATCATGACGTACGTCACTGGAAAGGTCTTTTTAAGCCCTATCCGAACATCCAAAAAAAATTATTTTTATTGATTTTTTGAGGAGATATTTCATAATTTCCAAAGAGAAACGACTGTTTTTCAAAGTCAATGAAATAAATCATGACGTACGTCACTGGAAAGGTCTTTTTAAGCCCTATCCGATTATCCAAAAAAATTTAAATTTTATTGTCAATTTTAAAGTCAATGAAATAAATCATGACGTACGTCACTGGAAAGGTCTTTTTAAAGCCCTATCCGAACATCCAAAAAAAATTTATTTTTATTGATTTTTTGAGGAGATATTTCATAATTTCCAAAGAGAAACGACTGTTTTTCAAAGTCAATGAAATAAATCATGACGTACGTCACTGGAAAGGTCTTTTTAAGCCCTATCCGAGCATCCAAAAAAATTTTATTTTTATTGATTTTTTGAGGAGATATTTCATTATTTCCAAAGAGAAACGACTGTTTTTCAAAGTCAATGAAATAAATCATGACGTACGTCACTGGAAAGGTCTTTTTAAGCCCTATCCGAACATCCAAAAAAAATTTATTTTTATTGATTTTTTGAGGAGATATTTCATAATTTCCAAAGAAAAACGACTGTTTTTCAAAGTCAATGAAATAAATCATGACGTACGTCACTGGAAAGGTCTTTTTAAGCCCAATCCGAGCATCCAAAAAAAAATTATTTTTATTGATTTTTTGAGAATATATTTCATAATTTCCAAAGAGAAACGACGTTTTTTCAAAGTCAATGAAATAAATCATGACGTACGTCACTGGAAAGGTCTTTTCAAGCCCTATCCGATTATCCAAAAAAATTTAAATTTTATTGATTTTTTGAGGAGATATTTCATGACGTCACTGGAAAGGTCTTTTCAAGCCCTATCCGATTATCCAAAAAAATTTAAATTTTATTGATTTTTTGAGGAGATATTTCATAATTTCCAAAGGGAAACGACTGTTTTTTCAAAGTCAATAAAATAAATCATGACGTACGACACTGGAAAGGTCTTTTTAAGCCCTATCCGATTATCCAAAAAAATTTAAATTTTATTGATTTTTTGAGGAGATATTTCATAATTTCCAAAGGGAAACGACTGTTTTTTCAAAGTCAATAAAATAAATCATGACGTACGACACTGGAAAGGTCTTTTTAAGCCCTATCCGAACATCCAAAAAAAATTTATTTTTATTGATTTTTTGAGGAGATATTTCATAATTTCCAAAGAGAAACGACTGTTTTTCAAAGTCAATGAAATAAATCATGACGTACGTCACTGGAAAGGTCTTTTTAAGCCCTATCCGATTATCCAAAAAAATTTAAATTTTATTGATTTTTTGAGGAGATATTTCATAATTTCCAAAGGGAAACGACTGTTTTTTCAAAGTCAATAAAATAAATCATGACGTACGACACTGGAAAGGTCTTTTTAAGCCCTATCCGAACATCCAAAAAAAATTTATTTTTATTGATTTTTTGAGGAGATATTTCATAATTTCCAAAGAGAAACGACTGTTTTTCAAAGTCAATGAAATAAATCATGACGTACGTCACTGGAAAGGTCTTTTTAAGCCCTATCCGATTATCCAAAAAAATTTAAATTTTATTGATTTTTTGAGGAGATATTTCATAATTTCCAAAGGGAAACGACTGTTTTTTCAAAGTCAATAAAATAAATCATGACGTACGACACTGGAAAGGTCTTTTTAAGCCCTATACGAACATCCAAAAAAAATTTATTTTTATTGATTTTTTGAGGAGATATTTCATAATTTCCAAAGAGAAACGACTGTTTTTCAAAGTCAATGAAATAAATCATGACGTACGTCACTGGAAAGGTCTTTTTAAGCCCTATCCGAACATCCAAAAAAATTTTATTTTTATTGATTTTTTGAGGAGATATTTCATAATTTCCAAAGAGAAACGACTGTTTTTCAAAGTCAATGAAATAAATCATGACGTACGTCACTGGAAAGGTCTTTTTAAGCCCTATCCGAACATCCAAAAAAAATTTATTTTTATTGATTTTTTGAGGAGATATTTCATAATTTCCAAAGAGAAACGACTGTTTTTCAAAGTCAATGAAATAAATCATGACGTACGTCACTGGAAAGGTCTTTTTAAGCCCTATCCGAACATCCAAAAAAAATTTATTTTTATTGATTTTTTGAGGAGATATTTCATAATTTCCAAAGAGAAACGACTGTTTTTCAAAGTCAATGAAATAAATCATGACGTACGTCACTGGAAAGCTCTTTTTAAGCCCTATCCGAGCATCCAAAAAAAAATTATTTTTATTGATTTTTTGAGGAGATATTTCATAATTTCCAAAGAGAAACGACGTTTTTTCAAAGTCAATGAAATAAATCATGACGTACGTCACTGGAAAGGTCTTTTCAAGCCCTATCCGAACATCAAAAAAAAATTTATTTTTATTGATTTTTTTAGGAGATATTTCATAATTTCCAAAGAGAAACGACTGTTTTTCAAAGTCAATGAAATAAATCATGACGTACGTCACTGGAAAGGTCTTTTTAAGCCCTATCCGATTATCCAAAAAAATTTAAATTTTATTGATTTTTTGAGGAGATATTTCATAATTTCCAAAGGGAAACGACTGTTTTTCAAAGTCAATAAAATAAATCATGACGTACGTCACTGGAAAGGTCTTTTTAAGCCCTATCCGAACATCCAAAAAAAATTATTTTTATTGATTTTTTGAGGAGATATTTCATAATTTCCAAAGAGAAACGACTGTTTTTCAAAGTCAATGAAATAAATCATGACGTACGTCACTGGAAAGGTCTTTTTAAGCCCTATCCGATTATCCAAAAAAATTTAAATTTTATTGATTTTTTGAGGAGATATTTCATAATTTCCAAAGAGAAACGACTGTTTTTCAAAGTCAATGAAATAAATCATGACGTACGTCACTGGAAAGGTCTTTTTAAGCCCTATCCGAACATCCAAAAAAAATTTATTTTTATTGATTTTTTGAGGAGATATTTCATAATTTCCAAAGAGAAACGACTGTTTTTCAAAGTCAATGAAATAAATCATGACGTACGTCACTGGAAAGGTCTTTTTAAGCCCTATCCGATTATCCAAAAAAATTTAAATTTTATTGATTTTTTGAGGAGATATTTCATAATTTTTATTTTTATTAATTTTTTTAGGAGATATTTCAAAATTTCCAAAGAGAAACGACTGTTTTTCAAAGTCAATGAAATAAATCATGACGTACGTCACTGGAAAGGTCTTTTTAAGCCCTATCCGAACATCCAAAAAAAATTTATTTTTATTGATTTTTTGAGGAGATATTTCATAATTTCCAAAGAGAAACGACTGTTTTTCAAAGTCAATGAAATAAATCATGACGTACGTCACTGGAAAGGTCTTTTTAAGCCCTATCCGAACATCCAAAAAAAATTTATTTTTATTGATTTTTTGAGGAGATATTTCATAATTTCCAAAGAGAAACGACTGTTTTTCAAAGTCAATGAAATAAATCATGACGTACGTCACTGGAAAGGTCTTTTTAAGCCCTATCCGAACATCCAACAAAAATTTAATTTTTATTGATTTTTTGAGGAGATATTTCATAATTTCCAAAGAGAAACGACTGTTTTTCAAAGTCAATGAAATAAATCATGACGTACGTCACTGGAAAGGTCTTTTTAAGCCCTATCCGAGCATTATTTTTATTAATTTTTTGAGGAGATATTTCATAATTTCCAAAGAGAAACGACGTTTTTTCAAAGTCAATGAAATAAATCATGACGTACGTCACTGGAAAGGTCTTTTTAAGCCCTATCCGACTATCCAAAAAAATTTAAATTTTATTGATTTTTGGAGGAGATATTTCAAAATTTCCAAAGGGAAACGACTGTTTTTCAAAGTCAATAAAATAAATCATGACGTACGTCACTGGAAAGGTCTTTTTAAGCCCTATCCGAACATCCAAAAAAATTTATTTTTATTGATTTTTTGAGGAGATATTTCATAATTTCCAAAGAGAAACGACTGTTTTTCAAAGTCAATGAAATAAATCATGACGTACGTCACTGGAAAGGTCTTTTTAAGCCCTATCCGAACATCCAAAAAAATTTTATTTTTATTGATTTTTTGAGGAGATATTTCATAATTTCCAAAGAGAAACGACTGTTTTTCAAAGTCAATGAAATAAATCATGACGTACGTCACTGGAAAGGTCTTTTTAAGCCCTATCCGACTATCCAAAAAAATTTAAATTTTATTGATTTTTGGAGGAGATATTTCAAAATTTCCAAAGGGAAACGACTGTTTTTCAAAGTCAATAAAATAAATCATGACGTACGTCACTGGAAAGGTCTTTTTAAGCCCTATCCGACTATCCAAAAAAATTTAAATTTTATTGATTTTTGGAGGAGATATTTCAAAATTTCCAAAGGGAAACGACTGTTTTTCAAAGTCAATAAAATAAATCATGACGTACGTCACTGGAAAGGTCTTTTTAAGCCCTATCCGAACATCCAAAAAAATTTATTTTTATTGATTTTTTGAGGAGATATTTCATAATTTCCAAAGAGAAACGACTGTTTTTCAAAGTCAATGAAATAAATCATGACGTACGTCACTGGAAAGGTCTTTTTAAGCCCTATCCGAACATCCAAAAAAATTTTATTTTTATTGATTTTTTGAGGAGATATTTCATAATTTCCAAAGAGAAACGACTGTTTTTCAAAGTCAATGAAATAAATCATGACGTACGTCACTGGAAAGGTCTTTTTAAGCCCTATCCGAGCATTATTTTTATTAATTTTTTGAGGAGATATTTCAAAATTTCCAAAGGGAAACGACTGTTTTTCAAAGTCAATGAAATAAATCATGACGTACGTCACTGGAAAGGTCTTTTCAAGCCCTATCCGAACATCAAAAAATTTTTTATTTTTATTGATTTTTTTAGGAGATATTTCATAATTTCCAAAGGGAAACGACTGTTTTTCAAAGTCAATGAAATAAATCATGACGTACGTCACTGGAAAGGTCTTTTTAAGCCCTATCCGAACATCCAAAAAAAATTTATTTTTATTGATTTTTTGAGGAGATATTTCATAATTTCCAAAGAGAAACGACTGTTTTTCAAAGTCAATGAAATAAATCATGACGTACGTCACTGGAAAGGTCTTTTTAAGCCCTATCCGAACATCCAACAAAAATTTAATTTTTATTGATTTTTTGAGGAGATATTTCATAATTTCCAAAGAGAAACGACTGTTTTTCAAAGTCAATGAAATAAATCATGACGTACGTCACTGGAAAGGTCTTTTTAAGCCCTATCCGAGCATTATTTTTATTAATTTTTTGAGGAGATATTTCAAAATTTCCAAAGGGAAACGACTGTTTTTCAAAGTCAATGAAATAAATCATGACGTACGTCACTGGAAAGGTCTTTTCAAGCCCTATCCGAACATCAAAAAATTTTTTATTTTTATTGATTTTTTTAGGAGATATTTCATAATTTCCAAAGGGAAACGACTGTTTTTCAAAGTCAATGAAATAAATCATGACGTACGTCACTGGAAAGGTCTTTTTAAGCCCTATCCGACTATCCAAAAAAATTTAAATTTTATTGATTTTTGGAGGAGATATTTCAAAATTTCCAAAGGGAAACGACTGTTTTTCAAAGTCAATAAAATAAATCATGACGTACGTCACTGGAAAGGTCTTTTTAAGCCCTATCCGAACATCCAAAAAAATTTATTTTTATTGATTTTTTGAGGAGATATTTCATAATTTCCAAAGAGAAACGACTGTTTTTCAAAGTCAATGAAATAAATCATGACGTACGTCACTGGAAAGGTCTTTTTAAGCCCTATCCGAACATCCAAAAAAATTTTATTTTTATTGATTTTTTGAGGAGATATTTCATAATTTCCAAAGAGAAACGACTGTTTTTCAAAGTCAATGAAATAAATCATGACGTACGTCACTGGAAAGGTCTTTTTAAGCCCTATCCGATTATCCAAAAAAATTTAAATTTTATTGATTTTTTGAGGAGATATTTCATAATTTCCAAAGAGAAACGACTGTTTTTCAAAGTCAATGAAATAAATCATGACGTACGTCACTGGAAAGGTCTTTTTAAGCCCTATCCGAACATCCAAAAAAATTTATTTTTATTGATTTTTTGAGGAGATATTTCATAATTTGACGGATGTTTGACGGATGTTTGATGGATATTAGACGGATGTTTGACGGATGTTTGATGGATGTTTGACGGATGTTTGATGGATATTTGACGGATGTTTGACGGATGTTTGACGGATGTTTGACGGATGTTTGACGGATGTTTGATGGATGTTTGACGGATGTTTGACGGATGTTTGATGGATGTTTGACGGATGTTTGACGGATGTTTGACGGATGTTTGACGGATGTTTGACGGATGTTTGACGGATGTTTGATGGATGTTTGATGGATGTTTGACGGATGTTTGATGGATGTTTGACGGATGTTTGACAGATGTTTGATGGATGTTTGACGGATGTTTGACGGATGTTTGACGGATGTTTGACGGATGTTTGACGGATGTTTGATGGATGTTTGATGGATGCTTGACGGATGTTTGAGGGATGTTTGACGGATGTTTGACGGATGTTTGATGGATGTTTGATGGATGCTTGACGGATGTTTGAGGGATGTTTGACGGATGTTTGACGGATGTTTGATGGATGTTTGATGGATGTTTGACTGATGTTTGACGGATGTTTGATGGATGTTTGATGGATGTTTGATGGATGTTTGACGGATGTTTGACGGATGTTTGACGGATGTTTGACGGATGTTTGACGGATGTTTGATGGATGTTTGATGGATGCTTGACGGATGTTTGAGGGATGTTTGACGGATGTTTGACGGATGTTTGATGGATGTTTGATGGATGTTTGACTGATGTTTGACGGATGTTTGATGGATGTTTGATGGATGTTTGATGGATGTTTGACGGATGTTTGACGGATGTTTGATGGATGTTTGACGGATGTTTGATGGATGTTTGACGGATGTTTGACGGATGTTTGACGGAAGTTTGACGGATGTTTGACGGAGTTTGACGGATGTTTGACGGATGTTTGACGGATGTTTGACGGATGTTTGACGGATGTTTGATGGATGTTTGACGGATGTTTGACGGATGTTTGACAGGTGTTTGATGGATGGATGTTTGACGGATGTTTGATGGATGTTTGACGGATGTTTGACAGATGTTTGACGGATGTTTGACGCATGTTTGATGGATGTTTGATGGATGTTTGACGGATGTTTGACAGGGGTTTGATGGATGGATGTTTGAGGGATGCTTGATGGATGTTTGATGGATGATTGACGGATGATTGACGGATGTTTGACGGATGTTTGACGGATGTTTGGCGGATGTTTGATGGATGTTTGACGGATGTTTGACGGATGTTTGACGGATGTTTGACGGATGTTTGATGGATGTTTGACGGATGTTTGACAGGTGTTTCATGGATGGATGTTTGACGGATGTTTGATGGATGTTTGACGGATGTTTGACGGATGTTTGATGGATGTTTGACGCATGTTTGATGGATGTTTGACGGATGTTTGACGGATGTTTGACAGGTGTTTGATGGATGGATGTTTGACGGATGTTTGACGGATGTTTGACGGATGTTTGACGGATGTTTGATGGATGTTTGATGGATGTTTGACGGATGTTTGGCGCATGTTTGATGGATGTTTGATGGATGTTTGATGGATGTTTGACGGATGTTTGACGGATGTTTGATGGATGTTTGACGCATGTTTGATGGATGTTTGACGGATGTTTGACGGATGTTTGACAGGTGTTTGATGGATGGATGTTTGACGGATGTTTGACGGATGTTTGATGGATGTTTGACGGATGTTTTACGGATGTTTGACGGGTGTTTGATGGATGTTTGACGGATGTTTAATGGATGTTTGACGGATGTTTGACGGATGTTTGACGGATGTTTGATGGATGTTTTACGGATGTTTGACGGATGTTTGATGGATGTTTGATTGATGTTTGACGGATGTTTGACGGATGTTTGACGGATGTTTGACGGATGTTTGACGGATGTTTGATGGATGTTTGACGGATGTTTGACGGATGTTTGATGGATGTTTGATGGATGTTTGACGGATGTTTGACGGATGTTTGACGGATGTTTGACGGATGTTTGATGGATGTTTGACGGATGTTTGACAGGTGTTTCATGGATGGATGTTTGACGGATGTTTGATGGATGTTTGACGGATGTTTGACGGATGTTTGATGGATGTTTGAGGCATATTTGATGGATGTTTGACGGATGTTTGACGGATGTTTGACAGGTGTTTGATGGATGGATGTTTGACGGATGTTTTACGGATGTTTGACGGATGTTTGATGGATGTTTGATGGATGTTTGACGGAATTTTGGCGCATGTTTGATGGATGTTTGATGGATGTTTGATGGATGTTTGACGTCAAACATCCGTCAAACATCCGTCAAACATCCATCAAACATCCGTCAAACATCCATCAAACATCCATCAAACATCCGTCAAACATCCGTCAAACATCCGTCAAACATCCGTCAAACATCCGTCAAACATCCGTCAAACATCCATCAAACATCCGTCAAACATCCGTCAAACATTCGTCAAACATCCGTCAAACATCCGTCAAACATCCGTCAAACATCCGTCAAACATCCGTCAAACATCCGTCAAACATCCATCAAACACCCGTCAAACATCCGTCAAACATCCGTCAAACATCCATCAAACATCCGTCAAACATCCATCAAACATCCATCAAACATCCGTCAAACATCCGTCAAACATCCATAAAACATCCGTCAAACGTCCGTCAAACATCCGTCAAACATACATCAAACATCCATAAAACATCAGTCAAATATCCGTCAAACATCCATCAAACATCCATCAAACATCCGTCAAACATCCGTCAAACATCCGTCAAACATCCGTCAAACATCCATAAAACATCCGTCAAACATCCATCAAACATCCATCAAACATCCGTCAAACATCCATCAAACATCCATCAAACATCCGTCAAACATCCGTCAAACATCCGTCAAACATCCATCAAACATACATCAAACATCCGTCGAACATCCATCAAACATCCATCAAACATCCGTCAAACATCCGTCAAACATCCGTCAAACATCCGTCAAACATCCGTCAAACATCCGTCAAACATCCATCAAACATCCGTCAAACATCCATCAAACACCCGTCAAACATCCGTCAAACATCCGTCAAACATCCATCAAACACCCGTCAAACATCCGTCAAACATCCGTCAAACATCCATCAAACATCCGTCAAACATCCATCAAACATCCATCAAACATCCGTCAAACATCCGTCAAACATCCGTCAAACATCCGTCAAACATCTGTCAAACATCCGTCAAACATCCGTCAAACATCCGTCAAACATCCGTCAAACATCCGTCAAACATCCATCAAACACCCGTCAAACATCCGTCAAACATCCGTCAAACATCCATCAAACATCCGTCAAACATCCGTCAAACATCCGTCAAACACCCGTCAAACATCCATCAAACATCCGTCAAACATCCATCAAACATCCATCAAACATCCGTCAAACATCCGTCAAACATCCATCAAACATCCGTCAAACATCCGTCAAACATCCGTCAAACATCCGTCAAACACCCGTCAAACATCCATCAAACATCCGTCAAACATCCGTCAAACATCCGTCAAACACCCGTCAAACATCCATCAAACATCCGTCAAACATCCGTCAAACATCCATCAAACATCCGTCAAACATCCGTCAAACAACCGTCAAACATCCATCAAACATCCGTCAAACATCCGTCAAACATCCATCAAACATCCATTAAACATCCGTCAAACATCCGTCAAACATCCGTCAAACATCCATCAAACACCTGTCAAACATCCGTCAATCATCCATCAAACATCCGTCAAACATCCCTCAAACATCCGTCAAACATCCATCAAACACCCGTCAAACATCCATCAAACATCCGTCAAACATCCATCAAACATCCATCAAACATCCGTCAAACATCCGTCAAACATCCGTCAAACATCCGTCAAACATCAATCAAACACCCGTCAAACATCCGTCAAACATCCGTCAAACATCCATCAAACATCCGTCAAACATCCGTCAAACATACATCAAACATCCATAAAACATCAGTCAAATATCCGTCAAACATCCATCAAACATCCATCAAACATCCGTCAAACATCCGTCAAACATCCGTCAAACATCCGTCAAACATCCGTCAAACTTCCGTCAAACATCCGTCAAACATCCGTCAAACATCCGTCAAACATCCGTCAAACATCCGTCAAACATTCGTCAAACCTCCGTCAAACATCCGTCAAACATCCGTCAAACATCCATAAAACATCCGTCAAACATCCGTCAAACATCCGTCAAACATCCGTCAAACATCCGTCAAACATCCGTCAAATATCCGTCAAACATCCATAAAACATCCTTCAAACATCAATCAAACATCCATCAAACATCCGTCAAACATCCATCAAACATCCATCAAACATCCGTCAAACATCCGTCAAACATCCGTCAAACATCCGTCAAACATACATCAAACATCCGTCGAACATCTGTAAAAAGGACGGATGTTTGATGGATGTTTGATGGAAGTTTGACGGATGTTTGACGGATGTTTGACGGATGTTTGATGGATGTTTGATGGATGTTTGACGGATATTTGACTGATGTTTTATGGATGTTTGATGTATGTTTGACGGATGTTTGACGGATGTTTGACGGGTGTTTGATGGATGTTTGACGGATGTTTGATGGATGTTTGAGGATGTTTGATGGATGTTTGACGGATGTTTGACGGATGTTTGACGGATGTTTGACGGATGTTTGACGGATGTTTGACGGATGTTTGACGGATGTTTGACGGGTGTTTGATGGATGTTTGACGGATGTTTGACGGATGTTTGACGGAAATTTGACGGATGTTTGACGGATGTTTGACGGATGTTTCACGGATGTTTGACGGATGTTTGATGGATGTTTGAGGATGTTTGATGGATGTTTGACGGATGTTTGACGGATGTTTGACGGATGTTTGACGGATGTTTGACGGATGTTTGACGGGTGTTTGATGGATGTTTGACGGATGTTTGACAAATGTTTGACGGATGTTTGACGGATGTTTGATGGATGTTTGACGGATGTTTGACGGATGTTTGACGGATGTTTGATGGATGTTTGACGGATGTTTGACGGATGTTTGACGGATGTTTGATGGATGTTTGATGGATGTTTGACGGGTGTTTGACGGATGTTTGACGGGTGTTTGATGGATGTTTGACGGATGTTTGATGGATGTTTGAGGATGTTTGATGGATGTTTGACGGATGTTTGACGGATGTTTGACGGATGTTTGACGGATGTTTGACGGATGTTTGACGGATGTTTGACGAATGTTTGACGGATGTTTGACGGGTGTTTGATGGATGTTTGACGGATGTTTGACGGATGTTTGACGGATGTTTGATGGATGTTTGACGGATGTTTGACAAATGTTTGATGGATGTTTGACGGATGTTTGGTGGATGTTTGACGGATGTTTGATGGATAATTGGTGGATGTTTGACGGATGTTTGACGGATGTTTGACAAATGTTTGATGGATGTTTGACGGATGTTTGATGGATAATTGGTGGATGTTTGACGGATGTTGATGGATGTTTGATGGATGTTTGACGGGTGTTTGACGGATGTTTGACGGGTGTTTGATGGATGTTTGACGGATGTTTGATGGATGTTTGAGGATGTTTGATGGATGTTTGACGGATGTTTGATGGATGTTTGATGGATGTTTGACGGGTGTTTGACGGATGTTTGACGGGTGTTTGATGGATGTTTGACGGATGTTTGATGGATGTTTGAGGATGTTTGATGGATGTTTGACGGATGTTTGACGGATGTTTGACGGATGTTTGACGGATGTTTGACGGATGTTTGATGGATGTTTGAGGATGTTTGATGGATGTTTGACGGATGTTTGACGGATGTTTGACGGATGTTTGACGGATGTTTGACGGATGTTTGACGGATGTTTGACGAATGTTTGACGGATGTTTGACGGGTGTTTGATGGATGTTTGACGGATGTTTGACGGGTGTTTGATGGATGTTTGACGGATGTTTGATGGATGTTTGAGGATGTTTGATGGATGTTTGACGGATGTTTGACGGATGTTTGACGGATGTTTGACGGATGTTTGACGGATGTTTGACGGATGTTTGACGAATGTTTGACGGATGTTTGATGGATGTTTGAGGATGTTTGATGGATGTTTGACGGATGTTTGACGGATGTTTGACGGATGTTTGACGGATGTTTGACGGATGTTTGATGGATGATTGACGGATGTTTGACGGGTGTTTGATGGATGTTTGACGGATGTTTGACGGATGTTTGACGGATGTTTGACGGATGTTTGACGGATGTTTGACGGATGTTTGACGGATGTTTGACGGATGTTTGACGAATGTTTGACGGATGTTTGACGGGTGTTTGATGGATGTTTGACGGATGTTTGACGGATGTTTGACGGATGTTTGATGGATGTTTGACGGATGTTTGACAAATGTTTGATGGATGTTTGACGGATGTTTGGTGGATGTTTGACGGATGTTTGATGGATAATTGGTGGATGTTTGACGGATGTTTGACGGATGTTTGACAAATGTTTGATGGATGTTTGACGGATGTTTGGTGGATGTTTGACGGATGTTTGATGGATGTTTGATGGATGTTTGACGGATGTTTTACGGATGTTTGACGGATGTTTGACGGATGTTTGACGGATGTTTGGTGGATGTTTGACGGATGTTTGATGGATGTTTGATGGATGTTTGACGGATGTTTTTCGGATGTTTGACGGATGTTTGACGGATGTTTGACGGATGTTTGACGGATGTTTGACGGGTGTTTGATGGATGTTTTACGGATGTCTGACGGATGTTTGACGGATGTTCGACGGATGTTTGACGGATGTTTGATTGATGTTTGACGGATGTTTGACGGATGTTTGACGGATGTTTGACGGATGTTTGACGGATAATTGGTGGATGTTTGACGGATGTTTGGAGGATGTTTGACGGATGTTTGACGGATGTTTGGTGGATATTTGACGGATGTTTGACGGATGTTTGACGGATGTTTGATGGATGTTTGGCGGATGTTTGACGGATGTTTGATGGATGTTTGATGGATGTTTGACGGATGTTTGACGGATGTTTGACGGATGTTTGATGGATGTTTGATGGATGTTTGACGGATGTTTGATGGATGTTTGATGGATGTTTGACGGATGTTTGACGGATGTTTGACGGGTGTTTGATGGATGTTTGACGGATGTTTGATGGATGTTTGACGGATGTTTGATGGATGTTTGACGGATGTTTTACGGATGTTTGACGGATGTTTGACGGATGTTTGACGGATGTTTGACGGGTGTTTGATGGATGTTTTACGGATGTCTGACGGATGTTTGACGGATGTTTGACAGATGTTTGACGGATGTTTGATTGATGTTTGACGGATGTTTGACGGATGTTTGACGGATAATTGGTGGATGTTTGACGGATGTTTGACGGATGTTTGACAAATGTTTGATGGATGTTTGACGGATGTTTGACGGATGTTTGACGGATGTTTGATGGATGTTTGACGGATGTTTGACGGAATTTTGACGGATGTTTGATGGATGTTTGACGGATGTTTTACGGATGTTTGACGGGTGTTTGATGGATGTTTGACGGATGTTTGATGGATGTTTGACGGATGTTTGACGGATGTTTGACGGATGTTTGATGGATGTTTGACGGATGTTTTACGGATGTTTGACGGGTGTTTGATGGATGTTTGACGGATGTTTGACGGATGTTTGACGGATGTTTGACGGATGTTTGATGGATGTTTGACGGATGTTTGACGGATGTTTGATGGATGTTTGATTGATGTTTGACGGATGTTTGACGGATGTTTGACGGATGTTTGACGGATGTTTGGTGGATGTTTGACGGATGTTTGACGGATGTTTGACGGATGTTTGACGGATGTTTGATGGGTGTTTGATGGATGTTTAACGGATGTTTGATGGATGTTTGACGGATGTTTGATGGATGTTTGACGGAAGTTTGACGAGTGTTTGATGGATGTTTGACGGATGTTTGATGGATGTTTGACGGATGTTTGACGGATGTTTGATGGATGTTTGACGGGTGTTTGATGGATGTTTGACGGATGTTTGACGGATGTTTGACGGGTGTTTGACGGATGTTTGACGGATGTTTGACGGATGTTTGACGGATGTTTGACGGATGTTTGACGGATGTTTGACGGATGTTTGACGGATGTTTGACGGATGTTTGACGGATGTTTGACGGATGTTTGACGGATGTTTGACGGATGTTTTATGGATGTATGACAGATGTTTAATGGATGTTTGACAGATGTTTGACGGATGTTTGATTGATGTTTGACGGATGTTTGACGGATGTTTGACGGATAATTGGTGGATGTTTGACGGATGTTTGACGGATGTTTGACAAATGTTTGATGGATGTTTGACGGATGTTTGACGGATGTTTGACGGATGTTTGATGGATGTTTGACGGATGTTTGACGGAATTTTGACGGATGTTAGATGGATGTTTGACGGATGTTTTACGGATGTTTGACGGGTGTTTGATGGATGTTTGACGGATGTTTGATGGATGTTTGACGGATGTTTGACGGATGTTTGACGGATGTTTGATGGATGTTTGACGGATGTTTTACGGATGTTTGACGGGTGTTTGATGGATGTTTGACGGATGTTTGACGGATGTTTGACGGATGTTTGACGGATGTTTGATGGATGTTTGACGGATGTTTGACGGATGTTTGATGGATGTTTGATTGATGTTTGACGGATGTTTGACGGATGTTTGACGGATGTTTGACGGATGTTTGACGGATGTTTGATGGGTGTTTGATGGATGTTTAACGGATGTTTGATGGATGTTTGACGGATGTTTGACGGATGTTTGATGGATGTTTGATTGATGTTTGACGGATGTTTGACGGATGTTTGACGGATGTTTGACGGATGTTTGACGGATGTTTGACGGATGTTTGACGGAATTTTGACGGATGTTTGATGGATGTTTGACGGATGTTTTACGGATGTTTGACGGGTGTTTGATGGATGTTTGACGGATGTTTGATGGATGTTTGACGGATGTTTGACGGATGTTTGACGGATGTTTGATGGATGTTTGACGGATGTTTTACGGATGTTTGACGGGTGTTTGATGGATGTTTGACGGATGTTTGATGGATGTTTGACGGATGTTTGACGGATGTTTGATGGATGTTTGATGGATGTTTGACGGATGTTTTACGGATGTTTGACGGGTGTTTGATGGATGTTTGACGGATGTTTGACGGATGTTTGACGGATGTTTGACGGATGTTTGATGGATGTTTGACGGATGTTTTACGGATGTTTGACGGGTGTTTGATGGATGTTTGACGGATGTTTGACGGATGTTTGACGGATGTTTGACGGATGTTTGATGGATGTTTGACGGATGTTTGACGGATGTTTGATGGATGTTTGATTGATGTTTGACGGATGTTTGACGGATGTTTGACGGATGTTTGACGGATGTTTGACGGATGTTTGATGGGTGTTTGATGGATGTTTAACGGATGTTTGATGGATGTTTGACGGATGTTTGATGGATGTTTGACGGAAGTTTGACGAGTGTTTGATGGATGTTTGACGGATGTTTGATGGATGTTTGACGGATGTTTGACGGATGTTTGATGGATGTTTGACGGGTGTTTGATGGATGTTTGACGGATGTTTGACGGATGTTTGACGGGTGTTTGACGGATGTTTGACGGATGTTTGACGGATGTTTGACGGATGTTTGACGGATGTTTGACGGATGTTTGACGGATGTTTGACGGATGTTTGACGGATGTTTGACGGATAATTGGTGGATGTTTGACGGATGTTTGGAGGATGTTTGACGGATGTTTGACGGATGTTTGGTGGATATTTGACGGATGTTTGACGGATGTTTGACGGATGTTTGATGGATGTTTGGCGGATGTTTGACGGATGTTTGATGGATGTTTGATGGATGTTTGACGGATGTTTGACGGATGTTTGACGGATGTTTGATGGATGTTTGATGGATGTTTGACGGATGTTTGATGGATGTTTGATGGATGTTTGACGGATGTTTGACGGATGTTTGACGGTGTTTGATGGATGTTTGACGGATGTTTGATGGATGTTTGACGGATGTTTGATGGATGTTTGACGGATGTTTTACGGATGTTTGACGGATGTTTGACGGATGTTTGACGGATGTTTGACGGATGTTTGACGGGTGTTTGATGGATGTTTTACGGATGTCTGACGGATGTTTGACGGATGTTTGACAGATGTTTGACGGATGTTTGATTGATGTTTGACGGATGTTTGACGGATGTTTGACGGATAATTGGTGGATGTTTGACGGATGTTTGACGGATGTTTGACAAATGTTTGATGGATGTTTGACGGATGTTTGACGGATGTTTGACGGATGTTTGATGGATGTTTGACGGATGTTTGACGGAATTTTGACGGATGTTTGATGGATGTTTGACGGATGTTTTACGGATGTTTGACGGGTGTTTGATGGATGTTTGACGGATGTTTGATGGATGTTTGACGGATGTTTGACGGATGTTTGACGGATGTTTGATGGATGTTTGACGGATGTTTTACGGATGTTTGACGGGTGTTTGATGGATGTTTGACGGATGTTTGACGGATGTTTGACGGATGTTTGACGGATGTTTGATGGATGTTTGACGGATATTTGACGGATGTTTGATGGATGTTTGATTGATGTTTGACGGATGTTTGACGGATGTTTGACGGATGTTTGACGGATGTTTGGTGGATGTTTGACGGATGTTTGACGGATGTTTGACGGATGTTTGACGGATGTTTGATGGGTGTTTGATGGATGTTTAACGGATGTTTGATGGATGTTTGACGGATGTTTGATGGATGTTTGACGGAAGTTTGACGAGTGTTTGATGGATGTTTGACGGATGTTTGATGGATGTTTGACGGATGTTTGACGGATGTTTGATGGATGTTTGACGGGTGTTTGATGGATGTTTGACGGATGTTTGACGGATGTTTGACGGGTGTTTGACGGATGTTTGACGGATGTTTGACGGATGTTTGACGGATGTTTGACGGATGTTTGACGGATGTTTGACGGATGTTTGACGGATGTTTGACGGATGTTTGACGGATGTTTGACGGATGTTTTATGGATGTATGACAGATGTTTAATGGATGTTTGACAGATGTTTGATGGATGTTTGACGGATGTTTGATGGATGTTTGACGGATGTTTGACGGATGTTTGATGGATGTTTGATGGATGTTTGACGGATGTTTGATGGATGTTTGACGGATGTTTGATGGATGTTTGACGGGTATTTGACGGATGTTTGACGGATGTTTGACGGATGTTTGACGGAAGTTTGACGGATGTTTGACGGATGTATGACGGATGTTTGACGGATGTTTGATGGATGTTTGACGGATGTTTGACGGATGTTTGATGGATGTTTGATGGATGTTTGACGGATGTTTGACGGATGTTTGACCGATGTTTGATGGATGTTTGATGGATGTTTGACGGATGTTTGATAGATGTTTGATGGATGTTTGACGGATGTTTGACGGATGTTTGACGGGTGTTTGATGGATGTTTGACGGATGTTTGATGGATGTTTGACGGATGTTTGATGGATGTTTGACGGATGTTTTACGGATGTTTGACAGATGTTTGACGGATGTTTGACGGATGTTTCACGGGTGTTTGATGGATGTTTTACGGATGTTTGACGGATGTTTGACGGATGTTTGACGGATGTTTGACGGATGTTTGATGGATGTTTGACGGATGTTTGACGGATGTTTGACGGATGTTTGATGGATGTTTGACGGATGTTTTACGGATGTTTGACGGGTGTTTGATGGATGTTTTGACGGATGTTTGATGGATGTTTGATGGATGTTTGACGGATGTTTGACGGATGTTTGATGGATGTTTGACGGATGTTTTACGGATGTTTGACGGGTGTTTGATGGATGTTTGACGGATGTTTAATGGATGTTTGACGGATGTTTGACGGATGTTTGACGGATATTTGATGGATGTTTGACGGATGTTTGACGGATGTTTGATGGATGTTTGATTGATGTTTGACGGATGTTTGACGGATGTTTGACGGATGTTTGGTGGATGTTTGACGGATGTTTGACGGATGTTTGACGGATGTTTGACGGATGTGTGATGGGTGTTTGATGGATGTTTAACGGATGTTTGATGGATGTTTGACGGATGTTTGATGGATGTTTGACGGAAGTTTGACGAGTGTTTGATGGATGTTTGACGGATGTTTGATGGATGTTTGACGGATGTTTGACGGATGTTTGATGGATGTTTGACGGGTGTTTGATGGATGTTTGACGGATGTTTGACGGATGTTTGACGGGTGTTTGACGGATGTTTGACGGATGTTTGACGGATGTTTGACGGATGTTTGACGGATGTTTGACGGATGTTTGACGGATG